>OY740810.1:242500-697500 GCA_963514005.1 Raja brachyura | reverse complement strand
TTCTCACATCCATGTTTCTTTGTATTCTTTGTATTTTATCAGCATCAGCACACAAACCATCAAACCAATCAGGCCGACACACAAACCAACGTCTCGCCCATTGATTCCATTGTGTCTCACGCTGCCACGCTGCCTCGGCAAGGCCAGCAGCATAATCAAGGTCCAGTCGAGGAGATGAAATATGCAGAAGGAACTGCAGATGCTGGTTTAAACCAAAGACTGACCCACTGGGTCACTCCCTCTTCTCCCCTCTCCCATCAGGCGAAAGGTACAGATGTGTGAAAACGCACACCTCCAGATTCAGGTTGTCTGAAGAATGGTCTCGACCAGAAACATCACCCATTCCATCTCTCCCGAGATGCTGCCTGTCCCACTGAGTTACTCCAGTTACTTGTGTCTATCTAGTTTCTTCCCAGCTGTTACCTGGCAACTGAACCATCCTACCACAACCAGAGAGCAGTCCTGACCTATCTTGGACCAGACTTTGCTGGCTTTACCTTGCACTAAACCTTATTCCCTTATCCCTGTACACTGTCAATGGCTCGATTGTAATCATGTATTGTCTTTCCGCTGACTGGAAACAAAAGCTGGAGTAACTCAAATACACACCACAAAAGCTTTTCACCGTACCTCGGTACACGTGACAATAAACTAAACTGTAATCTGTAACCGCAAAGGCCTTCGTCAAATTAAAGATGTCCTCTGCTCAATCTTCACTCCCCAGTGAATGAAATTTGCATACACATTTCCATCCTCAGATCTACAAACATGACATAGAAACATAGAAACATAGAAACATAGAAAATAGGTGCAGGAGTAGGCCATTCGGCCCTTCGAGCCTGCACCGCCATTCAATGTGATCATGGCTGATCATCCAACTCAGTATCCCGTACCTGCCTTCTCTCCATACCCCCTGATCCTTTTAGCCACAAGTGCCACATCTAACGCCCTCTTAAACATAGCCAATGAACTGGCCTCAACTACCTTCTGTGGCAGAGAATTCCAGAGACTCACCACTCTCTGTGTAAAGAATGTTTTCCTCATTTCGGTCCTAAAGGAATTCCCCCTTATCCTTAGACTGTGACCCCTTGTTCTGGACTCCCCCAACATCGGGAACAATCTTCCAGCATCTAGCTTGTCCAACCCCTTAAGAATTTTGTAGGTTTCTATAAGATCCCCCCTCAATCTTCTAAATTCCATCGAGTACAAACCGAGTCTATCCAATCTTTCCTCATATGAAAGTCCTGACATCCCAGGAATCAGTCTGGTGAATCTTCTCTGTACCCCCTCTATGGCAAGGATGTCTTTCCTCAGATTTGGAGACCAAAACTGTACGCAGTACTCCAGGTGTGGCCTCACCAAAACCCTGTACAACTGCAGTAGAACCTCCCTGCTCCTATACTCAAATCCTTTCGCTATGAATGCTAACATACCATTTGCTTTCTTCACTGCCTGCTGCACCTGCATGCCTACTTTCAATGACTGGTGTACCATGACACCCAGGTCTCGTTGCATCTCCCCCTTACCTAATCTGCCACCATTCAGATAATAGTCTACCCTCATGTTTTTGCCACCAAAGTGGATAACCTCACATTTATCCACATTGTACTGCATCTGCCATGCATCTGCCCATTCACTCAGCCTATCCAAATCACCCTGCAGCCTCCAAGCATCCTCCTCACACCTAACTATACCCCCCAGCTTGGTATCATCTGCAAATTTGGAGATGTTGCATTGAATTCCCTCGTCCAAATCATTAATATATATTGTAAATAGCTGGGGTCCCAGCACTGAGCCTTGCGGCACCCCACTAGTCACTGCCTGCCATTCTGAAAAGGACCCGTTTACTCCTACCCTTTGCCTCCTGTCTGCTAGCCAGTTCTCTATCCACATCAATACTGAACCCCCAATACCGTGTGCTTTAAGTTGTATGCTAATCTCTTATGCGGGACCTTGTCGAAAGCCTTCTGAAAGTCTAGATATAACACATCCACTGGTTCTCCCTTATCCACTCTACTAGTTACATCCTCGAAAAATTCTATCAGATTTGTCAGACATGATTTACCTTTCGTAAATCCATGCTGACTTTGTCCAATGATTTCACCACTTTCCAAATGCGCTGCTATCCCATCTTTAATAACTGACTCTAGCAGTTTCCCCACTACCGATGTTAGACTAACTGGTCTGTAATTCCCCGCTTTCTCTCTCCCTCCTTTTTTAAAAAGTGGGGTTACATTAGCTACCCTCCAATCCTCAGGAACTACTCCAGAATCTAAGGAATTTTGAAAAATTATCACTAATGCATCCACTATTTCCGTGGCTACCTCCTTGAGTACTCTGGGATGCAGACTATCTGGCCCTGGGGATTTATCGGCCTTCAATCCGTTCAATTTACCCAACACCACCTCCCGGCTAACCTGGATTTCACTCAGTTCCTCCATCTTATTTGACCCCCGTTCCACTGCTATTTCCGGCAGATTATTTATGTCTTCCTTAGTGAAGACAGAACCAAAGTAGTTATTCAATTGGTCTGCCATGTCCTTGTTCCCCATGATCAATTCACCTGTTTCTGACTGCAAGGGACCAACATTTGTTTTAACTAGTCTCTTTCTCTTTACATATCTATAAAAACTTTTGCAGTCAGTTTTTATGTTCCCTGCCAGTTTCCTTTCATAATCTATTTTCCCTTTCCTAATTAAGCCCTTTGTCCTCCTCTGCTGGATTCTGAATTTCTCCCAGTCCTCCGGTAGGCTGCTTTTTCTGGCAAATTTGTATGCCTCATCTTTTGTTTTTATACTATCCCTGATTTCCCTTGTTATCCATGGATGCACCACCTTCCCCGATTTATTCTTTTGCCAAACTGGTATGAACAACTTTTGTACTTCATCCATGCAGTCTTTAAATACCTTCCATTGCACATCCACTGTCAACCCTTTAAGAATCACCTGCCAGTCTATCTTGGCCAATTCACATCTCATACCTTCAAAGTTACCTTTGTTCAAGTTCAGAACCCTTGTTTCTGACTTAATTTTGTCACTCTCCATCCTAATGAAGAACTCAACCATATTATGGTCACTCTTGCCCAAGGGGCCACGCACAACAAGACTGCTAACTAACCCTTCCTCATTACTCAATACCCAGTCTAGAATAGCCTGCTCTCTCGTTGGTTCCTCCACATGTTGGTTGAGAAAACTATCCCGCATACATTCCAGGAAATCCTCTTCCTCAGCACCCCTGCCAATTTGATTCACCCAATCTACATGCAGATTGAAGTCACCCATTATAACCGTGTTACCCTTGTTGCACACATTTCTAATTTCCTGTTTGATGCCATCCCCAACTCCAATACTACTGTTAGGTGGCCTGTACACAGTTCCCACTAGCGTTTTCTGCCCCTTAGAGTTTCGCAGCTCTACCCATATCGATTCCACATCCTCCACGCTAATGTCCTTCCTTTCTATTGCATTAATCTCCTCTCTCACCAGCAACGCTACCCCACCTCCTTTTCCTTTTCGTCTATCCCTCCTGAATATATTTTATATTTTTGACTGTCTGTATCAGGAAGTAACCTGCTAACAATAGCAGCCCAATTCTCCCTGTTTCACATCTGACTGCTTTGTTACATAGACTAATGGGAAACATGGAGCAGTTAGCAGCCTGGAAGAACAGCAGGGCTAGCCGGGTATGAATGAATAAGTTTATTGGCCAAATATTCACATACAAGGAAAATGCCTTGGTGCTCCGCCCGCAAGTGACAACATGACATACAGTGGCAGTTAGGAATGACACATAAAACATTAAACATTAATAATAAAACATTATTGATGAAACATGTGAATGAAGTAAAATACAAGAACAAAAGGAGGGTACAGATTTTTGGTTATTGAGTAGAGCTACTACTTACTGGCTTTTATGTCTGGCTGTGGCATGAGGGAGTGTTACTGAACCAGTTCAAATGATTGAAGCACTGTAACACACTGATTTCATTTTCACCCTGCTGTGTGAACATCTTTGGTCAAGGTCTGTCCCCCCTTCATTCGTCTCTGTATACATGTCCCGAGTGTTCGAGCCTGCCATCACATAAAACCTATCACAGTATCAACCACTTTGCTCATCACTCTGCTACTCCCTGGAAAGCTGAATAAAACATCATGTGGGAGGTAGTTTTCAGCTTGAGAATTTTAATAGCAATCCTCTCAAGATGATGCCACCCTAATATATACAAACAGTTAAACTGAGAACGGATTTAAATTTTATGATGATGTACGATGATAGAATGGGTCGACTGGGCTTGTATTCACTGGAATTTAGAAAGATGAGAGAGGATCATAGAAAAATATAAAATTCTTAAGGGATTGGACAGGTTAGATGCAGGAAAAATGTTCCCATTGTTGGGGGAGTCCAGAACCAGGGGTCACAGTTTAAGAATAAGGGGTCATCCATTTAGGACTGAGATGAGGAAAAGCCTTTTCACCCAGAAAGTTGTGAATTTGGGGAATTCTCTGCCGCAGAAGGCAGTGGAGGCCAATTCAAACGATGTTTTCAAGAGAGAGTTAGATTTAGCTCTTAGGGCTAACGGAATCAAGGGATATGGGGAAAAAGCAGGAACGGCGTACTGATTGTGGATGATCAGCCATGATCATATTGAATGGCAGTGCAGACTCGAAGGGCTGAATGGCCTACTCCTGCACCTATTGTCTATGTTTCTATGAATTTTAGCTCCTTCCATGTCAACTGCATCTCTGGGCATTATTTCTACCCAGTTAAAATGTATCTGCAGACAATCTTCTTCCCTTTTATCTGCAGTTTGTTTTGAAACTACAGGGAATGTACAATGTAATCACATGATGCATGGGCACATTATGTTTTATTCAGTGTCTCTGAAGTTAGCAGTAGCTCAGAGATTAGTATGGCTGTTCTGTTACATTTGGCTTCTGGAGCAAACATTAAGGACAGAATCACCTCTCCTGTTTATCCAATGTTCCTCATTACTCTGGTTGGATAAAAGCTCCAGAACAAAGCGTTTAGAATCCACAGCCAGGAGCCAAAACGACATTTTTTGTTCTTCATCTCGTGACTACAAAACGAGATTTATCCACCGTACATCCGCTGGATTGGGAACGCACAATATCTGCTAACCTTCCAACGGCACCAAGCTTGGACTCAATAGCAATCTAATAATTATGCTTTAATGTTGTGTAATATAGCTTACATGCGCTACAATAGAAGCCTTCAATGTTGCAGCCAATTGGCCTGTGTTTGGATAAACTAGAGTAATGTCTTCCTGTATAAGAGTGAATGAGTCGCTGAGACGTTCATTTTATGTGAGGCAGTTTGGAACATCTAGAAGAATATGATAAGTCTTTGATCTGTGGAAGCAGATTGTTTATGTTCTTGTTTTTCTCTTTTCATAGCCATGGTCATCCACCAGACTTCAAATACATCACAGTCACCAATATTACCTTCTATGTCTTTGGTTTCTCAAAGGCAAACAGCTAAATCAACTTGTGGCTGAGCAGCCTTGGAGTTGACTGTAACATTCCAGTGTCTCTTCCTATTTGAGGAGACTTCCTTTTCTATTGATTCTTGTGGTGTGCAGACAGGTGGAGTAATCATTATCGTCAATGACTAAACCTTGCACAGTGTCGCAGCCCGGAACGATATTGCT
Organism: Raja brachyura; assembly: GCA_963514005.1. The sequence goes on along the minus strand of OY740810.1, from coordinate 691,832 downwards.
TAATGCTGCTCCTTCTCAGTGAGACGTGATTGAAAATTGATCTTTCTCGGAGCAACTCGCCTCAATGACTGTTTCCGGAACATTTCACGTCATTTCAAAAACTCAGCCAGACTTCCCACGAGTCTTGCTTTACGATCCTGTTCCTCTTCCAATCCTTCTAGGATTCTGGTGGGACTTAGATCCTGATGGTTCCGTGCCACTGCCCTCAAACTGCAACTCAAATGATCAATGTAGGACCACAGGTCCTGGCCCTTACACGCCATGATCTTGTATAGCTCTTTATAGCCCCAACGTTACCCCCTTCCTCAATCATTGGTCCTCAACCCTACAAACGCCACGCTGCCCCGAGCCTGCACAGTTCTCATCTTTTTCTTTCTCTCTATTTTCAGGCAGAATGCCGGAACTTTATTAAAGTCCTTCTGAAGAGGAACGACAGCATGCTTTTCATCTGCGGGACAAATGCTTACAATCCCGTGTGCGCCAACTACACAGTAAGTTGCTGATGTCCGCTGTAATATTGTTCATGTGCTGGCACGTGGCAACATTTTGAAACCAACTTGCACATAAGACTTTCCAGAAATTTGAGGATTATAGTCATGAATCAAAAGATTAAAATATGACAATGATACGAGAGCCATGGTATTAAACAAAGTGCAAGAATTGCTTGCATTAGGGTTAGGGTTAACCATGCCCCTATCCCTAATCCGAACATCTGGGAGGAGATTCACCAGTTGTTGCCCAGATGGAGAGTTCTGGTTATTGGGAGAGGCTGAAGCAGAAGAGGTTGAGGATGAGGAGAAGCTGGAGATCCATAAATGTGTGAGCTAGATAGACAGGGCAGATGGAAAACAGTACATCCTAACCAAACTCGCTGAGCTGAATGCCTGGTTCTAGATACAGCATGCAGGTACAGCAGGCAGTGAAGAAAGCTAATGGAATGTTGGCTTTCATAACAAGAGGATTTCCGTATAGGAGTAAAGAGGTTCTTCTGCAGTTGTATAGGGCTCTGGTGAGACCACATCTGGAGTACTGCGTACAGTTTTGGTCTCCTAATTTGAGGAAGGACATCCTTGTGATTGAGGCAGTGCAGCGTAGGTTCACAAGATTGATCCCTGGGATGGCGGGACTGTCATATGAGGAAAGATTGAAAAGACTAGGCTTGTATTCACTGGAGTTTAGAAGGATGAGGGGGGATCTTATAGAAACATATAACATTATAAAAGGACTGGACAAGCTAGATGTAGGAAAAAATTTCCCAATGTTGGGTGAGTCGAGAACCAGGGGCCACAGTCTTAGAATAAAGGGGCAGTCATTTAAGACTGAGGTGAGAAAACACTTTTTTTACCCAGAGAGTTGTGAATTTATGGAATTCCCTGCCACAGAGGGCAGTGGAGGCCAAATCACTGGATGGATTTAAGCGATAGTTGGATAGAGTTCTAGGGGCTGGTGGAGACAAGGGGTATGGGGAGAAGGCAGGCACGGGTTATTGATAACGGATGATCAGCCATGATCACAATGAATGGCGGTGCTGGCTCGAAGGGCCGAATGGCCTCCTTCTGCACCTATTTTCTATGTTTCTATGTTTGTAGAGGACAACCAGCAAACCGAAGAATTTCAAATCTAGCAGCTTAGAGAGTTGGTTTAGAAAAGACTTCTAGGATCTAATCCAGTTTTGCATCAATGCCCACCTTGTGATTCATGCACAACACTGACATAGCTGGATGTGTTCCAAGAGAGGTCTGAATGCACAATGAAAACCTCGATGAGTTAAAGGATATGAGGGGCAAGCTGTGTGCTGGCGTTCCTGACCCACCATGATTCCTGCCAGGATTTAAACTGATACCTAATTGGATTATATATGTTGGTGCCACATGGAAATGTCTTGTTGATCCAACTCTTAGTTTGCAAACCTCAGCTCAGAACATGAATAGATTTGTAGATTCATAGATAGGTAGATTCAAACAGCACAGACACCGCCCCTTCAACTCAACTCCACAATGCCAGCCAAAAGCCCCATCTAAGTTAATCCCATTTGCTCGCATTTGATCCATATCCCTTTAACCATTTCCTTGGCATGTACCTGTCTAAGTGTCTGAAATGTTTTTACTGTACCTCAATGACCAAGTCTCACGGAGATCGTGCAAACTCTTGACAGTGTCAATGAAACGAGGTGTGTGTGTGTGTGTGTGTCCTGCACTCTCTAGTGGCTGACGTGTGTTTCATTCATTTTGCACTGTGTGAAAATGCATGAGCTGGCGTGCCACGCTGACTGTAGGTCAACTTGTAGACTGGTGTAACGTTCACTCACCATCTCAGGGTACATGATTACACGATGATCTCCCACAATTAGTGTTTGTACACCAGGACTGATGGAAAGTCATTGGCTGCTTGCACTTTGTCAAAGGGGCAGCCTGGGAGTGGCGGCGTTGCCCTGGCAGCAGCGGCTTGCCTGCAGTCCGTCCGTCTGTCTTTCTTTTGTTGTTGTTTTCTTGTCTTGTTTTAGTGTGTAATTTGAGTTATTATGTAGTGTATGTGTGTGGGAGGGGTGGGAGAAACGTTTTAGTCTCTTCCTTTTGGGGGGGACGCGACTTTTCTTGTCGTATCCCCCGTCTCCGTCTCCGTCTCCGTCTGCGCTGAGGCCTAATGACGGAGCTGGCAGCCTCCAACTGCGACCGACCTCGATGCTCCGGAGGCAAAGCCAGCCACGACTTACCAGCGCGGGGCTGGCGGAACTCAGGCATTCCGGCGTTCCGTATTGGAGCTGTGGCGGCTTTCCGGTGCCGGTGGCGGCGGCAGCGACTTTGGAGGTTCGGCCGCGGGCCCAGTGGACGACATCGTCGGGAGCTCGCAGGTCACAGGTTGGTGACCTGTTTTTCCGGAGCTCCCGCGGCAACAGCTGCGTCCGCTGGACTGGAGGGCAGTAGCTTCGGCAGCTTCGACCGCCCCGGGCCGCGGAGTTGAACCGGCCCGTTCACGGAGTGCGGTTCAGCCGCGGGACTTATTACATCACCCGGTGCGGTCACCACATCGGAGGCCTGGGTCGCCTCAGCGCAGAGGAAGAGGAAGAACAAGGAGGGAAGAGACAAAGACAAGATTTTTGCCTTCCATCACAGTGAGGAGGTGTCTGGTGAACTCATTGTGGTGGATGTTAAATATGTGTTTATTGTGTGTTTTGTTATTTACTATATGTATGACTGCAGGCAACGAACTTTCGTTCAGACCGCAAGGTCTGAATGACAATAAAGTTTTCCATGATTCCATGATTCCAGCTTCAGTAATGGTAGTTCATACCACAGATACTAGTGGTCTCGCTGACAAAAGAGCTGGATGAAAATTAAAATAATTGAAGACAAGTTAGTCAATAATTGTGTGTAAATCATCAGAGGAATACATCGGGTAGATGCCCAGAGTAGGGGAATCGAGGACCAGAGGATCAGAGGAATACATCGGGTAGATGCCCAGAGTAGGGGAATCGAGGACCAGAGGATCAGAGGAATACATCGGGTAGATGCCCAGAGTAGGGGAATCGAGGACCAGAGGACATAGGTTTAAGGTGAGGGGGAAAAGAGTTAATAGGAATCTGAGGGGGAACCTTTTCACACAAAGGGTGATGGGTGTATGGAACAAGCTGCCAGAGGAGGTAGTTGAGGCTGAGACTATCCCAATGTTTAAGAAACAGTTAGACAGGTACATGGATAGGACAGGTTTGGAGGGATATGGACCAAACGCAGGCAGGTGGGACTAGTGTAGCTGGGACATGTTGGTTGATGTGGTCAAGTTGGGCCGAAGGGCCTGTTTCCACACTGTAAAGGTCCCACAGCGGTGACCTAATCTGTGAGTTTAGAAGAGTTTGCGCTCGACGCAAACTCGCAGCATGGTCAGCACGTGGTCCGAGGAGGTCCTATGAGGTCACTGAAACTCTCCTTCATGCTCGAGGGAAGTTCCCGCATACTCAAGGCCCCAGCTAGGTTGCAGAAAAATTTTCAGCATCCTCTTCTGAACTCGTGGATTAGGTCGCCATAGTGGGACAGCCCCTCATCACTCCATGACTCGATGAGGCTAATTACACATATAATACATTCTTAAATCGTTCCATGTTTTGTATTAAATAGCCTGCACATTGAACAGAATTCTTTGATGAATAAAACACAGTCAATCGCAGTTTTCTTCATGTGGAACGTGAGTGAACGTTGTGAGACTGTGCGCGCTTGTATGATGACTCATGTCACACTAGTCGTGGCAATGATTAAATGCAGTAGCTACAGTCCCAGTGAAAGGGATTATGTTCCTTCATTTACTTAATTGACCCAAAGTATCTCAAGCTCCGGCACGTTCAAAATGACGTTGACGTTATAAAAATCCTCCTAATTATAACCGGACGGTCTTTCATTCTCCATGAACAAAATGTATATTTTGACAGAAAAGAGTGCACGGATAAAAAGGCTCTTGTTCCCATTCCCAAGAGTTCAAAAGAGCGGCTGATTGGAGCGGAATTTGTCAATTTGTTTATACTGGGAATGTGACAGGTGTTTACCTAATCAGGTAGCTGGATCAGGTGGGCCAAAGGATTACATTTCTCCCAGTCTTACAGAGAACACAAAAGCCTTGTCTGTCATTCAGTCTTGCATGAAAGCTGGAAGGGTGTGGACTGACTGACCACACGTTTTGGGAATTACAGACTGGGCATAAAACGTGCAACTGGAAATTGGCAGTTGTAATGCAAGCGAACTGGATCTGAGAATGGCTTAGTGGCAAGAAGCAGAGAATAAAGGTTTTGGGTGCTTATGAGACACATAAATAAATGGCTATATATGAAGGACTTTGCACTAATATTGGGTTTATTAATTTTTGAAGTTTTGTGTTTTACCCAGAGAGTTGTGAATTTATGGAATTCCCTGCCACAGAGGGCAGTGGAGGCCAAATCACTGGATGGATTTAAGAGAGAGTTGGACAGAGCTCTAGGGGCTAGTGGAGTCAAGGGATATGGGGAGAAGGCAGGCACGGGTTATTGATAGAGAACGATCAGCCATGATCACAATGAATGGCGGTGCTGGCTCGAAGGGCCGAATGGCCTCCTCCTGCACCTATTTTCTATGTTTGTGTATTCTGTTTACATTCCTGTTTTGCTGCTGCAAGTGAAACGGAAGAAAGGTCTCGACCCGAAACGTCACCCATTCCTTCTCTCCAGAGATGCTGCCTGTCCCGCTGAGTTATCCAGCTTTTTGTGTCTATCTTCTGAGAATTTCATTGTTCTGTTGCCAGTACATATTACAATAAAACAGTTCGACTATCGACACAAGGAACTGCAGATGCTGGTATACATAAAAAGACACGAAGTGTTGGAGTAACTCAGCGGGTCAGGCAGCATCTGTGGAGAACATGGATAGGTGACGTTACGGCTCGAGACCCTTCTTCAGACTTTGATATCTTGAATTGTTTGTACGTCGGAAATGAGCAAAAGCAGCATGAGGGAGAGGACAGGGAAACCAGTGTGGTGGGCGAGTGAGGGAGGGAGTGAAGGAAGAGGCCACCAGCTGGCCTCACTGACTCAGTGAGTGAGTGGGTGAGTGTGAGTGAGTGGGTGAGTGTGTGAGTGTCAGTGTGAGTGGGTGAGGAGTAAGTGTGAGTGGGTGAGTGTGAGTGAGTGTGAGTGAGTGGGTGGGTGAGTGTAAGTGGGTGTGGGTGAGTGAGTGAGTGTGGGTGAGAGTGTGAGTGGGTGAGTGTGCGTGGGTGAGTGTGAGTGGGTTAGTGAGTGAGTGTGCATGGATGAGTGTGCGTGGGTGAGTGTGAGTGGGTGAGTGTGCGTGGTTGAGTGTGCGTGGGTGAGTGTGCGTGGGTGAGTGTGCGTGGGTGAGTGTGAGTGGGTGAGTGTGCATGGGTGAGTGTGCGTGGGTGAGTGTGCGTGGGTGAGTGTGCGTGGGTGAGTGTGCGTGGGTGAGTGTGAGTGAGTGGGTGGGTGAGTGTAAGTGGGTGTGGGTGAGTGAATGAGTGTGGGTGAGTGTGAGTGGGTGAGTGCGTGGGTGAGTGTGAGTGGGTTGGTGAGTGAGTGTGAGTGTGCATGGATGAGTGTGCGTGGGTGAGTGTGAGTGGGTGAGTGTGAGTGTGCGTGGGTGAGTGTGCGTGGATGAGTGTGCGTGGGTGAGTGTGAGTGGGTGAGTGTGCGTGGGTGAGTGTGCGTGGGTGAGTGTGAGTGGGTGAGTGTGAGTGTGCGTGGATGAGTGTGCATGGGTGAGTGTGAGTGGGTGAGTGTGCGTGGGTGAGTGTGCGTGGGTGAGTGTGCGTGGGTGAGTGTGCGTGGATGAGTGTGCGTGGGTGAGTGTGAGTGGGTGAGTGTGCGTGGGTGAGTGTGCGTGGGTGAGTGTGCGTGGGTGAGTGTGCGTGGGTGAGTGTGCGTGGGTGAGTGTGCGTGGGTGAGTGTGAGTGGGTGAGTGTGAGTGTGCGTGGGTGAGTGTGCGTGGGTGAGTGTGAGTGAGTGGGTGGGTGAGTGTAAGTGGGTGTGGGTGAGTGAATGAGTGTGGGTGAGTGTGAGTGGGTGAGTGCGTGGGTGAGTGTGAGTGGGTTGGTGAGTGAGTGTGAGTGTGCATGGATGAGTGTGCGTGGGTGAGTGTGAGTGGGTGAGTGTGAGTGTGCGTGGGTGAGTGTGCGTGGATGAGTGTGCGTGGGTGAGTGTGAGTGGGTGTGGGTGAGTGGGTGTGAGTGTGAGTCTTCATAACACTCCCAGCTCTCTAGGGCTTGACCCAGGCTGTAATTGGTTGCAACTCAGCAGGTTGGTGGGGGTGGGGTTGGTGTGGGTGGGAGTGTAAGCACACACACGCACACACACACACACACACACACACACACACAACAATGCTGTTCCCATCCCATCAAGCAGAAGATGCCTGTATCCCCATAATGGCTGGGCAATCTCTCCCAGCCGTGCCGGCCGCTCGTTCCTACCGTATGCGTGGCGGGACCATAAGTCGGGCGTTCAGAGTGGGGGGAGGATGTGGACTGCACTAGCGTCCTGCTACCTAGCCACATATCTAGCTGTGCCCTGAACTCAATGCTCATCGCCTTACACTGTGTTCTGCCTCCATTGACAATGTGGCTTTTCCAGAAATAGACTGCACAGGACTGTTTTATTCAAATGTGCAGAAATACAACTCTACACCAAGTGATCATCTGCCATCGTGCACCACCCACTCTCACATGCCTTTCCTAATCCTTTCAGATTTATTTCCCTATAAATTACATTTCACGTTGAACAGATTAATCTGACAAATAATTTTTATCCTACCACAGAAATGCCGTTATGGTCGAGCAGCGTGATTGCTGGGATTGAAAGTTGGTCACCAATTGTTTCAGTTCTAGTCTGTGGAATCCAGAATGTAAAATCAGTGCAGGAGTCTTTTAAGGAACAGTGTAATAGATCCTTGAGGTTACGGGTATTAATATTGGATTATAATCAGCACACATGGAACGGCATGTGAAAGCTCTGGGATAGTGCACATACACTGGAAGTGGGGATAAACACACAAGATGTTAGCGCTTAAAGGTTCTTCGATCCGGAGTCATCCAGCACGGAAACAGGCTCTTCACCATCGCTACACTGTGCCAAACATTAACTAGCAATGTACACCAATCCCACCTTCGCATGCTTCTACTCTTTTGTCAATTACTAGTTAATGTTCCCCCCTCCCTCCTCTCTGGTCTGTTCCTTCACAAATCTCTGCATCTTCGTGAAGAGGTTCCTCGTGTGATTGTACATAGAGTGGTGGCTTCCCATTGAGTGAAGTCTTGCAGAGTCACACAGAGATGTGAACAAAGTGCGAACAGGCCCTTCAGTTCACTCTCTCTGTACCAGTTGTCAAGCTATTTACACTAATCCCAACCTAACCTATCAACCTAAACCAGTCTCATCGTGGAATTCAACTTTGGTAAAACCAAGGATGGTTTCACCTTTGTTTTTTGTCCAAGGACTACATTTCATTCCTATCAGTGGTTGCTGGATGTGTGGTTCACACAACAGAAGGACCACAGGTGGGCTTTGAGATGGACGGCAGGTGGCCCAGAATGACAGTAACATTGCCAGTAACAATGACATCTGAGTAACAATCCCAGTAACAATGACAGCTGAGTAAGATTCCCAGTAACAATGACAGCTGAGTAACAATCCCAGTAACAATGACAGCTGAGTAACAATCCCAGTAACAATGACATCTGAGTAACAATCCCAGTAACAATGACAGCTGAGTAAGATTCCCAGTAACAATGACAGCTGAGTAACAATCCCAGTAACAATGACAGCTGAGTAACAATCCCAGTAACAATGACATCTGAGTAACAATCCCAGTAACAATGACAGCTGAGTAAGATTCCCAGTAACAATTGCAGCTGAGTAACATTGCCAGTAACAATGGCAGCTGAGTATTCCTGCTCACCACCCAGATACATCACACTCTTGTCTTCATTGTAGTCACAGACTTGGGTCTAATCATGCACAATTAGGTTGGTATTTTGGTTTCACTGGAGAACCTGCATTTGTCTTGCACCAATTCTGTCCACTTGTTTTCCATAAACCATCTCATTGTTCCAATCATTTTTGTTGAGCATCACATTCCCTTCTGTCATTTAATGTCATTTAACTGATTGAAAAGTTTTGGGACTGGAGTTGGGAGCACGAGGAGATTTAGACAAGATCAAACTAACCCGAGGATCTAATTGGCCCATTTCTGCACAATAAGATCAATGATATTAAACAACTACAAACGCTGTGAATTGCGTATCGGGGCCATATTTATCTTTCACTTATCTAACCACAGAGTCTACTTTCTACGGCTAAATTCATATTCATTAAAATGTTTAGTTAGTAATGCTGTGATTTCAGAAGCAGTTTCCCCTCAGTCCCGGACTGCTCCTTTGCCCAGACGCCAAGATATATTTTCTCAGTAATCAATCCCAACAACGCAGATGTGTGTCCGGAGGCAAGTTTCTATTTCATTCCCTTTCACTGAGATTTCGTGTTAACCAGCATTTATGATTTAGCCATGCGATGCTTTGTTGGCCCATTATACCACATTGGCCAAGAAACTCACTGGCTAGAGACCAGAGGAAGAGCCAATGTAGGAGGAGAAGATGGTGGAGAGAGAGAGAGAGAGGTGGGGGGGTGGTGGGGGGGGGCAGGCCAGATGCTAACCCAGCCCGCACTGCACTGAATGTATACTGGGGTGATAGGTTCACCCAACATGGTCCAATTACCTAAGGACATTGTCCACAATCATATCCTAACATTAGTCATGTATAACACATGTATTAGTCATGTGATATTGAAAGGCAGTAGAGGTAATTGTAAAGAAACTATGGATGTATGTCTTTCTACATTGGATAGTTTACTTTGAAATCAGAATGTTTTAGATGTCATCTCTTGTAACGAGGAGCCAATGTCAGGAATGTCTCCTTTGCTGAGTCCGGTGTAGAGGATTGAGGAGTGGTTTGATATAGTTTAATCATTTCCTAAATGTGGTCACACTTCAGATACTGCAAATGTACAGAATGACATTGCCTCTCTCAGTGTGTCTCCAACAATAGAACAGTCTGATCATATCCGCAAGCATTTCAGATAAATATCTTGCTTGCCATTGTTAATGTAGATTACTCTGTGAAACATAGAAACATAGAAACATAGAAAATAGGTGCAGGAGTAGGCCATTCAGCCCTTCGAGCCTGCACCGCCATTCAATGTGATCATGGCTGATCATCCAACTCAGTATCCCGTACCTGCCTTCTCTCCATACCCCCTGATCCCTTTAGCCACAAGTGCCACATCTAACGCCCTCTTAAATATAGCCAATGAACTGGCCTCAACTACCTTCTGTGGCAGAGAATTCCAGAGACTCACCACTCTCTGTGTAAAGAATGTTTTCCTCATTTCGGTCCTAAAGGAATTCCCCCTTATCCTTAGACTGTGACCCCTTGTTCTGGACTCCCCCAACATCGGGAACAATCTTCCAGCATCTAGCTTGTCCAACCCCTTAAGAATTTTGTAGGTTTCTATAAGATCCCCCCTCAATCTTCTAAATTCCATCGAGTACAAACCGAGTCTATCCAATCTTTCCTCATATGAAAGTCCTGACATCCCAGGAAGCTAAGATGTCACCATAATCCAGCATTCAAACCGTTTGGTGTGTTTCTGTGTGGAAGCTAATGGTTTCAGTACTCTGATCACTATTAACTTATTTCAAGATTAAGACTGAACGTGAACGCATTGTCATTATTTGCACTTCCAGACACACTCGGCAATGGAAGGCACAGTAAAAGACTGCCAGACCTTTGAACAAACTTCTCATACGCAAAGGATAAATTCCTTCCCTTCCAATCTACCTGGTTACAGTCCTTGCACTTTTTTTAAGTTTAAAGTCCTTTCTCTGCAACAACATCTTTATATTCTGCATGCTGTTGATTTTCTCTTCAGCATTACCTGATGTACCTGTACATGGTATGATATACCTAGATACACACCAAACACACTCACTTTACACAAGTGACCGTAACAATCTGTACCAATGTCAATACCAATAATTTATCACACATTGAGAGAAGAATAATTCAGGTTCTCATGCAGAAACAAAGAACTGTAGATGCTGGTTTATACCAAAGATTGATACAAAGTGTTGGATTAACTAACTGAAGCAGGGTAAAGAGTCTGGTGAAGGAACCTGATCCGTAACGTCACTTATCCATGTTCTCCACAGATGCTGCCTGACCCGCTGAGTTACTCCAGCACTCTGTGAAATGTCACCTATCCATGTTCTCCACAGATGCTGCCTGACCCGCTGAGTTACTCCAGCACTCTGTGAAACGTCACCTATCCATGTTCTCCACAGATGCTGCCTGACCCGCTGAGTTACTCCAGCACTCTGTGAAATGTCACCTATCCATGTTCTCCACAGATGCTGCCTGACCCGCTGAGTTACTCCAGCACTCTGCCAGGTTCTCCTGCCTCAGTATAAAGTGTTTGGGCTTTGTAGTTCTTTGGGTTCATGCTTGGGTGCCAGCCATCTTTCAGTTCTATCCCATTACACCTCCCTTGATAGTTGAAGCCATGAGAGAAGTGTCACAGTTTAAACTGACCCCATCCCTATCAACATGAGCAAGACATTGATTGGATATTCTCCTCTTTAGCTCAAAGTCACTTTGAATGGACGCAACAGAGGGTGAGACTCCAACAAGCCGTTTATGGGCCATGGTTCTGTCCTAATCTGCCGTAGTTGGCAACAGCTGCTGTTTAGCAAACAGGACTGTGAACAATAAATCATCACTAGTTCTGGCATGGGTGGAAATGGGACAAAGCAGGAAAAATCTGCAATTAAATATCAATCACCTTTAATACACGGATGGCCCTGTCCCACGGTATGAGTTCATTCCAAGAGCTTTCCCGAGTTTAAAAAAAAAACTCGTGGTAAGCACAGAGAATGAACGTAGCGGGTACGCCGGAACTCGGGGACGTCTCTTACCGGCTCGTAATGCTAACGTTAGGTATTCGGGAAGACTCGCTAACGTTAGGTATTCGGGAAGACTCGCTAACGTTAGGTATTCGGGAAGACTCGTGAAGATTTTTCAACATGTTGAAAAAAGTCCTCGAGAGCCCCGAGTACCGACGGGCGGCCATTACCGTAAATCTCCGAGTTCGAGTCACAGCAAACTCTGGAGTGAACACGTACCGTGGGACAGGGCCAAAAAACATCTCAAGGTCCAAGTAATTACCAAATAAAGTCAACTCCTGAGCTAAAGACCCCCTTCTCAAAATACCGAAGCAAAGCCATGCGGTGCAGAGTGAAGTCGGCAGCGGGGACATAACACAACTAGAGGTACAACACTGACAATCCTGCACGACTTTTGTTCTCATTAAAATGCGGTTTGGGGGGAAACAGGGTGAGAAACAGTTGGTTAGTCTGTGTGTAAGCAGAATTATCTTTCAGATTATGGACACAAAATGCTGGAGTAACTCAGGGGGACAGGCAGCATCTGTGAAGAGAAGGAATGGGTGACGTTTCGGGTCGAGACCCTTCAGGATGATGTCAGAGCAGAGGGAGATACATAGATAAGGAAGTGTAAGGTATGAAAACGGATGCGCATTCATCTCATCACTCACTATATTGTCAGGCCAGGGTTTACAGGAACCAGTGGTCACTGTGTGACCTTCTCTAACAAGGAACAATTATTCCCAGGTAGCTTGACCAAGATGGTCCTCAATAAAACCTTGGTCTCCTCAGCTCCACCATTCAGATACCCTCTCTCCTCTTGCTGTGTGCTTGCTCAAGGAGACCAGGATGTTGGTTGTAACGTCAGTGCAGGCTGCCCTTGGTACCTGCCCCACCTCACTGCTGCATTAGTGAGTCCATGCCTGAACGGCGGAGACCTGCTTGCCCTTCCGTCCACAGGAGAAGGCAGGATCAGCACGGATACTTCCTCCCATGGTAGCCTTCCCCAAAATATGGACCCCACACAGACAGCAGGCAAGATCGGAATTGAATCCATGTTGCCAGGGCCATGAAGCAGCAGCTCTGGAAACTGTGCCACAGTGCTGCTGTTTCTCAGCAGGGTTTAGACTGGAGGATGTTAGAGAGAGAGCAAGTTCAGAAACCAGGCTTGGATATGAAGAGTTGTTTAATTATTGAACAAAGGGTGTTGGCTGAGAGTGGAATAACAACAGCAATGTATTGGCTGTTAAATCCTCCAGGCAGCGGGTAATAAAACAAGGCTGGCATTTCCTAATTAGCAGCAATCTTACACTTTTTTTATAATGAATGCATGTTTTTTTGCAGCAAATTGCAAAAACAGTCCTTGAAAGTTACAATGGATGTAATTCAGGGTCTTACGGTGTGAACAGTAAAGGCCATACTCATCATCAACATTTCCCAGTTTCAGAGAGAGAACATTTAATGAGGTGTTACAGGAACCACTGCTGATAAAAGAACATTGCCAAGATCAGAAATAACAGCCAGAGAGCCTAGACGTCAGCAACAGTCAGACAATCCAATAAAGTTGTTCACTGGTTGATGGATTTTCAATGTTCCCTGTGTTTCCCTCGTTGGCCTCAGTCTGGCTGCACTGGTTACACTTGCTCCTTTTCTCCTTGTTCCAATTAGCTCCTTGCTAGGGCCACCACGTCAGATGTGCTGGGCACCAGATAACCACAATCTGCAGATTGAGCCCTGACTACACGGTAGCTGCACATGCAATCTTACAATCGGGGTTGCCAAATAACCACCTGCATCCAATCTCCACCAGAGGAATGTTGAATAACTGGTGCAATCTCTAAAGCATCGGAACAAACCCAGTCCAATCTGGATCAGAATGTGAATGGGAGAAGGAATAGTCCCCACAGCCTCTGAAGGCAGTTCCACCATTCAATGACTCATTCCTGAAGAAGGCTCTCGACCCAAAACATCACCTATTCCTTCTCTCCAAAGATGCTGTCTGACCCGCTGAGTTACTCCAGCTTTTTGTGTCCATCTAAGGGTGGGCCTAAACTTGACCTCAACTCCATGTTCCTGCCTGTATTTATTACCTCTGATTCTCCCACGAACCATAATTCCATCTCAGTCATTAGGGGCGGAACGGTGGCGCAGCGGGTAGAGCTGCTACCTCACAGCGCCAGAGACCCGGGTTTGATCCTGACCTCGGGTGCTGATTGTGTGGAGTTTGCACATTCTCCGCGTGGGTTTCCTCCCATATCCCAAGTACGTGCGGAATTGCAGGTTAATTTGCCCTCTGTAAATTGCCACTAGTGTGTAGGGAGTGGATGCAGGATCAGCAGGATTAGCCCCGGATCAACCTAGTGAACCTCGACGCTCTCTGCAGGGAATTACATCCTTCTTGCAATGAACAGATACCACAAGTTGCCATCACCACGAGTCACCACAAGTCACCACAAACCACCACAAAGCACAAGTGGCCATTGCCCAGTCAGTCTGGTTAGGTTTCACCTGAAGACCATCTCATACGCATTCACCTAATGAACATGGCAGAGACTTAGGCATCAAGTCGCTTGGTTTTGAATCTGGCTTGATCTGGGTATGGACACAAAATGCTGGAGTAACTCAGCAGGACCGGCAGCATCTCCGGTCCTGCTGAAGGTATGGGTGGCGTTTCGAGTCGAGGTCCTTCTTCAGACGAGAAAGGTCTTGACCCGAAACGTCACCCACTCCTCCTGTCCAGAGATGCTGCCTGTCCCGTTGAGTTACTCCAGCATTATGTGTCTATTTTTGGTGTAAACCAGCATCTGCAGTTCTTTCCTACACAATGGTCCAGGTATGAACATGTTAACCCATAATACCATGTAGTAATGTCATTGTTCTATCTGGGACACATGATGATAAAGCACCCTTGACCCTTGAGCTTTCCTTACAGCATGTCCAAGACTGATGTTGAAGCATTGATACTGAACCCTCTTTCCACTCCAGTTTAATCGTCAGAATCGATCAATTAGAGCAATCAGTTACAGCAATTGATACTTTTATTTGCTGACTGTTGTAACTCACTAAGCAATTCATTGGTCTTGAAGTCTTCAATACTTCACCTGACTATGTTTCCACGTTTGATCTACTCTTCGACGGCGGCATTTGTCTGCATTTACTCATTATATGCCATTACTCCTGATGGTGAGTCTTGCTGCCACACTGAAGCATCGATCCATCATGTAGAGGCATCACCAGTCACCTCCCAGAGATGTCCTGGCCTCAAGTTTGTAGTTTGTTCAGAGTTGCCTTTCCCTGAGCAGGGCAGCAGGCCAGATGCTGGAGATAGAAACTAGAAGCTGAGTAACTCAGCGGGACAGGCAGCATCTCTGGAGAGAAGGAATGGGCGACGTTTCGGGTCGAGATCCTTCTTCAGACTGGTTAGGGATAAGGGAGAAGAAAGATATATACAGTGATGTGGAGGGATAAAGAACAATGAATGAAAGATATGCAAAAAAATAACAATGATAAAGGAAACAGGAAAATTGGCCACTGTGTCCTCGAGACAGGGGGGGGGAGGGGGGGGGGGGGATGATTCCATCCTTGTTCCCTCTCCCCATGGCTATGCACTGACCCCTGCTGGCAATTGTGACAAGTGTGAATGGTGACAAGGTTACAGAGGACACACACTCAGCCCCTTCCTCGTGTCTCTGCTGCCATCTCTGTGCTACTAAAACTCATAAGCCAGTACATTGACACAAAAAGCTGGAGCAACTCAGCAGGACCGGCAGCATCTCTGGATAGAAGGAATCTCTGACTCTCAGTCTGAAGAAGGGTCTCAACTCGAAACGTCACCCATTCCTCTCTCCAGAGATGCTGCCGATCCTGCTGAGTTGCTCCAGCTTTTTGTGTCTATCTTTTTTTTAAAATTTAGTTTTCAGGACATAACAAAGTGCAAAGTTGTCCATTTGTTACAGACAGAGCGTATGAAAAGAATAAATAAAAAACAACTTACGCTAGTGCCGTTCTCTAACTTGGACAACCTGGTGAACGGTAGGCACCTACTGTACATGACGAGGTTTATGCATTCATGCAGGAGTAATGTGTGGATATTTGAGATGAATCTTTACCCTGACTGATCAGGAGGGAAACCCACAGGATCAAACATGATGCTGGTGTGGTGAATGCCGTCTGTGGCCTCCATGTGCATTCTGCAGTAGCACAGGTGACCAAAACCATTGAACATATCCAAGTCAAATCAGCCATGATCACATTGAATGGAGGTGCTGGCTCGAAGGGCCGAATGGCCTGCTCCTGCACCTATTGTCTATTGTCTATTGCCAAACTATTATTGAACATATTCCAACCAAGTCTCAGGCTTCAGGAGAGGAACCCTGCAATTTAGGGGACATATGGGAAAACATGGTGTCTACATAATAGAAAACATCAAGGATTAACTGATAGAGAAATGGCGCAGAACAGGTCCTTCAGCCCACTGAGTCCATGTTCACCATCAACACCCATTTACACTAATCCTGCACAAATTTCATTTTATTCTCAGCAGTCGTATTCAGATTCTACCACTCACCGACACACTAGAGGCAACCATCTAACTTGCTCAATTTGGGGGCCCTTGGAGTTAAACAGGGGCCATCCGACGGAAACCTACACAAAAACACGTAGACTCCACATAGGTAGCACCGGTGGTGAGAATCGAACCTGGGTTGCTGGAGTTGGGAGACAGTTGTGCCCATGTGTCAGTGACTCGGCAGCTGAGAGGTGGGACAGTGTTACAATGGAATAACCGCACCTTGTGACCCGAGTCCTGCTACTCATGAGGACCACATTAGAGTCCGTGACCGACGGTGACATTGGTGCCAGAGGTGGCTGGAAATGTCCAGGGGTCTCGTTAGCTTTCAAACCTGATGGTCATCAGTCTCACAACTCAGACCGAATTCATGTCATCGTGTTTCATCGTTCAGTCCATTTACAACCCAGTTTATTTGGATCCCCCTGTAATCTCTGTTCAGTTCAGTTTACTGTCACGTGTATCGAGGTACAGCGAAACATTTTTGTTCCGTGCTAACCAGTCAGTGGAAAGACAATACATGATTACAATCGAGCCATTTACTGTGCATAGATACATGATAAAGGAATAACATGAATAACATTTAGTGCAAAATAAAGCCAGAAAAGTCCGATCAAGGATAGTCCGATGTGGTAAATAGTAATTCAGCACCGCGCTCTGGTTGTAGTAGGATGGTTCAGTTGCCTGATAACAGCTGGGAAGAAACTGTCCCTGAATCTGGAGGTGTGCGTTTTCACACTTCTGTACCTCTTGCCCGATGGGAGAGGGGAGAAGTGGGCCCCAAATCCTGCGAATTTATGGTATAAACCAAGTGCAAGTGACCCTGAACCAGAGTGGAGTCAACGTGTCTGAGCCAGGCCTAGTGTTGCAAGGGCTCAAATAAAGAAAGTGTTTGAACTTATTCATGGTGAATATTAAAATATATCACAGCTTGCACAAGGATTGAGGGCAATAAACCTATAATAACATTGCATTATTAAACCTATTCAAACACCTGCACAACTCAGTTACTGGAATAACTTCTTTAAATATTTAAAAATATCAACTTTTACCTGCTGTTCTCTTCCATTCCCTTTCTGCTTGTGTTTTTATGAAATCTCATCCTTCTAATTCTGGACTTTTCCCTGAAATTCTTCTGTCATTTCCCATGAAGAACACTTCTACTTTGACACTAATTTACCTCGATCTATACCTGCATCTATAACCTCGGATACAGGAGGTCCCCAGTTACCACAGGAGTCCATTCCTGACCAATGTTTGTAACCTGATAGTTGCAGGTTGGTGGGAGGGACAGAGAACGTGGGGAGAGAATAAGTTCATGTTCAAAAAAATTAGGCCATTCGGCCCATCAAGTCTACTCCGCCCTTCAATCATGGCTGATCTATCTCTCCCTCCTAACCCCATTCTCCTTCCTTCCCCCCATAATTCCTGACACTCGCACTAATCAAGAACCTATCCATCTCTGCTTTAAAAATGCCCAATGACTTGGCCTCAACAGCCGTCTGTGGCAATGAATTCCACAGATTCACCACCATCTGGCTAAGGAAATTCTTCCTCATCTCGTTCCAAAAGCCACATCCTTTCTACCCTGTTCCCACCAGCAGAAGATGACTACAGTCCTGCCGCAGCTGGCAAATCCATCCTTTCTATTCCAGCGGTGTCTTTGGTCATTTGCATGAAGTGTCCATATCAGGCATTCGCAATGTTGCAAGGTGTAAAGTACGGAACATGTTTGAAGATGCTGCTGGTCACGACTAGTGCCCTGTTGTGCTTTATAATCAACAAGCACTCCCCAATCTGATGTGGTACAATAGGTGACGTTTCACAGAGTGCTGGAGTAACTCAGCAGGTCATGCAGCATCTGTGGAGAACATGGATAGGTGATGATTCACAGAGTGCTGGAGTAACTCAGCGGGTCAGGCAGCATCTGTGGAGAACATGGATAGGTGATGATTCACAGAGTGCTGGAGTAACTCAGCGGGTCAGGCAGCATCTCTGGAGAACATGGATAGGTGATGTTTCACAGAGTGCTGGAGTAACTCAGCGGGTCAGGGAGCATCTCTGGAGAACATGGATAGGTGACGTTTCTCATCTCAGTTTTAACTGGCCTCCCCTTTATTCTTAGACTGTGGCCCCTGGTTCTGGACTTGCCCAACATTGGGAACATTTTTCCTGCATCTAGCTTGTCCAGTCTTTTTATAATTCTATAAGATACACTCTCATCCTTCTAAATTCCTGTGAATACAAGCCCAGTCTTTCCAATCTTTCCTCATGACAGTCGTAAACCTACGCTGCACTCCCTCAATAGCAAAGATGTCCTCCCTCAAATTAGGAGACCAAAACTGTACACAATACTCCAGATGTGGTCTCACCAGGGCCCTGTACAACTGCAGAAGGACCTCTTTATTCCAATACCCAAATCCTCTCGTTATGAACGCCAACATGATGCCATTAGCTTTCTTCACTGCCTGCTGTACCTGCATGTGGCTGGTGTACAAGGACACCCAGGTCTCGTTGCACTTCCCTTTCTCCTAATCTGACACCATTGAGATAATAATCTACCTCTTCTTGCTGCCAAAGTGGATAACCTCACATTTATCTGCATTATACTGCATCTGCCACGCATCTGCCCACTCACTCAACCTGTCCAAGTCACCCTGCAACCTCCTAGCATCCTCTTCACAGTTCACACTGTCACCCAGCTTTATGTATCTGCAAATGTTCTAGTGTTACTTTTAATTCCATCATCTAAATCATTAATATATATTGTAAATAGTTGCGGCCCCAGCACCGAGCCTTGCGGCACTCCACTCGCCACTGCCTGCCATTCTGACAGGGACCCGTTTATTCCTACTCTTTGTTTCCTGTCTGCCAACCAATTCTCTATCCATGTCAATACCCTACCCCCAATTCCATGTGTTCTAATTTTACATAGAAACATAGAAACATAGAAAATAGGTGCAGGAGTAGGCCATTCGGCCCTTCGAGCCTGCACCGCCATTCAATGTGATCATGGCTGATCATCCAACTCAGTATCCTGTACCTGCCTTCTCTCCATACCCCCTGATCCCTTTAGCCACAAGGGCCACATCTAACTCCCTCTTAAATATAGCCAATGAACTGGCCTCAACTACCTTCTGTGGCAGAGAATTCCAGAGATTCGCCACTCTCTGTGTGAAAAATGTTTTTCTCATATCGGTCCTAAAAGACTTCCCCCTTATCCTTAAACTGTGACCCCTTGTTCTGGACTTCAGGAATAATCTTCCTGCATCTAGCCTGTCCAGCCCTTTTTGCCCACTCTTCTCCTGTGTGGGACCTTATCAAAGGTTTTCTGAAACTCCAGATACACCACATCCACTGGCTCCAGATACACCACATCCACTGGCTCCAGATACACCACATCCACTGGCTCCAGATACACCACATCCACTGGCTCCAGATACACCACATCCACTGGCTCCAGATACACCACATCCACTGGCTCCAGATACACCACATCCACTGGCTCTCCTTCATCCATTTCGCTTGTCACGTTTCAGGTCAGGATGCTTCTTCCGTGATGGTCTTATGTTTGGCCCAGACGTGCGCCGTGCGGATCTATGTTCTGTGTTCTAAGCTACAATGAGATGATGGTCGCAGTGCAACAATGTTAAAAATACCAGCCTTTCCAGAGGAACAGCTATATAGATATTTGATGGCGGTCGATGGATGGGAAGAGGAGTTTAATAGAAAATGAGCTATTGATTAAGTGAATAATGTTGGAGAGGACTGTTGTACGTGAAAGGCAGCAGAGAAGATAAGGCATAAAGAGAGAGCGAGCGGTGATGACCTACCCTGAGATCTGCATCTTGTTCCAAGGTCATCAAGCTCAACAGCGATAGTTCAAAACTTAATTTTAAAAACATCTAAGCAGAATGAAGGCAATAATATTGATAGTGCGTAGTTTCAATTTAGTCAGGTGCCAGGGAGTAATGCAATCTGACATTGAGAAGACTATTGTAAATCACTTACGCATTGATCTCCTACTTTATTACCGTATCTCAACCTCCCTTCATTAGATTACTGCCGTGTAATCATTGCCAGCTACACCGTTTCCTTTCAGTAACTCATTTAAAGATAATTGTGGTTTGTAAGGACAAATTCTTCTCGTCACCAACCTGCCAATCAAATCGCTGGATTCATAGAAACATAGAAACGTACAAAATAGGTGCAGGAGTAGGCCATTCGGCCCTTCGAGCCAGCACCACCATTCGGCCCATCATGGCTGATCATCCAAAATCAGTACCCCGTTCCTGCTTTCTCCCCATATTCCATGACTCCTTTAGCCCTAAGAGCTAAATCTAACTCTCTCTTGCACACATCCAGTGAATGGGCCCCCACTGCCTTCTGTGACAGAGAATTACACAGATTCACAACTCTCTGGGTGAAAACGTTTTTCCTCATCTCAGACCTAAATGACCTACCCCTTATTCCTAAACTGTGACCCCTGGTTCTGGACTCCCCCAACATTGAAAGATAGCCCAGTGTTGTTTGCGGAGAGAGGATGGATTCCACCAGTGGCTCATGGTCTAAGTTCTACAGCTGAGACCCAGCTGGGATGATGCATCTTTGCACCAGATCACCAGTCACGTTGTACATTGCTGGGCATCAAAAGAGAGCTCGGTGTTGTCATATGACCCCCCCCCCCATTGACCTCCCCACCGACTCCACCCCCCACTGACCCACCCCCCACTGACCCACTGACCCACCCCCCCACTGACCCACCCCCCATTGACCCCCCCACTGACCCCACCCCCCACTGACCCCTCCACTGACCCACCCCCCCACTGACCCACCCCCCACTGACCCACCACCCACTGACCCACCCCACACTGACCCCCCCCACTGACCCCCCCCACTGACCCCCCCACTGACCCACCCCGCACTGACCCACTGACCCACCCCCCACTGACCCACTGACCCACCCACCCACTGACCCACCCCCCACTGACCCACCCCCCACTGACCCACCCCCCCCACTGACCCACCCCCCCACTGACCCACCCCCCACTGACCCACCCCCCACTGACCCACTGACCCACCCCCCACTGACCCACTGACCTACTGACCCACCCCCCCACTGACCCACCCCCCACTGACCCACCCCCACTGACCCACCCCCCACTGACCCACTGACCCACCCCCCACTGACCCACCCCCCACTGACCCACTGACCCACCCCCCACTGACACACTGACTCACAGCAACCATCGACCCATTTACACAAATCCTATTGTATTCCGACATTCCCATCTGTGTTCCCAGATTCCAACATTATCACAACATTCACTCACACAACAACCTCACAATTCTCTTGACCAGTGGGTGTCGGGTGTTATGGGGAGAATGGGGTTAGGAGGGAGTGATCGATCAGCCACGATTGAATGGCGGAGTAAACTTGATGTGTCGAATGGCCTAATTCTGGCCCTAGAACTTATGAAGTAATGAATTTACTGTGGCCAATAAACCTGGCAACCTGCACAAGGTGTGAGGGCCGTGCAGACTCCACACAGCCAGCGTGAGAGGGCAGGACCGCTGCCAGGTTGCTGGAGGTTTAACGCAGCAACTCACACACTGTCTTCTCATCCCAACTTTCATTTTAGAAACCAACCTATAAAGTCAGAAAACCTCTCATAACTGAAGTTAACTATTTCTGATGGACACTCATGTTGCCGGAGAAAAACTCACGGCAAACTGATGCAAAACCAAACCCCCCAAGAATGCATACTTAAATGCTGCTGGGTTATAGTTAATCATACCTACAGGAATGTAACAAATAACATTTCTACTTGGTGGAGTATAATTGAAATGTCTATTTATTTCATTGCCCAGGCCTCCCCCTCTCATGTCCCATCTCCCCCCCCCCCCCCCCGATTCATTGCCTGAGTCACACTATTCCAGCGACTCTCGTCACCTCTCCAGCTATTCTTATTCCTGCAGCAACTGTAGCTGCGTTAGTTGGCGGGCATGTCTGTGGCAGGTTTCCAGCCAAGCTTGATCTTTCTTTATTTGAGATCCAGCCATGCACCTGTGGAAAGTATAATCGAGTTCTAATTGCTGATGGAGTTTTAACAAAGTTTACCCTTCCTCATCTAAGGACGACAATTACCACAACTATATAAAAGTTGAAAAGCAGGATGGCAAAGTTTGATAAGTTTCCTTCCGACAGATGTTCAGCACTAGTGTAACAAACTTTTTGTTACAAACCTCTTTCTCACTACTTGGCAGCATAACCTGACATTTGGCACCTCGACTGCAAGCAATCACACCACAGGAATAGTAATTATGCTACATTGGACAGGGATAAAGTTGAATCATTTCCAAATAATTTCTTCCACACAGTGAAAGGGCTTCACCGCTATCCTTGTTGCCAATTGCTAGTGGAACAACTGACCTGCATTAAAATGACATTTAAACAGCAGCTCTAATGTTCCTGATGTACACATTTAACAGCATGACTCTAACTATGGACATAATTTCCTCTAGCCTTGCAGAGATTTCATAGTTGATTGCACAATCTCGATACAAGGGTTTTGTCAGGTATCTTTGTATGCATAGCCCAGCTTCTCCAGAGATGTTGCCTGTCCCGCTGAGTTACTCCAGCTTTTTATGTCTATCTTTGGTGTAAACAAAGTATCTGCAGTTCCTTCTTACACATCTTTGTATGCATCGTGGAGTCTTCTCTGCAAAGTTGTCAGTGGTTTTGTCCACATGGGGCTGTGTGGCAACTTTGACTTCAGGAGATCGCGCTCCGTCAGGTTCAATTTACAGAATTCCACTTTCTTTTTAACTCTAAGGGAGTGTGAATAAGCAGAACATTAAACCAGTGCACACCAAAGAAGATAGAAGTCTAGTAACGTGAGCCCTGGGATCAGACCACAAGATGCTGACGTACACATGCTTAATATAAGGCTCTGAGTGGAATTCTTCTCTCTGCTGTTTTAAAGATCTGTAAAACTCCAGGAAGCTGGGATTCTCTGAGCATCTTCAGCATTGATCCACTGGAATCTCTGTGGCAGTTTCATCTATTGGTTGTGTCCCGACAGTCCATGCCATTTCACACCTGTTCAGCAATACTATTTCCTTGGCTATGAAGGCCGGATAAAGCCTGCATATAACTGCTGGATGCTCTGGCCTTACACATAGCTTCTGTTGGTTAATGGTGTCATGTATAAACGTGAGCAAAGGCAGAGAGATTCAGTGGTCAACAGAGAACCGTTAACAACAGCTCCACTCACTGATCCTGGGATCCTTGATCTTCTGCTATATCTCATTCATACTGGGAGAGTGCGGCCAGCTCGTCTTCGGCTGACATCACTCTACTCTCTGGGTGTGGGTGCATTGGTGGTACATTGGTCCGTACAGTCCATGCCAGAATAGCCTGGCTCAGTGTTTACACAGCTCAGAGCCATCTGCTCATCATTACAATGTGTGTCGCTGATGTTCGATGTTTCATCCTCAAACCCAGAGGCACCTTATTGGAGGTTTTATAGGTTGGATATTCAGTTCAGTTTAGTTTATCATCACGTGTACCGAGGTACAGTGAAAAGCTTGGCAATATAAGCTTCGGCTGGGTTTGGCTTCCAGTCCACTGTGGGTGGGTCATGTGGAAGGCAGACCATAGGCGCATGGACCCCAATCACAATCCCAACCCCAATCCCAATTCCGACCCCACTTCCTGCATCTTCAGCAACATCATCTCAAAGTAAGTGAGACTCCACTGAGCACAAAGATGACACCAACTTTATCTCACTGTCTTCTGGATCACCGTCTCCAGACTCCCACGTAGCATGCATAACATTCAATAATGTATGATCTGACATTTCTCCAGCTAAATATATTTTGATATATTTTCTATTGTAGTCACTTTAGATTAATATACGTAGGTTCATATTATTCCATTTGGAAAATTCATACAATCAAGCAAAATGATTTGTTAACTATAAACCTCCATTGGTTTATTATAATTATAATCTGTTCACAAAACAATCACCATTATTCTGTGTGTCCCTATGTATAATTTATTGGCAGCTTTAACAGATCATAATCACAATGTTCTGCAGCCTCTGTATAAACGTAGAGGTTTCTATATGTGGGAAGTGATGTCTGTATATTCTTCCTCAGTTGGTCGACCCAAATGCCAACCACAATCCCAACCCCAACCCCAACCCCAACCCAAATCCCAATCCCAACCCCAACCCCAATCCCAATCCCAACCCAAATCCCAACCCCAACCCCAACCCCAACCCAAATCCCAATCCCAACCCCAACCCCAACCCCAATTCCAACCCCAACCCAAATCCCAATCCCAACCCCAATCCCAATCCCAATCCCAACCCCAACCCCAACCCCAACCCAAATCCCAATCCCAACCCAAATCCCAACCCCAACCCCAACCCCAACCCAAATCCCAATCCCAACCCCAACCCCAACCCCAACCCAAATCCCAATCCCAATCCCAACCCAAATCCCAACCCCAACCCCAACCCAAATCCCAATCCCAACCCCAATCCCAACCCCAACCATCCCAATCCCAATCCCAACCCAAATCCCAACCCCAACCCCAACCCAAATCCCAATCCCAACCCCAACCCCAATTCCAACCCCAACCCCAACCCCAACCCAAATCCCAATCCCAACCCCAACCCAAATCCCAATCCCAACCCCAATCCAAATCCCAACCCCAACCCCAACCCCAACCCAAATCCCAATCCCAACCCCAACCCCAACCCCAATTCCAACCCCAACCCCAACCCAAATCCCAATCCCAACCCCAACCCCAACCCCAATTCCAACCCCAACCCAAATCCCAATCCCAACCCCAACCCCAATCCCAACCCCAACCCCAATTCCAACCCCAATTCCAACCCCAACCCAAATCCCAACCCCAACCCCAATCCCAACCCCAACCCAAATCCCAACCCCAACCCAAATCCCAACCCCAACCCCAACCCCAACCCCAACCCCAATTCCAACCCCAACCCAAATCCCAACCCCAACCCCAACCCCAATTCCAACCCCAACCCAAATCCCAACCCCAACCCCAACCCCAATCCCAACCCCAACCCAAATCCCAATCCCAACCCCAACCCCAACCCCAACCCCAACCCCAACCCCAAGCCCAACCCCAACCCCAAGCCCAACCCCAAGCCCAATTCCAACCCCAACCCCAACCCCAACCCCAATCCCAATCCCAACCCCCACCCCAATGCCAACGTTAGCCACAGATCACTGGACGATTGATCTTCCCCATTGCCCCACGGTTTGCTGTGCCTCTACACAGTCTCATCTACAGATGTCATGTTGTAAATCCCACCTAGCAGGTTCAGTGCTGTCCATATCCTACATAGAGAATGCACATTCCATACTGACTGGGTACATAACTCAGTATTTATAGAGTTCACTTTCTATACTGAGTGGGTATGGAATTCAGTATTTTATACAGTTTGGTTTTCTCATTAAATTGTTCAGCAGATTTCATGCAGTTTTGAGAGAACACTTGTACTTTCCTGATAGTTCCTGCAAATGGTTGAATAAAATGAACAAAGATTGTCAGCGGTGCAGTAGTGCTTGTACATCAATAATAATTTCATCTCCTATTAACTTTGGCTTTAGTGTTCAGAATAACATGGAGAAACAAGGAACTGCAGATGCTGGATTGCAAACAAACACACAAAGTACTGGAGTAACTCAGCAGGTCAGGTAGCATCTGTGGAGAACATGGATAGGTGACGTTTCACAGAGTGCTGGAGTAACTCAGCGGGTCAGGCAGCATCTGTGGAGAACATGGATAGGTGACGTTTCACAGAGTGCTGGAGTAACTCACCGGGTCAGGCAGTATCACATTTATGGTTGGGGTCCTTCTTTAGACACAAGCAAGATTCTGACCTGAAGCTTCACCTATCCAGAGATGCTCTGTGTCTTTGTTTAACATGAATTGGGTTCTGCATCTCTCTGGGATTTTTTTCCAGAATAAACCTTTGCTTTTTGTACCTGCACTTAGCAGTTTTGTGTTGTACTGGAGTCAGGGTTTTGTAGTTTGACCTTGCTTTGTTTTACGTCCTTGTATGAACATACCTTCACGCAATTCCTTCTCCGGGTTCTACTCTCTCCTCCTTGTGCGTTCTATCACATGCTAGATAGTGATAGAACGTCATTCCACTGATAATAGTAGCTCTCCAGCATTTACTTATTTCACTCAGCATATGTGTGCATCCACAGTTGGTAAATATAGTCACGGAGTCATAGATCATGGATGCAGGCCCTTCAACCCAACTTGCCCCCGCCACACAACGTGCCCCATCTACACTTGTCCCGCCTGCTTGCACTTGGCCCATATACCTCTAGACCTGTCCTCCCCATGTACCTGTCCAAATGTCTCTTAAACGTTGTTGTTGTACCAGCCTCAACTACCGCTTCATTCCATAAACCCACCACCCTCTGTGTAAAAACGTCCCTTAGGTTCCTATTAAATCTTTCCCCCTTCACCTTAAACCTATATCCTCTTGTTCTCAATTGCCCTACTCCGGGCAAGAGACTGTAGGAAAGAACTGCAGATGCTGGTTTAAATCAAAGGTAGACACAAAGTGCTGGAGTAACTCAGTGGGACAGGCAGCATCTCTGGAGAGAAGGAATGGGTGATGTTTCAGGTTGAGACCCTTCTTCAGGGCAAGAGGCTCTGTGCATCTACCCGATATATTCCTCTCATGATTTTATACTCCTCTATAAGATTATCCTTCATCTTCCTGCACTCCAAGGAATAAAGTCCCAGCCTACTTAACCTCTCCCTATAGCTCACACCCTCAAGTCCTGGCAACATCCTCATAAATCCTTTCTGCACCTTATCCAGCTTGACAACATCTTTTCTATAACCATGGTGACCAAAACTGTATAGAATACTCTAAATGTGGCCTCACCAACATCTTATACAACTGCAACATGACCTCCCAACTACTTTACTGAAAATGGTGAATGGTGGTAAACAGTTCTGTCCTTGGTCAATCTTCAGCTCAATACCGTTTCCAGCGGGGAATTGTTGGTGAGCAATAAGCTTTGGGAATCTGTATTCCTTCTTGCACTCTCCTTTCTCACACCGTAAACCCTGTTGTGGTTGACATACAGTAGTTGCAGCAATGAACAACACAGACCAACCCTGACATTTGAAGCTTCAGCATCCAAGGCTTTCAATTCATTTTGAATCCATGTAGTCGAGGCAAATCCCACATTGCAGAAGTGAAGATGGAATAAACTAAGCACTGATTAAATCTGTGGAGCTCAACTCTTTTGTAGGAAGGGCCAGATTAACAAAACAAATCATTTCTGAGCACCTCTCTTGTGAAATATTTTATTTTAATGACACTCAACCTGATCTGTATTTGTAGTCACGTGCATGAAGACATGATTTATTTACAGGGTGGTAATCATTCAGAAAGCTGACAGGCGACACACACCAACAGTGAACTATGAACCTCGTATGTGTTTGAAATCATTTATAAAACCTAAGCAGTTCAGTAGATTCAGCAGCAACAAGTGATTATGATCTTACGACAACTCACCATGGATTTTAAAATCTCCTGCTTATAAATTAAACATCATTACTTGGTTAGCAATGTTTATTTTTAATTTCTTTAAACCTTTCTTTCATTTTCCTTCTTAACTCTTTTCCAAATTGTCTGGTAATTTGAGCCACTATATTCCCTTTGCAAAGTAATCATCTCCCTCTTCATGTAAAATGGAATTACTTTCAATTCTTGGAAACCTGTGCGATTATAAATAGGAAAATCACTCTGATATTCTCCAGTGTGTGTGAAGCCACTGAAAAAATCTAATTTATTGCAGACTGTGTACAATTTATATTTAGCAAAAGGGTTTATGAAGCAAAGAGTTTGCAATTTAATGTGAATTATGTTTCAGGATCTTGCAGAAGCATGCAGAGAGGTTGTGTTAAAAAAAAAGTTAACTTCTTTTATTTCTTTATAGCATTTGAGTGTCTGGCCAGCTAGTGCCCTTAATCCTCTTTAAACAAAATGCAGACAAACCATGCCAGTGAAAAAAGAGAATTGGAAAACAATTCCTCTCTGCCTGATATGATTGGTACGTGCTCTCCACAATCCCAGGTCCGCTGGACAAAACCAGATCATAACTGTGCTGTAAATCTGTCGTAAGAATTGCTGCCGAATTGAAAGAGTTTTTTTAATGTAGAGAGAGAAACAGAATTAATGTTTCAGCTCAGTGCTTTCTATCAATATCTCATTTAACTCCGTTGACACACCCTGACTTGCTGAGTGTTTCCAGTGTTGACTTTGTTCCAAACAGTGAACTTTTCTGGAGGATATTCGCTGAGTTGACCCATAGGTAGCCAGGAAGTAGAGACCCCTGTAAAGTCATCAGTTTCCTGCTGGAGTTTAACAAACTAAAGCAATGGTGTCTTCTCCAACAAGACCAGAGTAAACCTCTGATGGATGGAACACCAACCTGCCCAGTTCTGCCTGTCATTCCCAATGTTCTAGGCAAGGCAACAATGGATCATTGAGTAGATAAAATATTGTGCTTTAATTTAAGAAAAAGTTTGTAAGGGGATAGGTCAGAAATGTTAAATGTTCATTGTATTCAAATCAAAATTATATTCAAATTGAATGAATATTGGTATTGCAGAAAGTGCAGAGTCTGGTCTGAGCTGGCAGGAGATAACCAAGAGAATGTCCAGGATAGCACGCTGGCAACTCAGGAGCCATGAGTGTGTAGTGTTTGACATGGTCCGTGGATGCAGGCGCATTAACTACAGAGAAAGCAGCAGAATTCCCAGCGTGAGGGTTGGTCCCCTGAGGTTGGTGCCTGTGGCATCATGAACCTCATATGTCTAATGGAGGGCTTGTTGTAACCGAGCTCCACTGGAACTCAGAACCCAGTCATTATCCCAAACTACCACAGCCTTTATCCCAGCCTTTATCCCAAGCTACCACTCAGCTGAATGATATCAGACCAAGAGCTCCCTGGAAAACTGGGTCTGTATCTGTTCTGACGCTTAAATAAAATGGACAAGCAACATCTCATGGTCTCTTTGAAGAGTAGTTGTGAATCGTGACACCAAAAGCCCACGGCTGATTAGATACCTGCAACAAGACATGTCAGACGAGCCAAACGACATAGTGTTTGTTAATGCCTGTCATTGAAAATGAACCGCTATTTTAAAAATATTTGTTTTGAAATACAGTAAAGTGAGCCGTTTGTTTCTCATATCTTTATCCCTGAAGAACTTCAGTCGTATATTAAATATGATGAGAACGGATTAACAAAGGAAATCAGGAAGTAGATAGCATTTGAAGATGTTGGTATTGGCTGAGCTATTTATCCCTGGCTGCCTTTCATATCACTTCACTTTATTGTATATTATTATAGACTTAAATCTTGATCTTAATCTTGACAGGCATTAAAACTTTTGAAGACAGATAAAATATAATCTTTTCTTTGGTGAGTAAAGACTGGTTTTAGAAAAGCAAGGCAGATGTCTTCCAATAAAACGTCAACATATATATTGAAAGCACAAAGAAATAAAACTCTACTGTGTTCACAAAATGTATAGGAAGGAACTGCAGATGTTGTTTAAATCAAAGATAGACACAAAATGCTGGAGTAACTCAGTGGGACAGGCAGCATTTCTGGAGAGAAGGAATGGGTGATATTTTGGGTCTGAAGAAGGGTCTCGACCCGAAATGTCACCCATTCCTTCTCTCCAGAGATGCTGCCTGGGTCATTGAGTTACTCCAGCACGTTGTGTGTGTTTTTTTTATAAACTAGCATCTGCAATACCTTGTTTCACCAATCATTACCCCATCTGGTCTTTGATCTTGATTTCACTGAAGAACACTTGCCCCTTGTCATCTTCTCATGGTCTTTCTCATTATTTACCATTACCTCCCTCATACAGATCATTCACAACCAGTCAGTGTGCAAGTAAGTCGGCGTAATTAAGTGGTGTATTTTAGTCAGAAGTACAGTTGAAGGTTGGAATGGTTCGGCAATTGAGAGGTCCCCAGGTTGTGTGGTATATCAGTGGGTAACATGGTCGTCCACTGAAGGTTTTGAGCTTGGGATTGTGATTGAGATAGACTGATGACGGTCTCGAGGCCAAGCTCATGGACACCCTTCCATCGGAATAGTCCTTTCATGTTCCAGACCCAGAGCTCTAACAAAGGAAGACACAGAGTGCTGGAGTAACTCAGCAGGTCAGGCAGCATCCCTGGGACCATTCTTCAGACTCGCTGACTGCCCGACCCACTGAGTTACTCCAGCACTTTGTGTCTTTTTTCATGAGCCAGCATCTATAGTTCCTTAGGTAGACACAAAATGCTGGAGTAACTCAGCGGGACAGACAGCATTTCCCAAGAGAAGGAATGGGTGAAGTTTCGAGACCGTTCTTCAGACGTCTCAACCCTTCTTCGAACGTCACCCAATCCTTCTCTCCAGAGATGCTGCCTGGCCCACTGAGTTACTCCAGCATCTTTGTCTACTGATTTAAACCAGCACCTGCAGTTCTTTCCTACACACTCTATAGTTCCTTATTTCTTTGTTCTAACAAAGGAAAGAGGTTTAAATATTGCAGTGAGCAGCTATAAGTGATCTTAGCTCATGTATCTAATGCAACAACACTCTATCCTCCCCCCCAGCCTGCTTATAACTGACAGTCATACTACACCAGGTCTAATTAGTGGCAATGAAACACAGGTTGTGCAAGTGATTAGGTTCATCAGCAGCATTCTCTTCACCTGTGCTGTGCCCAATTCACCAGCATTTGAACATATTATCACTATTTATTTGGGCTGAATAGTTACTCTCACTGTCTTCTCTACTCCATTCAATCAGGGATGAATCCACCACTAAAGACCTGAAATGACTGGAAGTCAAGCAGATAGTAAACCGAATGACATGTTGTTCTCACTAAGGCCACACACCCATCCTTCCAGGAGCTGATTAATTTGGCAGAGACACAGATACCCTGTATCTGGCCTTCATCAGTCAGAGTATTGAGTATGGAAATTGAGAGGTCATGTTGCAGTTGTATCAGACATTAGTGAGGCCACATTTAGAGTATTGTGTTTAATTTTTGTCACCATGTTATAGGAAAGATATTACCAATCTTGAAAGGGTGCAGAAAAGATTTACGAGGATGTTGCCAGGACTCAATGGTCTGAGCTACAGGGAGAGGTTGAGCAGGCTGGGACTCTATTCCTTGGAGCGTAGGAGGATGAGGGTTGATCTTATAGAAGTGTACAAAATCATGAGAGGAATAGATCGGGTAATCGGGAGTCTTGTGCCCAGAGTAGGGGAATCAAGAACCAGGTTTAAGGTGAGGTGGGAGAGATTTAATGGGACCTGAAGGGTTAACTTTGTTTACACAAAGGGTAATGGGTGTATGGAATGAGCTGCCAGAGGAGGTAGTTGAGGCAGGGACTATCTCAATGTTTAAGAAACATTAGACACATACATGGATAGGACAGGTTTAAAGAGATATGGGCCAAATGCAGGCATGTGGGACTAGTGTGGATGGGGCATGTTGGTCGGTGTGGGCAAGTTGGGGTGAAGTGCCTGTTTCCATGCTGAGTTGATGAATCTACACATGATTATAATCTCAACCTCTACTAGTGAAGTCGACTCAATGCAGGACACAACCTGCTGGAATTAAGGGCCAGTCCCTCTTGGCCGTCATTTGTGCCACATTTATGTGTCATATGTAAAATCATACGTGCAAATCACGCGTCATCATGTGTAATCATGCGTCTTCACGTGTCATTATGCGTTGTCGTGTAATCACGTGTCAACGTGTGTAATCACGTGTCATCACGTATAATCACACGTCATCACGTGTAATCACGCGTCATCACGTGTAATCACGTGTCATCACAGCCGTCTAGTGCGCGTGACATCATTAGAATACCCTGCTTCCCTATTCTGCATCATGACCATCATGGAAGATCTACAGATGTTATTGCTACAGCAACAACGAGACTTCTGTTAGCAGCAGCCTCATACTTACAGATCAGCCAGGCAGGAGCACAGCAAGAAAGGCCAGCAAGAAACCCAGGAAGAGATCTGTGTGGACGAGGTTAGAGGTTGCATGACATGTAAAAGGCGGGCCGACTGCATATGGGCGGCGTGGGGCGTCACATGTTTCCGGACATTGACGCACGGTGATGTAACCATGCGTCACCACGCGATGCAGCGTGCGTAGCCAATGCATCAGCGTGCGTACGTGATACGTCACACAGCTGGCGCACAACGAATTCCTGAAGCGCTGCGCGATACCATGCGTCAAAGCATGCGATTCCACGCCTCACCATGCGCAATGCGTGCGTCACCCACACGCCCCCCACGCGTCGAGACGCGTAAATGAGGCGCAAATGACGGCCAAGTTGGACAGGCCCTTAACTCAGCGGGTCAGGCAAGCAGTAAAGCAGCAACTGCAATCGCTTGTTCTTACTGCTCAAAGCTGGGAACACTCAGAAAATGTAAAGAGGTGAAGTAATATATTACTGCTTGCTCACTAGCATTTTTAACTTGTTATCATTGCAATAAATGTCACAAAATGTTGCACACATTTTTATTATGCCACTAAATATAATCTTAGATTTCTGTGGGAAATGTAGAATGTCCCTATTGTAGTTGTTGGAATGAGGCACCGTTTTCACACAGGTCAACAAGGAACTCATAGCAAGCACATCCTGACAGCAATTTCAACAATTGCTGTAATTTTAGCAATCGCCAATTTTAAGCTCTCAATAAAGTCAACAGTTATAAGAGGTCTCTGTTCCATTTTGATAGTCAAATGTGTAAAGAGATCAAAAGAAATAGACTTGTTCTGGGGTAATCGCTGCTCTGTACTTCCTGCATTCTGTCAGGCCATTATAGTAACAATGTTTTATTCATACAAACTATGACTGAAATTCAAGCAGTCAGCAACTCTTCGCAATTTCCTTTGAAGGATAAAATTACAATATTTTATGATGTACAAAAAGCTGTTCAGTTGGTCTGTTGCTTGAACATTGTGCAAATATTGGCATTTTCAGTGTGTGACGTGCAGTAATTGTAGTGTGAAGTCCACCACCTCTCCATCAGCCATCCCCCTAAGGCTGGCATTGCCGGAGGCAATTAATAGGCCTGTCTAATACGGATGTTCGTTCAGTCAGATTGTATCTCAATTTGCGGTTATGAAGCTTGGAAATGAAAAGTTGCCTTGTCTTCCAGAACCTATCTGTAGTTTAATTTAGAGATGCAGCACGGAGACAGGCCCTTCGGCCCACCGAGTCCGCACCAACCAGCGATCCCCGCACACTAACATATTCCTACACACACTAAGGACAATTTACCTTAAGGATCAGTTCCTACACAGTGAAACACATGATCCCATACCTTCAAATAAGTTAATTGGGTTAGATTGAATGAACCTGTCCTCATAAATTGGGAAGGTGCTTTAAATAATAGCTTTAAAATAATGAATAAAAAAAGAGACCCTTCTTCACAGTATATTATAGATGTACAAGACATTGATAAGGCCATCCACTTGTGTTGGCACTTTCATGGAGTCACAGAGTCATGCAATTATGTACCTTCACCCCTCGATCTCTCAGTTCCACACCACTCCCCCAGCCTGACCATTTGCTGTGCAGGTCCAGTCCTGCATTGTCCTATCAAAATGCTGCTCCTTGCATTGAACTGAATACACCGTTTGCCATTCGTGGGCCCATTGGAGGCTCATCTTTCTCCCTCCGCTTTCTCACGGTCTTGCACCAGGCTCCCACTCTGACGCACATCTCCTTCTGCTCTTACTCTTGAAGTCACCAAATCATCTCCACTGACTTTCATTTTCTGGACCAACTCCCAAACGTTCAACGTTGACATGACTGTTCTCAGTCTTTCTGCAGTTCACTGGCGATGCTGTATTAGGCTGTTGTTCCTTCTCCATGTAACATCTGTCAGAGCGTTAGAACTTCCACCGCTAGCCAACTTGCTCTCCAAAGGAAAAAAAATATTTCCCTGGGGCACGAAAACCTCAAAGAAATGTGGCTGATCAGTGAGATTAAAGATAGTATTAAATCAAAAGGATACACTTGTAAATTTGCCACAAACAGCAACGGACGTGAGGGTGGAGAGCACTTTGATTACACATGAGTGTGTAAGAAGGAACTGCAGATGCTGGTTTAAACCGAAGATAGACACAAAATGCTGGAGTAACTCAGGCAGCATCTCTGGAGAGAAGGAATGGGTGACGTTTCGGGTCGAGACCCTTCTTCAGACCATGATATTGACACGAGGGCAAGACAGAATGTGAGTGCAGTAAGCATAGAAACAGGCCCGGTCTATGTAGATGTACATGGAAGAGAAAGGCCAAGTATGGGGGTCCTACGGACAGAGAGAGGAGAATTTATAATGGGCTGCAGCAAAGTAATCAGACAATGACTTTCTGTTAAACACACGGAACCTGCCAAATATATTAAACAATCAAGGTTCAGTAAATATGAACAAACTAGTATTACTCACAAATAACACAAAAAATGTGCAAGCTTCAACTGATAAGGAGCCGATGAACGACACCACATAAAATGATGCCAGGCGTAGATAGACTGTCTGAACCTTCTCTCTCTAGTGGAAATATCTAAGAGTGGAGGGCACGGCTTTAAGGTCAGAGGACAAAGTTTAACGGAGTGTGTAATTTACCCTGGAGATTATTTCCACTTGTTCCCACACGAGGTGAATGACTGAGTCCATTGTATCGTTCGTGTTGCCGAACATATCCCAGATGTTCAATATCTGTCAAGATCGCTGTTCTACTTATGAAACCTTTTCCCCTTTTTCCTCACACTGAATCACTATCCTTATACTCCTCCAAGTAACAATGTTCCATCCTTGCGTAGGAAGGAATTGCAGATGCTTGTTTAAAATGAAGATAGACACAAAGTGCTGAAGTAACTCAGCGAGACAGGCAGCATCTCTGGAGAGAAGGAATGGGTGACGTTTCTGAAGAAGGGTCTCGACCCGAAACCTCACCCATTCCTTCTCTCCAGGGATGCTGCCTGTCCCGCTGAGTTACTCCAGCTTTTTGTGTCTATTTAATCTTCCTTCCTTGTTGCCAGTCATAGTGGTATCGGTGGGATCTATTGCTGCCCACATTGTAAATAAACTCAGTATAAACGGTAACACTGTCTACTCAAAGTAGTGGCCTAGCTTTGGGCACCAGGTAACACTGCAGGTTCCAAGCTCCCCGACATGTCTGTAGGGATCATTCACTACAGAATAGATTGTATTTTAATATGTGACCGGGCCCCATAGCACTACTTATGGTAAAGTAGTTCATTTGATTTTTATACCAATTGTCCAATGTGTGGGGGTGGGGATAGTGTAATAGTCTATAAAAGATGGAAAATACAGGCTTTACAAAAGACTTCAGCTGCTATCTATGTGTACGCATCACTGCAATAAATGGAATGCTGACCTGAACTAGAAGAAATTATTTGAAAAATATATAAGATATTATCTGCCTAAGATTCATCTTCTGATTGCACAGAGATGGTGTGAAGACTGCGTCACCCTTCCATCTGCAATCAACCTTCAGCTGTGAGTACAGCAGAGGGAGACAGCAAACCCACTGCTTATTTACAGTTGTTGATTTTCTCCAAGGAATTGATTTCTGTGTCACACGGATGCAGTATAGGTTAGTTACAAGAAGCTCTCTGGGTAATTGACTTTCTGTTTTCCTGCTTCCAATGAAGTATGGTGTTGAGCTTTGACCGATTCTCTGAGCGTTAATGTGAGCGTTCTATGTTTCTATGAACCGTTTCTCATTCTTGTACAACCTGACACTGGTGATCTGTTGCAGATGGACAGACTGGAAGCCCTCGGACCGAGTATCAGCGGGATGGCCCGTTGTCCCTACGATCCCAAACAGGCCAACGTTGCTCTCTACGCTGGTAAGACTTGCTTTACCTGCATTCAATTTATTAGCCAATTGCAAAACAAATCATATTTAATTACCTATTTTAACTGTGTCAGATTGCACAGGATATGAAACACCGTTGTACTCTCGCTTTACTTCTGTTAACTGTGATATGAATTACATATCCTCCTTCCACTTACCTCATCTGGACCCAGAACTGTCCGTTATAGGAGGAGGTGAGACACTGGGCAGGTGCTGGGTTAAACCAAAGCTTAACCTGATAGAGAGTCACAAAGTGACACAGCGTGGAAACAAGCCCTTCACCTCAACTTTCCCACGCCAACCAACATGTCCTAGCTACACTAGTCCCACTAAAACAAGGCCCCTAAGGTTCGGGTCAGGCAGCATCTGTGGAGAACATGGATAGTTGACGTTTCACAGAGTGCTGGAGTAACTCAGCGGGTCAGGCAGCATCTGTGGAGAACATGGATAGTTGACGTTTCACAGAGTGCTGGAGTAACTCAGCGGGTCAGGCAGCATCTGTGGAGAACATGGATAGTTGACGTTTCACAGAGTGCTGGAGTAAGTCAGCGGGTCAGGCAGCATCTGTGGAGAACATGGATAGGTGAGTTCAGGTCGGGACCCTTCTTCAGACTTGACAGATTGCAATCACCAGTAGATGAGTGACAGAGCCATGGCTGAATCAATGGTAACCACACAGTCTGGAATACTGAGTGTCAGATTGCACAGGAGTGGAAGTTTCATCTCCATTCCCCCTGGACCTCCACCCTCACAGAAACCAGTCTTCAGCCAATTGTAACATCAAGGGACGACGAGGAACATTGTGTGCAGCATGTGGATGGTAGCAGGAATCCAGCTGCCACTGTGCTGCACAATGATGGGCAAGGGCAACAGTGTGCGTGGTTGCCCACGTTTACCCTCTTCACTCCGATGGCAAATTTAAATATTACGGTAATCTGGTAAAAAGCTCATGGCCACGATGGATCAAATGGTCACTTTCTGGTGTTTTACCGTTCTTTGAGTTTATGATAACCTGATGTCAACCTCTGGTGGTATTGCCTGTTGGAGGTTGGTCGGTGAAGTTTGGACAAAAGGTGAAGCTTCCTTTATTTCCTCACTCTAGACAATAAGCTCTTTACTGGGACAGTCACCGATTTCCTAGCGATCGACGCAGTGATCTATCGGAGCCTGGGAGGTCGTCCAACTCTGCGGACAGTCAAACACGACTCCAAATGGTTCAAAGGTAGGTCATGTCATGCCATCACCAGGAATAGTTACAGCAGGAATATGTGACGCATTCTGTAATGAGAAGGCTGTGAGGACCAATTCACTGAATGTTTTCAAGAGCGAGTTTGATTTAGCTCTTAGGGCTACGGGAATCAAGGGATATGGGGAGAAGGCACGTACAGGGTACTGATTGTGGATGACCAGCCGTGATCATATTGAATGACGGTGTTGGTTTGATGGGCCGAATGGCCTACACCTGCACCTATTTTCTATGTTTCTATGTAACACTTCTGAATTTATTGCAGACTTTGACTTGATATTCAAACAAAGTGTTTGCTTTTATATAAATAAAACGGAATGTAGAAATGCAGGCCTCCAGTAATGCATTGCAGATGCTCTCTGGAAACATATTATCCTCAGTAAAATTCCACCTGGACCTTTTGATCAAAAAGAATATCCAACCCATAAGTGGCAGAGAATATTATTTTGCAAGTTGCGAATTTTTCAAACTAAGTAAGGCTTTGACGAGGTGGTCATATGTTGATGAATGTCGTTGATGGAGGGAGTCAACGAGAGCCACATGTCCTCTGCATCCATGTGATGCACCCCCTGTGGACTCAACCTGAGTTCAGGTCTTCGGATGAGGTGAGAGGAAAAACAAGTGTTGCTTAGGGAATAACAAGAACTCCGAAGTTGAAAATAACATGTAAAATATTAAGTCATTTTCTGGATGACCCAATTATTTATCTTGCTTGAAATCATTCCCTGGAACTATCCATCTCTATATTGTGTGTACCATTGGAAATTTAAATCTAATATCTCAGAATCAAAGAACATTGAAATTCATGAAGCTTATTAAAATTCACAGCACCATTCCTGGGCATTTTAAAGGAGGCTGTATAAAAAAGATTCCAAAACAATTCAGCAGAAAGAATTGTGTGTCATGAAATGGAGTAAAACATTGCAGGGAAGAGCTGATTGATATGGAGTCAATTATTTTTTCCAGACAATAGGAAAGATGGGAGAGGGTGCAACAACTGAAGCACAACAATAGCCAAGCATACCTGCTGGAAAAACAAGTCAGAGTGAACTGCAATAACCCACTATATGATTGGTTGTAAATGCCAATGACACCAATGTTCGACAGAACACAGAGGTCCCAGTCACCACATTCACTTTTAACAAGCCTGGGCCCTGCTCATTCCCTCCCATTCACACAACGTATAGGAAAGAATTGCAGATGCTGGTTTAAATCATAGATAGAGTCCCCTCATTGACAAACCCGGCCCCAGGCCCCAGTAACACACCAGGACCGAGCTTGACACAAAAAGCTGGAGCAACTCAGCGACAGGCAGCATCTCTGGAGAGAAGGAATGGGTAACGTTTCGGGTCGAGAACTTTCCTCACTCAAGAAGGGTCTCGACCCAAAACTTCACTCATTCCTTCTCTCCAGAGATGCTGCCTGTCCCGCTGAGTTGCTCCAGCTTTTTGTGTCTATCTTTGGTTTAAACCAGCACCTGCAGTTCCTTTCTACCCAGGGCTGAGGTTTGTCCATAGCCATTAAACTGAGGGCAGGCCTGGTCCTCTGTGTGCATTAAACTCACTGGGGTCTTTGTGGCACACTCCCTCAAAACACTGGTCATTACTCTGTGAGATCTAAACACAGCTAAAGTGGAATGTGCTATTATTGTAAGTGGCAGAACATTTAAAAACCTAGAACACTCCAGCACATGAACAGGCCCTTTGGTCTCCACTGGACATAGTGCCAAGTTAAGCCAATCTCATGCACCTGACCCCCCCCCCCCCCCCCATTCCCTGCATATCCATCAGGCTATCTAAATACTTCTTAAACACCACGATCATATTGGCTTCCACCACCACCCCTATGTGTATCGGACTCTCACCACTCTCTGTGTAAAAGACCTGACCCGCACATCTCCTTTAAACTTTGCATCTGTAGCCTCTAGTGTTGACATTTCCACCCTGGAAAAAGGTTCTTACTCTCTACTCTGTCTACGCCTGTCATAATTTTACACTGTAAGGTCTCCCGTCAACCTTCACATTGCAGAGAAAATGATCCAAGTGTGTCCAAAATCTCCTTATAGCTAATACCTTCTATTCCAGGCATCATTCTGGTAAACCTCTTCATGCCTTCCACTAACTGCAATGGGTCGACTAGAATTGCAGATGTGTCCATATGTGGCATAACCAGAATGTTATAAAGCTGCAACATGACTTCCTCATTCTTAGGCTCCATGCTTGGACCAATGAAGACAGCGTACCACACGCCTTCATTCCCACTCTCTCAACGTGCAGAGCTGTGGACGAATGCCCCAAGGTCCCTTTGTATATCAATGCTGTTATTGCCAGTAGCTGTTTACTTTCCCCTTATATTCAACACATGCCTCACACTTGCTCTGATTAAACTCCTGCTGCTATTTTCTGCCCATGTTTGTCACTCATCTCCATCTCGCTTTCCTCACTGTCTGCAACTTTACTAAGTTTGGTTTCATCTGCAAACTTGTTTATGTCCAAGGCGTTTATTAAATAGTTGTAACATGTAACATGTAAGAGTCCAGAACATGTTCTTCTGCCAGTCCATCACCATCAATGTGTTACAGATGCCAGATTACTGGAGTTTTACTGTATGTTGTAGTGGTCGGGTAATTATATCTTTTCATTTTTTAATTATTTCTTTCTCTTATCATTAACTTCATGTTTTGTCATGTCTAGTACATGCACTACTGCACAGTAGCAATTCTAATGGTGCACGAGATGAGCAGGAAAGTATGAGTTGTATGAGTCAGGATAGTGTTAGGTTGATTGCTTCTTTACACTGAGTCGAGTCAGGGTCAGGGTTGGGCTCAGTGACCCAAGACTGGGGAAGGAAGACTCTATCCAGGCTGCCCACACCTGACCATGTCCTGTATTCCCCTACTAATGGTGGGATGTCCACCACAGTCAGATAGCCTGTTCATGTAGTGGTCAGCTTCTTGCAGTTACTGTAAATAAAAACCCATTCTGTAGAACAGCCCCACATGAATGGAACCAAGGATTGTAACAGTGTAGACGTTTTGTGTGCAGTTTTGGTCTCCAAATTTGAGGATGGACATTCTTGCTATTGAGGGAGTGCAGTGTAGGTTTACAAGGTTTATTCCCGGGATGGAAGGGGCTGTCTTATGCTGAGAAAATGGAACGGCTGGGCTTGTACACTCTGGAGTTTAGAAGGATAAGAGGGTATCTTATTGAAACATATCAGATTATTAAGGGTTTGGACATGCTAGAGGCAGGAAACGTGTTCCCGATGTTGGGGGACTCCAGACCAGGTGCCACAGTTTAAGAATAAGGGGTAAGGCATTTAGATCGGAGATGAGGAAACACTTTTTTCACACACAGATTTGTGAGTGTGGAATTCTCTGCCTCAGAGGGCGGTGGAGGCCGGTTCTCTGGATACTTTCAAGAGAGAGCTTGATAGGGCTCTTAAAGATAGCGGAATCAGGGGATATGGGGAGAAGGCAGGAACGGGGTACTGATTTGGATGATCAGCCACAATCACATTGAATGGTGGTGCTGGCTCAAAGGGCCGAATGGCCTACTCCTGCACCTATTGTCTATTGTCTATTGTCCCCTGTTAATTATTGACATGAGTTTCAAGTATAGCTTTGTATTATTTCTTCCTCTGGGAACAGAGGTTTTTTTTTAATAAATGGACCTGATAATGTATTTGATAACCTCTGACTGTTTGCAAGTTCCTATGATCCGCAGAATCGTAATATTTTTCTGTGAAGCCTTTTTTTCCCGTCAGCTGGTCATTTCTTTCTTCAACATCTATATTTCCCCTTTAATAGTCTCGTACTTATTGAAAAACTGATATCCACTGTGCTGTGTAACAATAATTAATACAAACTGATACATTAATGTAGCTTCTCTTCACTGCACCTAATTATGTTTGTGCAATTTGTGATGATTAAAGATTATAATGAAAACTGATTCAATACATTGCAATAAAATGTTCATTACATTGAAAGGTGTTAAACCAATTTACAATTACATCATTTTTCCTCTGTAATGGGTTAATATGTGATTAGTAGAATGTCATCCTTAATGTTGGTGGTGGCGGTGAGCTAAGCTGCGCTGTCTGTCTTTCAGAGCCGTATTTTATTCATGCCGTGGAATATGGTCGTCATGTTTTCTTCTTTTTCCGAGAAATCGCGATGGAATTTAACTACCTGGAAAAGGTAACTGGAACACCGAATATGTGTCATGACAGAATAATGTGGGCAGTGAATTCTGTTAATATATGCGTAAAAGGGGAAAAAAACTAGCAACATTTGTCCCCAACATTTGTCATGGAAATAAAAGACTTATTTATCTTTTGTAGAATTTCTTCCCTTTGCTCCCCATTCAATAAACAGCTTGGATTTAGAACGTGACGCACAAGAAAATAGAGGGTGACGCAAGGCACGTATGGCGTTGGATGCATTTCCTGCCATCACATACAACCAGCATGTTTGGATTCACCTTGGTTACCAACTTTCGTGCTGCATTCAATAATCCAACACTATGACTTCCTCCAAATATAAATGCTGTACCTGGATAACTGGACTCTGGGTCTACAGTTATCTATCTCCAGAGTGGTCACCCCACTTCACACCATAACATCTAGACATCCAAGCCCACTTCACTGACTAAATACAGGCTGCTACACTTACCAACCAATCTGCCGGGAGAAAAATAACATGGAACTCTAGTCTAGAATAAAGGTTGTCTCTTTTCTTACAGAGATGTCATTCTGATTATCAAAGGCATGGTCTAAGGTTTAATCACGTTACTTTTCAAATCCTTCTCTCAGTGATTTCCCCTCTTTAGTTTAACTTCACTAAGAATCAAGATGATGGGATGAAACCCGAATAGGCCACACATAGATGACCCATAGATGACCCCTAGATGACCTATAGATGACCCATAGATCACCCATAGATGACCCATAGGTGACCCATTGATGACCCATAGGTGACCCCTAGATGACCTATAGATGACCCATAGATCACCCATAGATGACCCATAGATGACCTATAGATGACCTATAGATGACCCATAGATGACCCATAGATGACCCATAGATGACCCATAGATGACCCATAGATGACCTATAGATGACCCATAGATGACCCATAGATGACCCCTAGATGACCTATAGATGACCCATAGATCACTTATAGATCACCTATAGATTTGTGGTGTTTACCGTTGAGCTGTGATGAAGACTGATGTAAGTTAACATATTGAGATAGAACAAGTACACTTGTAGCCTAACAGTGGACAACAGAAGCATTTAGTATTTCCATTTCCATTTTAACTGAATAATCAATGAAGAAGGAGAGTCCCCACAACAGCTCACAGATTCGTCCATTTAATTCTCCAATGTATCTATTGTTGAGTTATCTCATCCTAAACATCTTCTTCATCTTGCGCATGGTGTGCACAGCCTAAAGTTGTACACCTACATCTATTTGTTTATGCACGTCGCGTTGATTGCATTAGTCAAAACAGGGTGGACCACGTGAAGGTTGCAATCTCCTACCCCTGTCCTAAACTGATCACAGGAGAGCAGCACTAATGGTCTGTCCTTCTCGTAGTTCGATGGAAGCATGATTCTGTTTCCAGCCTCTGGGTCTATTAGTGTTGGATTCTGAGTCAGGACCATTGCCGAACTTTTGGTGGGACCCTAAGGAACACACACAACTGAGACCTTTGAACATGTTCAGTCACTTTCCCGTGATATCGAGGAACATTGCATAAAGAGAGGCCAGTCAAGCAAGTCACTAGCGAACAACAAATCATATTCTTCAAGGGAACATTCGTATGAATTAAATCCAAACAGTCTGATAAATTAATTCCACACATTAACTATTAACATGATCATGTTGGCCGTGAACAGTGAAGTTATTGATTCAACTGGATAAAAAGTGTGAAGATATTTCACAAGGTTCTAACACGTGATGGCAGTAAGGTGTAAAGTTGGTCTCGTTCTCTGGGACGATGGAAGATTTATTTTATGAATCTAGTCATCACCAGCTCATAATTCATGATTCCCACTTGGAAAGTGAAGACAGAACCAGGGTTGCCAGTGAAGATTATCCAGTCATTAGCATGCATTACAGTGGCGCCTTCCCACTGCCAATCCCTGTGGATCCCTAGACAAGGGGAACGACTGCCGTCAAGAGAGAAGGGGAGAAACATTGGTGCTAACAGCGGGTTTTCACCAATGTACTCTCTCTCAACAACAGGTGGTTCTCTCTCGTGTGGCTCGTGTCTGCAAGAATGATATGGGTGGGTCCCAGCGAGTGCTGGAGAAGCAGTGGACATCCTTCCTGAAGGCTCGCTTGAACTGTTCCGTACCGGGAGACTCGCACTTCTACTTCAATGTCCTTCAGGCAGTGACTGACACCATCCGGATTAATGGGCACACGATCGTACTCGCCATATTCTCCACTCCCTCCAACAGGTAATGCACTTCCCAATCATTACGTTCCATCCATTGACTCTATGGTTATGTGATTTACTGCCTGCTCCCCCACAGTAAAGACCATGTTTAAATGTACAAAGCACTGTTCATCTGGAGATCTGTGTCCCGGTCTAAATGTGGATATCATTGTCCTTGAAGGACTGCAAAGAACAAGCAAGATGATTACCAGCGTAAGGAGGGGAACGGGGAAGAATAAAGACATTGGGCTTTTTACAGTGATCAGGAGATGACAGGAAAACCTAATTGATTTTAACGACAGCTGTCAGAACTGATTCTCCAGTGGTGGGTCTCTGGAACTCTCTGCCACATAGGGTAGTTGAGGCCAGTTCATTGGCTATATTTAAGAGGGAGTTAGATGTGGCCCTTGTAGCTAAGGGGATCAGAGGGTATGGAGAGAAGGCAGGTACGGGATACTGAGTTGGACGATCAGCCATGATCATATTGAATGGCGGTGCAGGCTCGAAGGGCCGAATGGCCTACTCCTGCACCTATTTTCTATGTTTCTATGTTTCTATGATGC
The DNA here is from genome assembly GCA_963514005.1 of Raja brachyura. The sequence goes on along the minus strand of OY740810.1, from coordinate 647,540 downwards.
AAGGATCACAAATAGTGAGGGTCACCCTCAACAGATCAGATTCAGATTCAGATTCAATTTTAATTGTCATTGTCAGTGTACAGTACAGAGACAACAAAATGCATTTAGCATCTCCCTGGAAGAGCGACACAGCAAATGATTTGAATAAATAACAATAAGCGTCCGGGGGGGGGTTGATTGGCAGTCACCGAGGTACGTTGTTGAGTAGCGTGACAGCCGCCGGAAAGAAGCTGTTCCTGGACCTGCTGGTTCGGCAACGGAGAGACCTGTAGCGCCTCCCGGATGGTAGGAGGGTAAACAGTCCATGGTTGGGGTGAGAGAGGTCCTTGGCGATGCTGAGCGCCCTCCGCAGACAACGCTTGCTTTGGACAGACTCAATGGAGGGGAGCGAGGAACCGGTGATGCGTTGGGCAATTTTCACCGCCCTCTGCAATGCCTTCCGGTCGGAGACAGAGCAGTTGCCATACCAAACTGTGATGCAGTTGGTAAGGATGCTCTCGATGGTGCAGCGGTAGAAGTTCACCAGGATCTGAGGAGACAGATGGACCTTCTTCAGTCTCCTCAGGAAGAAGAGACGCTGGTGAGCCTTCTTGATCGGAGTTGAGGTATTGTGGGTCCAAGAGAGGTCGTCGGAGAGGTTGACTCCCAGGAACCTGAAGCTAGAAACACGTTCCACCTCCGTACCGTTAATGTGGATGGGGGTGTGCGTGCCGCCCCTGGACTTCCTGAAGTCTACAATGAGCTCCTTGGTCTTCTTGGAGTTAAGGGCCAGGTTGTTGTCAGCGCACCATGCTGCTAAGTGCTGGACCTCCTCCCTGTAGGCCGACTCATCGTTGTTGCTGATAAGGCCAATCACCGTTGTATCATCTGCATACTTGATGATGGTGTTAGTACCATGTACAGGTGTGCAGTCATAGGTGAAGAGGGAGTAGAGGAGGGGGCTCAGCACACAGCCCTGTGGAACGCCGGTGTTCAGGGTGAGGGTTGAAGAGGTGTGCTTGTCTAACCTAACAGACTGGGGTCTGTTGGTTAGAAAGTCCAGTATCCAGTTGCAGAGGGAAGGAGCGATGCACAGATTACCGAGTTTGGCGATCAATTTTGATGGTATAATGGTGTTGAATGCTGAGCTGTGATCGATGAACAGCATTCTTACGTAAGTGTCTCTGTTGTCGAGGTGGGAGAGGGCGGAGTGAAGTGCCGTTGAGCTGGCATCCTCCGTACTCCTGTTCTTGCGGTAGGCAAACTGATAGGGATCCAGTGTGGGGGGTAGGCAGCTTTTGAGGTGTGCCAGGACCAGCCTCTCGAAGCACTTGGTGATGATGGGGGTAAGTGCAACTGGGCTCAGCACAGAGATGGCAGAGTAGAAATTGAAAAGATTTGTAGTACAAGTTCCCAAGATATATTGTAGCAAAATGCAGTATAAAGACATTGTGAATTGTGAATTGCAAACATAGTGGATTTTAGGCTGAGAAAGGATTGAATGATATAGTAAAAAGCAGCTATGTGGGGAAAAGATCACCCGGAGAAAGATATTTGGATTCAGCCTAACAATGATGCTGTAAATATTGTTGGATGTATTAAAAATATTGTATTTCATTGCTGTCTATTTTATTTTCAGAAAATGCCTTGGTTTTAAGAAATAATTTGAGCAGTTTTTGTTTTACTAAATGTGGTGTTTATTGAGATGAGGGCATAATTGGAGCAACAGATACCGTTCCAATTTGATGCACATGGATCCCAGGAGTGGAAGCTACATGCCTAGGAGGCAGTGGTGTAGTTCAGTAACGTAGTTAACCTCTATCACAGGGTACCCTATGGTCTGGGTGCTTTAAACTCACAGATCTCACCTGAATGTCGCAGGTCAACTGGGCAGCTTGAACAGTAGCATGTGGACCTCAGTGTAGCAGGCTGTCAAGCACGAGCAAAACCTCCAGTCAATGGCAGCACTGTGGTGGAGATGGGCTGGAAATGGTGACTGGTGAGGGATTAGAGGATGCAAGGTGAGGTAGGAGAGACCTGGATTTATCTTTGATGTCCAGAAGACTGTATCTCACCCTCTCCTGATGTCCTTCCATGTTCTTTACCTGATCAAAGCCTGCAAAATATGTGGCCCCCTTGTAAAGGACCCAAGTGACACATCAGCCTCTGATCTTTGCAACAGAAGAACTCATAAGGTCATAAGGAATAGTAGAACTAGGCCATTCGGCCCATCGTCTATTCCGCCATACAATCATGGCTGATCTAACAACCCCTCCTAATCCCATTCTCCTGCCTTCTCCACATAACCTCAGACACACTCTGCGTAACCTCTGCCAATGTCTTTCCTCCAACTTAGAAGAGCGGTCAAAATGTAGAAACAAGGATCTGCAGATGCTGATTTTCAAAGAAGGACACAAAGTGCTGGGGAACGTGGATAGGTGACGTCTTCATCATCAGGACCCTTCTTCAGAATATTTGGCCAATTAGTCTTTAGAAGGGTCCTGGGCCAAAACATTATCTATCCATGTTCTCCAGATAATGCTGCCTGACCCGCTGAGTTACTCCAGCACTCTGTGAAACGTCACCTATCCATGTTCGCCACAGATGCTACCTGACCCGCTGAGTTACTCCAGCACTCTGTGAAACGTCACCTATCCATGTTCTCCACAGATGCTACCTGACCCGCTGAGTTACTCCAGCACTCTGTGAAACGTCACCTATCCATGTTCTCCACAGACGCTGCCTGACCCGCTGAGTTACTCCAGCACTCTGTGAAACGTCACCTATCCATGTTCTCCACAGACGCTGCCTGACCCGCTGAGTTACTCCAGCACTCTGTGAAACGTCACCTATCCATGTTCTCCACAGACACTGCCTGACCCGCTGAGTTACTCCAGCACTCTGTGAAACGTCACCTATCCATGTTCTCCACAGATGCTGCCTGACCCGCTGAGTTACTCCAGCACTCTGTGAAATGTCACCTATCCATGTTCTCCAGAGATGGACACAAGTGCTGGAGAAACTCAGCGGGTACAGCAGCATCTATGGAGCGAATGAAGTAGGCAACGTTTCAGGCCGAAACCCTTCTTCAGACTGATGGAGGGTGGGGGGGTGAGAAGAAATGAAAAAGGAGGAGGAGGGGCCCGAGGGCTGAGGGAGAGCTAGGAAGGGGAGGACACAGCAAGGGCTAACGGAATTGGGAGAATTCAATGTTCAGGCCACCGGAATGCAGATTGCTCAAGCGGAATATGAGGTGCTGTTCCTCCAATTTGCGGTGTTTCTCACTCTGGCCGTGGAAGAGGCCCAGGACAGAGAGGACAGATACAAAATGGGAGGGGGAGTTAAAATGCTGAGCCACCGGGAGGTCAGGTTGGTTAATGAGGACCGAGCGGAGGTGTTCGGCGAAACGATCGCCAAGCCTACGCTTGGTCTCACAATGTAGATCAGCTGACATCTAGAGCTGCGGATGCAATAGATGAGGTTGGAGGAGGTGCAGGTGAACCTCTGTCACACCTGGAAGGACTGCTTGGATCGTTGAATGGAGTTGAGGGGGGAGGAAAGTGCCTGGGGAGGGGGTGGTGCGGGAGTGAAGGGAAGAATTGACAAGGGAGTTACGGAGGGAGCGGTCTTTGCGGAAAACAGACAGGGGGGGGGGAGATGGGAAGATGTGGCGAGTGGTGGGGTCACGTTGGAGGTGGCGAAACTGACAGAGGACTATTTGTTGTATGTGACGGCTAGTGGGGTGAAAGGTGAGGACTAGGGGGACTCTGCCCTTGCTGTGAGTGGGGGGATGGGGACAGAGAGCAGTGTTGCGGGGTATGGAAGAGACCCTGGTGCGAGCCTCATCTATAGTTGGGGAGGGGAACCCCCATTCCCTGAAGAATGAGGACATTTGTGATGCCCTGGTGTGGAACACCTCATCCTGGGAGCAGATGCGGCGTAGACGGAGGCATTGGGAGTAGGGGATGGAGTCCTTACAGGAAGCAGGGTGGGAAGAAATATAGTTGAGATAGCCATGGGAGTCAGTTGGTTTATAATGGATGTCGGTCAGAAGTCTATCACCTGCGATGGAGATAGTGAGGTCAAGAAATGGTATGGAAGTATCGGAAATGGTCCAGGTGTATTTGAGTGCCGGATGGAAGTTAGTGGTGAAGCGAATGAAGTATTTCAGTTGTGTGTGAGTGCAGGAGGTAGCACCTCCAGTTTAAATTCCAGTTGGAATATTTTGGAGGACCAAGTAACCAAGAACCAAGCACCAAAGCAATCGTCGATGTAGCGGAGGTAGAGGTAGGAGATGGGGCCCTGGTACACCTCGAACAAGGATTGATCGACGTATCCCACAAAGAGGCAGGCGTAGCTGGGGCCCATGCGCATGCCCAACTCGACGCCTTGTAATCGGGGATGGGGCCCTGGTACGCCTCGAACAAGGATTATGCCTACTTCTCCAGAGATGCTGCCTGACTCGCTGAGTTACTCCAGCACTCTGTGTACTGCTCACAAGAGCGGGTCGGTATAGAGGATTGCAGCATCAATTAGCTGTAGTACCCAGATTATTTTTTCAATGAAAGGTTCAAGCAATTATTGACAAGGAGGTTTGTCAGGTGGCTGGACTGGACTGGACTGCCCACTACTGCCATTGGCCATTAAACTGCTTTAGATGCTTCCTACATTCAAACACAGCTGAAATAGATTTATATCATTAATGCAATTAAAAATTATTATACATTTTTAAAATTCTATCTTTACTAAAAGCATGTTACATTGGCATCATTAAAGAATTAAGGTTAGGTGAACTAAAGAACAAACAGTGATGTGGTAACTCATTGAAAACTTGACAGCCTCATTTTACACAGAGAGACATTGAATCATCCTTCAATGTAGTTTCCGTTCAAATCAGATTACAGGGTTTCAATGACTGACGTTGAACATTTTAAGGCCCAGTTCATCTGCTCCATTGTTCTTCATAAAGTGGGGAACAGGAGTTGGACATGGTTCTGCAGTGGACGCAGTGTGGAATCTGTTGCATTAGCTGCTTGGACCATCAACACCGAGTGACTGATTAAGCAGCCTCTTTAAAGAATGGCATTAAAATGTAATCAAACTTTTCATTTTCCTGCAAGAATGTAACATTTCTGGGTCAAGTCAATGAATGTCAACAATCAATATGCTCAGCGTTCAAAACTAGACGAGCTGACCTCAAGAAATAATGACTGAATAATGACTGCCAAGGTCTGCAAATTGTTTATCAGCCATTCACAAGTCCAAATAATTCTTTATTTCTCTAAAGCCCATTTTGAAAATCGATTTGAAAGTGCAATAAACAATATGTTTTAATGAAGCATGAATGCAAGTCAGCAGGCCTTTGCTTTTGCAGATAGCTTTTATATAATCTATTCTTCTGTCAACATACTAAACCTGGACCTTCACATCTCTGTAGCCTAGACAGACATGTCCACCAAGTGTCAGTGTGTAACACTGTTACTCAGACATGAGTGCTATTTAAGAATATGTCATTCAATATCAAAATCTGCAAATAATGAGAACCAGTGATGGGTGCAGGAAGCATTTAACCACACAGGGGAAGGAAGAAAGCAAGAATCAATATACAAGTAGGAACTTGGAAAAATACTAGAGATTTAAGTGAAAATCAAGTTTAATGTAGATTAATGTGAGGTAAATGCATTTGGTAAAAAAGTAAAAACATCAGACAAATCTTAGAAAATTAAAAGTAACCAAAATGAAATAGAGAGCAAGGTGATCTAGGGGTAAGAAAAAGGGACTGATAAAATGCATCACCCTCAATCACTTAATTATTCATTTGTCAGATGTTCAAAACAACCACAGACAAGGTCCACAATTAGGGCATCATTCTACTTAACATGAGACAGTAGTGCGGAGTGTTCTCTAGGGGTATGTTGATGTCACGCTCCATCAAGGGTAGCAGCTCCCACCTTACATCCCAAATTTAGCTCTTTATAGACTATAGCTGCGATGAGGTATGGAGGAGTGAGGTGTATGGAGGTATAGTGGTGTATGGAGGTGGTTGGAGGTATAACGTGTATGGGGCATTGAGGTGTATGGGGCATAGAGATACATGGAGCTGTGATGAGGTCTGTAGCTGAGATGTATTGGTACTGGTTTGTTATTGTCATGTATACCGAGATGCAGTGAGAAGTTGTGTTTGTCTTCCTGGAACCCTGACTGAACTAACGCTAATAACGTTGTAAGATTGCCAAGCACACTTGCCATCACTCCGCTGGTAGATGTTGGTGCTGCAGCTGTACTGGTGCAGAGTGGCAGGAAGGAGGACATTGAGTTCTAGAGTACAAATCTTCAGCACCATTGTCGAGCTTTGGTTGGGACGCTAAGGCAGTGTCCTGTCCTGCATACTTGACTGTTTCTTGATATCAGTGGAAGGAATCAAATAGTGTTCATTATGAGCTACAGAGAGAGGTAGAGCATGCAAGGAATCTTTTTCTTGGAGCAGAGAACAATGAAGATCTTATAGGAGTGGACAAAACCATGAGAGGAATACATCAGGTAAACGCAAAATGTCTCTTGCTCAGAGTGAAGGAATCGAGGACCAGAGGACAAAGGGTTAAGGTGAAGGGGGGAAAGATTTAGGAACCAGAGCGGTAAACGTCTTACACAAAGGGTGGTGTGTCTATGGAACGAGCAGCTGGTGGAGGTAGGTGAGGCTGGGATTATTGCAATGTTTTATGAAACAGTTAGATAGGTACATGGATAGGACAGATCTAGAGGGATATGGGCCAAATGCAGGCAGGTAGGACTAGTGTAGCAGGGACATGTTGGGCTGAAGGGCCTGTTTCCATGCTGTGTGACACTATGACTATGCAGAGGCCACGAGATGAACCCAGGCGAGATCATCAACTCCACACATTTGGCTAAAGGCAGTTCCAAGTAATTCATCAAATCCAGTCAATATTCTTGTGGTCTAATACTAATACTAATAACAGCTCCTTTTTTCAAATCCCAGATTATTTAATTTAATAAATTCAGCTGTCATGTAGAATTTTGAATTGAAATCAAAGTTCTAATTTAAGGAGTATTGAATTAACTAGCAGCAAGTTTATATTAAACTGGTATTGGACCTTAAACAGGAGACACTAAGTTTAATGCGTAGCTCTGCTCTGCTACTGCAAGACCTCTGGCAAAAATCCCAGTGAAAATCATGGGAAATGTTGCCGTCAGTGTTATCTGGAGCAGATAACTCCGCTACACACCCCATGGCAGCGACTGTCCACAATGTAACAAAAGATGTCACAGCATCATCTGAGTGTGTTGACATCAACAGCTTGTATATACACAGTGGTGAACAGTTCGTGGTTTGTCAGAATGATGCAAAATATTTCCAAACATGTTAACAGTGAAAACAAACTCCAAATATCAGGTGGGACTTTAAATGATCCAGATCGATGTGTAGTATAACATTGTAGTTGTGGACAGAATGTTTCCATTTGTAACAGAACCAAAAGCAGGAGGCATAAGATTTCAAGAAAATTACTAATAAATCTAATTAGGAAATAAGGAAAGAATGGACACAAAATGCTGGTGTAACTCAGGGGGACAGGCAGCATCTCTGGAGAGGAATGGGTGACGTTTTGGGTCGAGACCCTTCTTCAGACTCAAGAATCATCACTCTCGTATTCCTTCTCTGCAGAGATGCTGTGACTTTCAGGAAGAAGTTGGGTGAGGTTCACAAATCTGCCCGCTCTTTTGGGAGTGTGGGTTTGTGTGAACCAGTCTGGGCCAATACACTTCTCCTCAGCCCAACATGCAGAATAACAATTGCTCTTTGATTCCTTTGGGTTCAATAATGTAAACACGGTAGTCTTTAGATGTCCAAAGGTTGTTTCTCTCTGGCACACAACACAGGTCAGAACCTCCCTTCTTCATTCACGGGACTACCCCGTGGAGGATCAGCACATTTCCAGGAGTTGGAGAGATGTGTCCCAATGGTTATGGGATTGTGCTGGTCACTATTGGTGAGAATAGTTTCAAATATAACATTCATCATTGTTCATTGAAGATCCTTCCTTTCCAGCTTTGGTTTTGGTTCCCAACATTAAAAGGAACACTCTTAGGGGAAAGATTTAATAGGAATCTGAGGGTAACTTTTCCACACAAAGGGCGGTGGGTGTATGGAATGAGCTGCCAGAGGAAGTAGTTGAGGCTGGGACTATCCCAATGTTCAAACAGTTAGACACGGGTACGTAAATAGGACAGGTTTGGAAGATATGGGCCAAACGCAGATGGGTGGGACTAGTGTAGATGGGACATGTTGGCCAGTGTGGGCAAGTTGGGCCGAAGGGCCTGTTTCTACACTGTAAGACTCTATGACTTTTCTCAATTATACATTTATTTCAGCACCATGTTTGCTGACCTTCAAAATGTTGCAAGAACCTTGGGCAAGGAGCAGTAACCAACTTGGATTCAGGTCTCGAATGTACCTCTGAAGTGATCTGAGCACCTCTTGCAATCTGTCAGTGGATGTTGGCTGATCTGATTGCATAGTTCTGTGTGGGTGTGACATGATGGGCAAGCACGGGGGTCAGTCACATGGCATTTGGCCAACGGGTCCAGTGTAGTGGAGAACCAGCTGGAGGGTGGACCATCATTTCCATCAGGGTCTGACAGAAACAAGGGTTTTGATGAGTAGTGTGCAGTGTACAGTCAGAGGCCCTTTCAAACCCGCATTGCTATTGTTGTGGTTTAGAGACAAAGTTGGATAAGATGACACAGACACAGAGAATTCTTCAAGAAGAAGAAAGCCTTTATTTGCAAACATCCACTGGAACATTCAGAGATGACACCACCTGTCCGTTCTCTAATTGCTCTCTGATTCACAGAAACAGGCAGTTTTTCAGCTGTATCTCTTCTATCTTATCTTGCTTGCTGTACTCCTCGCATCAATCTATCTTCCATTCTAATATTCTCTGTCTCGCCACCATTGACTTCTGACCTTGTTTCAGTCTTATTAAACTTTACATTTCCCCTCATATCTGTTCTTCATTTGTGACCCTTAAATTCCACACTGTTACTCTAATCTCCCAGCTATGTCTACTTTGCCACCATTATGTTTTAGCTAAAGCCAAGGTTACACACACCATATTATACTGTTACATACTAGTTTATGTTTAATACAAAGATATAAATGTATTTATTAAGAATACAAAGATGCAAAAGTAGAAATAAGTAACTTGTTTACTGTCTCGATTACTGGATCAATGATTTAATTAAGTGCTGCTAAATGGCTAACAATCACGTGAGGATAAATAACATAAGCTGATGTCTGATTACGTAAAATAGCTGACATCTGCTGGCTATGATAAATGTTTGAATTAAGTGTTCTTCTATATAACTCCCATAGTATCATCCTAAGATAACTCAGCGAGACAGGCAGTATCTCTGAAGATAAGGAATGGGTGACGTTTTGGGTCGAGATCCTTCTTTAGACACTTCAGTCTCGACCCGAAATGCCACCTATTCCTTCTCTCCAGAGATGCTGCCTGTCCTGCTGAGTTACTCCAGCATTTTGTGTCTATCTTTGGGTTAAACCAGCATGTGTTCCTTCCTACACATTTGTTCTACTATTATCCTGCTCAACTGTACTTTATGTTAACTCCATAGTCTCTGTGCTAGGAAGCTAGTTTGCCAGAAGCACTCGGAGAGTGCAGCATTGTTGCAGGTGCCAGCTGCTAGCTTGATGATCTGAATACATGCTGGCGGAAGCTATAACGTCACTATATCAAGGAGAACATTTCCAATTTAATTTTACTACCTTTCTGTTTTCAGTCCAGGCTGATTCGTACCAGTGGAACACAGTGTTTAATTCAAGCTTCTGTATATAAAAGACAGACACAATATGCTGGAGTAATTCAGCATCTCTTCCTTCTCTCCAGTGATGTCCCACGGAGTTACTCCACGGAGTTACTCCAGCATCTAGGTATAAACCAGCATCTGCAGTTCCTTCCTACATATTTCTCTATATAAAAACTGGTGCAGCAACACACCTGAATGTGCAAACCCTTGTCCACTCTTTAATCATTCTGTACAATGGTATTCACTCAAATTCGACTCGTTACACTCAGTGGTATAATTGTATTTGCTCCCATTGGGACTATATTTCCATAACCTGGAATCCATTAGCACATTTATATTTGTGAGCATGTGAGTGGAAAATTACTCTTTTTTTAAGTTTACACTTTCCATCATCCACCAATGACTTAATATGATAATAGTCTAAGGGGGCAAATTAAATCCTTGAAAATAGTTCATAATCCTTCATTTACTGAGAGCAATTAACATTGTGTATTAATAAAACTCCACAAGCTCCACTTGTATTGTACTCAATTTTAATTAACATGAACTGACTGCATATCCTCGAGCAGCAGGGGAATCTAAAGAGAGACCTTCTCGCTGAACCTTCTCCTCAAATTTCCAGTTAAAGAGGCATATTGCTTACCTTTCTTAAAGTTTTACCTTCCAAGTTTTTGAAGGTAAAAGGCATGTAAAAGGAGTCGGATTTACGTGGGTGCAATTGTACAGCATGAGTGATGAGTGACATCGGTTTTCAATTCCACGTGAGGTGCTGTGCTGGGATTTATATTGAGAAACTTCAACCTTTAATTTTGGGCCAGGCTTGCTGCCAGCACAGTTCCACAGCATCTTATTTGACAGTTTGATTTGCCCCTTGGAAACACAACGCAACAAATGTGCAGTGATCGCTGGTCGGCACGGACGCGGTGGGCTGAAGGGCCTGTTTCTGCTCTGCATCTCTAAACTAAACTAAACTAAGCAGGAATTGGTGCCGTGATTCACTGTGGAGGCTGCAGAAGATATTCACAAGAATATTGCTAGAATTTGCAGCGGTGGAAAGATTGGATTGGCTGAAGCTTTGAAATAGAAAGGGGCAAATGGATAGTTAATTGGTCGAAATATGATAAATAGGAAAAGTATAAGATAAACAAGGGGCTGTGCCTGGAATACACAATCTCTCTCCCAGACCAGTGCTGTCGAGTTTACTTCGAGCTCTGCCAACATCAAAGAGTTTTCAGTGGGAAGACCCAACTCTCACTTCCCAAGCATGACATTTTAAATCGGCCTCGGATCAAAGCTTCATGTTGTGAATTTTGTTTAACTACCTGGGTGATCCTGATGAAGCATATCCTTGCATGAAACCAGAGTGGTTGAAGAAACCCATTACAATACAATGGATAAAGGCACTGCACACTGCAGGACTAAACTGCAGACATCAATAGGTTGAAGGTTTAATCCTAGTTGTGTTGCCTAGTTACGTAATCTCAGGCAGCACGTGATTTAGGAATTGGCTTTATTGCTGCTGAGCTTCAGAGAGAAAGATCATCCAGAGTTTCCACTGTCAGTGTGGACAACATGCCTTTGAAAACAGCAGGTGTTGACAGCTACAACTGTCATGTTATTAATCTGTCCAGCGATATATGACAAGTGTTCGCCAGGCACAGTCTTCATTCCCTGTAAAAACAAGCAAGCAATAATGGGCGGATGCCTTCTGATTGCCCTGGATGTGATTACACTGCAGAGAATGCAAGGGATAGATGTCTGGGACTGGAAAATTATAGCTATGCGGAAACATTGGATGAGATTGAGTTTGTTTTCCTTGGAACAGAGGTGGCCATGATATTGAAGTGTGTAAAAAAGTAGAAAAATTGTAAACATTTCTGATAAGCAAGGAGATGAATATTAATCTTATGTCAGAGTTGGTCTACCCCAGATCTCTGCTCTTCTTCTGTGCCAATTCCCCATTACCCTCAACCAATGACCCTTCAAAGATCCATCCACCTCCACTTCAAATACTTGTAATAAGTTGGCTTCACAACTCTCTGGGATAAAGATTTCCAGAAACTCTCTGCGAGAAGAAATGTCTCTGTGTCTCAGTTTTAAATGACCTGTCGCTTAAAAGCAATCAAGACTCTCCCACCGGTGGCAACATCTCAACGTCTACCCTGTCACCTTCTTGTTTATCTCAATAAGATCATAACTCATTGGACTCTTTGATCAAAAGACGATTTGATTTGTATCTTTTAGGTTTAGGTTTATTATTGTCACGTACCGAGGTACAGTGGAAGGTTGTCTGTTGCAAACTATCCAACCAGATCAGACTCGCCAGCACCTGCAGTTCCTTCCTACACCAATCAGATATACCGTACTTAAATACAATCAAGTCAAACGCAAAAATATGACAGAGCAAAGGGGAAGATACAGAGTGCGGAATATAGTTCTCAGCATTGTAGCGCATCAGTTCCACAGACAAAGTCCAATGTCCGCAATCAGTTGTAGCGCATCAGTTCCAGAGACAAAGTCCAATGTCCGCAATGGGGTAGAGGTGACTCGGACGTCCAGAAGCCTGATAAAAGAGCTATTCCTAAGCTATTCTTAAGTCTGGAGGTGCACACTCCCATGTTTCTGTACCTTCTGTCTAATGGGAGCAGGGAGAAGGAATAACTGGGTTAGGACAGATCTTTGATGATGTTGGCTGCTTTTCCCAGGCACGTGGATGGAGCCACTGGTGGGGAGTCTGGTGTGAGTGATGGACTGGGCCATATCCCATGTAGGATCATGATCATGTATAGCTGATGAAGGCAACAAAGTAAAAATGGTTACAAAATTGTACAATGACCTTGTACCCTTTTACTTTACTGTACAATGTAATGACAAAAGCTTGTGGTCATGCTACTTTGGCGAGTCGAGTCGATTGGGTCAAGTAAGATTCTTTATTTTGAATGACAATAAAGCGATTTGGCTGTTTAGAACAGCCAAAAATACAAAGCTCCTTCTAACAGGGTGGAGTTTGAATGAATGCTATACAAAGGCCCACGAAAACACCCCCGCGATCACAGGACCGCGCCAGCCAATATCGAGGGTTTGTGATGCCCCAGGCCACCATTAGGTGCTGCTACAGGACCCCCCCCCCCCCCCCCGGAACCTGAGGTACAGAACCGAGCGGGGGGCCGGACAAGGCGACCAGACCGAATGGAAACAAGGGTCAGGACGGACGATACAAGTGGGACTGGCGAAACAGAGCCAGGAAACGGTAACGGTAAGGTCTCTGCTGAGCAGTTTGTTCAACGATGTTAGATAAAGAGATCTTGTCAACATGGACCTTGACAACTACATCTGCCGCTGATCCCAGTTATTTTTGACGCACGGTAGGGGAGCCTGAATTCTAAGTTTAGCGTTTCTAAAGCATGTCGCTATTACTCATCTTTGTAACCGTCTGTCAGCAAGGATTGAGAAAATCGCTCTCCAGTTACTCACTGCGTTTCTGAGAGAGCTGTGAATATTCTATGATGATGGAGAAGCACAGGTTGTCTACCAGACTCTCTCCAAAGATGCTGCCTGTTCCACTGAGTTACTCCAGCATTTTATGTCTATCTTTCATTTAAACCAGCATCTGCAGTTCCTTCCTGCACATTTAGTGTACCCAGGCTGCTTTTATCCACACAAGTGGGCAGACAGCCGCTATTTATGTCCAGGGTCCATCCTTAGACACAGTTCGTTCTTACTTTCTCCGGCTGCAGTCCGTCAGCTCTGTAATTTACAGGGGATGTCACAGTTTTGGTTTCCCAGACTCACAGTGTCATGGACATGGATGGGCATTCTTTACCATCTCACGCAACGTCTGGGGCAACTGTCTGAAGAGAATTGTTCCTCTCTGTCCCAGTCGCTGGAGAACCCCAAGCCACAGTACAAAATATCTTATTTATTGATCGTAAACTGGATGACGACTTCAACAAATCAAACTGAATTTTGAACCAATAACTTTAGATAATTAAGATAAATGAATGAACAGTTTATCGTGACAAGGTGTTGCATTTTGGGATGTTGAACAAGGGCAGGACCTACACAGTAAATGGTCGGCCTCTGGGTAGTGTTGCAGAGAAGAGGGATCTAGGAGTACAGGTGCATGGTTCCTTGAAGGTCGAGTCGCAGGTGGTCAAAAAGGCTTTTGTCACATTGGCCTTCATCGGTCAGAGTATTGAGTGAAGAAGTTGGGAAGTCATGTTGCAGTTGTACAAGACATTGGTGAGTGCATTTAGAGTATGTGTTCAGTTCTGGGCACCATGTTATAGGAAATATATTGTCAAACTTGAAAGGGTTCAGAAAAGACTTACAAGGATGTTGCCAAGACTAGAGGGTGTGAGCTATATGGAGAGGTTGAGTAGGCTGGGTCTCTATTGCATGAAGCATTGGAGGATGAAGGGAGATCTTAGCAAGGTATACAAAACCATGAGGGGAATAGATTGGGTCGATGCACAGAATCTTTTGCCCAGAGTAGGGGAATCAAGGACCAGGGAACATAGGTTCCAGGTGAAGGGGGAACGATTTATCACGGATTTTCACACAAAGGTTGGTGGGTGTATGGAACGAGCTGCCAGAGGAGGTAGCTGAGGCTGGGACTATCCCATCATTTAAAAAACGGTTAGACAGGTACATGGATAGGACATGTTTGGAGGGATATGGACCAAGCGCAGGCAAGTGGGACTAGTGTAGCTGGGACATTGCTGGCCGGTGTGGGCAAGTTGGGCCAAAGGGCCTGTTTCCATGCCGTATGACTCTCTGACTCTCTCCAAGATAAATATCAAAGGCAAACCTTTGGAATTTGTGGGAAGTTACGCATATAGGAGATGATAGTAAGACAAAAGTTTACACTAATTCATCACACACATGCCACCCAATCAGGATTTAGAGTAAGATTATGAAACGTGCAGACATTGTAAATTATAGGAACAGAATTAGGCCATTCGGCCCATCAATGCATGCATTCCAATTGGAGTAGGCAGATGGTGCGTTACTGAGCAAGAAATTGGTGTAAAATACCAATGGTTCTCAGCAGCGTATGGAGAGCTGGAGCTGTCCACTGTTGGGCTGGGAACGTTCTGGTGAATGGGCACGAGGTTAAGCCCAGCGCAGGATAATGAGCCCAGTCATTTGTATGGACGTAATGGCGGCAGGGACGGGGTAAATGTAAGGTCGTTGACATCCTTTTGAATTAATTATTGGTTCATGTTTTGGATTAAGTGTCTTCATGTAAACTAAGTTTATTATTGAAATAACCTGAGTAATTTAATATATATATATATATTAATTAGATTTTGAGATTTTTTACATAATTCAGGAATTATTACATAATTGATTAATTATGTCATTAATGATTACATCATTAATGACATAATTTTTACTCAATGTCAGGAACAGTCAAATCTTTTTCCAACTGGTTTAATCCAACCTAAACAGCATGACTGTGATGCTGGATAATATAATCTCTTCCGAGTGGTGACACAAGAGACTGTAGGTGTTGGATTAACTCAGCGGGTCAGGCTGCATCTTTGAAGGGAATGGACAGGCGATATACCGGATCGAGATCCTTCTTCACTTTGTCAAGGAGAGAGAAACTGCCAGCGCAGGGCTGGGGAACTATAAGGTTAAAGGCTGTACAGTGGAAATTGCCAGAATCTAGAAGGGTCCTGGTGAATAGAACAGTCTACAGCACAGACAATCATGGTCAGGTTCCACAGATTGTTCTGAATGGATGGTCCTTGTGGCTGGAGTCTGGCAAAAGAACACACATTCACAAGATGAAGATCAGCAAAATAACGAAGGTGTTCTCCATCCAGACTGTGAATCTTTATAATTCACAGTTCATAAATTCATGTGATAGGAGCAAAATTAGGCCATTTGACCCATCAGAGTCTACTCCGCCATTCTATCATAGCTGATCAATCTCTCCCTCCTAACCCCATTCTCCTGCCTTCTCCATAGTTCACTGGGATGGTGAATGGCAGTGGATGCCTGTTTGCTGTATATTTCACAGTAGACATTGAACGAGGAAATATGTGAGGATACAGAGGTGTAGATTTGGAAATCGTTGGTGATAACAAGGTTACAGTCAATGCAACTTTAAACTAAAATAAAGCTAAAATTGCTGCAAGAAATTCTCGAATGCAGTGTAGGAACAAACTGTGGTGTTATTTAATGAGGTGCTTTCAAAATATTCTATTGAGTACAATGGACTTGAGCTGCTGAGTATATTGATGGGACTATTGAGCTAAAGGTGACGTAACGAGACTAGTGTGTCAGCAGGTAATTTGAATTGAATTTTCTCCCCGTAAGCAAGTGGTTTGCAAGATAAATATGTCAGTCTGACCCTGGCTGCCTAATCTGCAGAAACTGCACAGCTTGCTGGAGCCAGAATGTTAAACTATTCTCTATCAATTATGTGTAAGAAGGAACTGCAGATCCATGTTTAAACCGAAGATAGACACAAAATACTGGAGTAACTCAGCGGGACAGGCAGCTTCTCTGGAGAGAAGGAATGGGTGACGTTTCGGGTCGAGACCCTTCTTCTATTAAGTCCTGGAGCACAGTGAGTGAGATTAGAATAAAGATCACCAGGAACAATGGGAATAGTGGCCTTTGGCACTTCTGATTGTAGGCATGGATGTTACTTTGAGGCTACAGCATTAAATGGGCCATTCAGCCCCTCTACTCTGTGGTGGCACTCATGCCTCAAATATGCCTCCTCTCATCCATCTTCACACAACTCAACATGGCCTTCGATCCATATTCTCTCTTGTAACAACAGGAGAAATTAGGTGGAGTAGGCCACTCGGCCCCAGCAACATGGGATAGGATGATCATCTTAATCCCAATTCTTTGTTGAAGGGCATTGGCTGAGGTTGAACCATCTTCAGCTCCTTCATCAATGAGGAAGAAGGGTCTCGATCCGAAACGCCACCTATTCCTTCTCTCCAGAGATGCTACCTGTCTCGCTGAGTTACTCCAGTATTTTGTGTCTCCTTTCATCAGTTATTAATGACAACATGGTGGTTATTTCCATTTGTGCACTACCTTTTGTTCATTTAGGCCATTTATGAAAGTCACAATATTTGTGAGGAATGTCCAAATGTGGGCTTCTGGAACATATTCCCCAAATTCATGACTGAAAACTGAAAGCATAAATTGGCAAAATAAAGCACTGCTTCCACTTTCCCATTTATTCTCCTTCATTCTGGTTTATTTTCTGTGCACAAGCATCAAGGATCTGCAGTAAATGATGCAGTTTCTCATTTCTTAATTAAAATAGGAAAAAATGAACCCCCACCTTAATGATAATCTGACATTGCTAAGATGTGTACTTAATTGGCTAGTAAAAAGAGTGATATTCTCCTTGGCCATATGTAATTTAATGAATCAAATATGTTTGTCACATTTTAATATAACATTGGACAGTGCTAATGGAAGCTGCTGATAATTATCTAACATGTTGCTCCACTGTTGAAACAAGTTGTGGAACATCTATTCATTTACCATCTTATCAGAACTATTTACCTGCAGCAAGATGACATGTCAGTAGAACATCTTGAGATTTTGTTTCTCAAAACTCCAACACAAATGTTCACACATGGCCATAAAATTAATGTAATGTATAATTAGATAATTAGAATAGTGTTTTTGCTATTTTTGTTCATACCTCTCCGATTGTCTACACAAATTGTCATGCTCTTTTGGCATCTGCCGCGGGACTCTTCCACAGTAAATCACTGCTAATGTGCGGAACTGCTTATGAGCAGCACGGTGGCGCAGCGGTGGAGTAGCTGTCTTACAGTGCTTGCAGCGTCGGAGACCCGCGTTCGATCCCGACTACGGGTGCTGTCTGTATGGAGTTTGTACGTTCTCCCCGTGACCGTGTGGGTTTTCTCCGAGAACTTCGGTTTCCTCCCACACTCAAAAGACGTGCAGGTGTGTAGGTAAAATTGGCTTGGTATAAGTGCAAATTGTACCTCGAGTGTGTAGGATAGTGTTAGTGTGTGGGGATCATAGATACATAGACAATAGGTGCAGGAGTAGGCCATTTGGCCCTTTGAACCAGCACCGCCATTCAATGTGGTCATGGCTGATCATCCACAATCAGTACACCGTTCCTGCCTTCTCCCCATATCCCTTTATTCCGCTAGCCCTATATCTATCTTTTGAATGCATCCAGTGAATCAACCTCCATTACCTTCTGAGGCAGAGTTCCACAAATTCACAACTCTCTGCATGAAAAAGTTTTTCCTCATCTCAGTTTTAAATGGCCTACCCCTTATTCTTAAACTGTGGCCCCTGGTTCTGGACTCCCCCAACATCGGGAACATGTTTCCTGCATCTAGCGTGTCCAATCCCTTAAAAATGTTATATGTTTCTATAAGATCTCCTCTCACCTAAATTCCAGTGAATATAAGCCCAGTCGCTCCATTCTTTCATCACTGGTCGGTGCAGACTCAGTGGGCCGAAGGACCTGTTTCCATGCTGTATGTCTAAACTAAACTAATCTGATGACTCAACTGGCTGTCAACTGGTGATTGGCTTGTATGAGGCAGGTTAAGCACTGAGTTCCAGGATGGGATCTCTGACAATGGGATGTTTCTTTTTATAACCTGGTGGTGAGCCATCCACTGTAACCTGTACAGTCCATGTGATGAAAATATTCCCTCAGTGCGGTGATGCCACAGGTAATCTCACCTGGGACAATGGAGGACCAGCCTACATTTCCCAATCACCCTATACTGGAGAATGTGCACAACTCTTGCCCACAGCGCCTTGGGGATCAATTGTGAATTTGGGAAAACTGCAGAAACTGCAACAGTGATAGAGAGAATAAACACTCAGGATGGTCCATAAGATGCCCTGTCAAAGAGCCTCTGTGTCTAGGCTGCTTGGCAAGTGAAGATGAGAACATTCCACCATGTTGTCAGAGGGGGCTGTTATTGTGGGTCTAATATTTGGAAGATGAGGCTCCATGGACCTGTTGTTTCTCAGAACCTTGTTGAGAATAAGACTAATTATGACATTAACTGGAAAGGTGTTGTGTTCTGGATCTCCTGCCAATGTGTCTTCTTTATCCTGATAGTAAGCATCACCAGATCATTCGCAACCTGTGCGTGATTTTAGCTTTAGACTTTACAGATACAGCGTGGAAACAGGCCTTTCGGCCCACCGAGTCTGTGCCTACCAGCGATTAACTCGCACACTAACACTATCCAACACACTGGGGACAATTTACAATGTACAGAAGCCCATTAACCTACAAACCTGCACGTCTTTGGAGTGTGGGAGGAAACCGGAGCACCCGGAGAAAACCCACGTGGTCACGGGGAGAACGTACAAACTCCATCCAGACAGCACCCGTAGTCAGGATGGAATCCGGGTCTCCGGCAACTCTACCGCTGTGCCACCATGCTGCCCAATGTAAGCTCTTGTCTGTTTGGTGAATCACCTTGCTGTGTGAAGCACTGAAGGCAGGGATATTCATGGTCCCAGTATGGCCGCTTTACCTTAATGAAGTTAGTGCTGGGATCTTACTAAACGTACAAGAAGAGGTAAAAAGGTTACCATAGATGCCTGAATGGAAGGAGATGATTTAATATTCACACGACATGTCAGGAATTCCCTGCAACCTGGTCACAGCCAATGTAACCAGAGCATCAAATGCTGCACCTCACCACATCTGTCTCTTATTATCTGCTGAACAAGATCATGGGAGCTTCAATTGATCTTTCCTTATTGCAGTAGTAATATGTTCAGGTACATTTACCTGTCACACCTGGTTTATTGGCAGCAAGGTGTGGTGAGAGACAAAGTCATTAAAATTAACGGATTTCAATTAGTGTGTCAGTGGGAAACAGATTTCAATGCATGGAAGATGTGTACCAATGGGGAAATTAATCAGCGTTGACACCAAATTTCATTTAAATCTCCACATGTCCTTAACTGGTAAGGCAATTCTTTTTATACCTTGCCTGCTACATTTTTCACCCTGGCTGCACAGAAACCTCAAGGAGTTTCAGCTGAAATGTGCACTTTTGAAACATTAGAATGTTATTAGTGCAGATACAAAGTCATTACAGATAACAAAGTAGAAATAGAGAGCGTCTTGCAACCAAACCTTTACGTTGAATGCAGGAGAAGAAAAGTATAAATATTTGTCATTACTTAATGAGAATGCAAAGGGACCAAATTGATTTTTATCATAATTTTTAAATAAATATTGTTGCCCTCATCAACCCCTCAATTTCATTACTGTGTTGGGATCAGTGCTATTAACGCTGTTTGGTCTTCAGTGTCTTGCCCCAAAGGTCTTCCTTGTTTGTGAGACAAGGAAGACACAAATGCTGCAGCATCTCAGCACGACAGGCAGCATCTCTGGACTTCCTTCCTACACATTTTGTGAACCAAGGTATTGAGTCCTGATCACCACGGCAATTCCCCATAGGACCTGCTGACACATAGTCCTTCCAGCTAGTGATGTCCAAATCATGAAGTTTCCTATATCCATCTGGCTCAACCAGTCCGACAGCTCTTTCAATGAATTCCCAACATTTTGTCACAACCAAATAAATGTCTTGGAAGAAATGTCATTCACTCTCTCTCCAAGGTTGTTCCTGGCAGTATCAACAAGTTAATTTTTTCTTGCCGGGAACCTCCAGCATAATCTGGGTGGATTAGCAACCTGATTTATGGCACAGATCTTATAGGAATCTGAGGGGTAACTTTTTCACGCCAAGGGTGGTGGGTGTATGGAATGAGCTGGAGGAGGAGGTAGTTGAGGCAGGGACTATTGCAACATTTAAGAACCAATTAGACAGGTAAATGGATAGGAAGGTTTAGAGGTATATGGGCCAAACACAAGCAGGTGGGTCGAGTGTAGATGGGACATGGTGGTGGGGGTGGGCAAGTTGGGCCAAATGGCCTGTTTCCACACTGTATGTGAGTAAGACTATGTCTATGACTATCCCTGGATGGTAGTTAGGAATGGGAACTATTCTGACTTTCCTCTCACTGGAAGTTGGATTTAAGAACTTCCAAATGTGCTTGGCTCTGTTTCATAGTGTGGTTGTCCGACGAGACCATTGTCTTTAAATTAGAGCTCTGCGTGCAAATATTTATAGGCTGGCTCAGCAATTTTATTGTAGAAACAAGGAACTGCAGATGCTGGTTTACTGAAAAGGACATCAGCTATCAGGCTCTTAAACTTGGCTCGGAACTCTGAACATTAATATCCCTCCATCTGTTATTTGCACTTTATTAATTTATTAATTCACGTGTGTATTTACGTATATAATTGTAGTCAATGCCTACTACGTTCTGTTGTGCTATGCAAAGAAAGATTTTCATTGTCCTGTCAGGGACACATGACAATAAACTCTTTTGACATTTTGACATGGACACAAAGTGCTGGAGTAACTCAGCGGGTCAGGCAGACCTTGGATAGGTGATGTTTTGACTTGTGATCCTTCTTCAGACTATGTCTGAGTCTGAAGAAGAGTCCCGACCCAAATGTAATTTATCTGTGTTCTGCCTCACTCACTGAATTACTCCAGTACTTTGTGTCCTTTTCAGCAATGTTATTCTTTGGGTGGATTAGTTCTCATGCTGGTGCAGTGCCCAATGTCTAGGACACCATTACCGTGACTGATTTGACTCCATTATAAAAATGTCACATTATACTTGCAAATCAGCCTCAGTATTGCTTATTGATGGATGAAAGAAAAACATAATTTAAAGCAACATAACTTGCTGGTACAGAATAATTAGTGGATCCAGACTGTAAGATCTTAATTGTTAGAACAGGGGCATTGTTAGGTCAGTTGAAGGATACTCCCTTTTACCTGGGAATTTATCTGATATTATTGACAATAATTGGCTTCCCTCCCTTTATATTCTTTTCTAAATTCTAAATTATAGGAAATTACATACATAACAAAACAAGATGACAGCCTGAAAGCAGATGTGCTGTCTGCTAATCTTTATTCAAAGTAGCTTAATCAAATCATCTGTGAATTTTAATTGAAGTTGCACAAACATATTTCTATTAATATTAATATCAGTTAATGGCCTGAAAAGTACTCATCTTATGCCAGCTGCTCAGCACCACCAATGTTATGTTCCTCATGGAACAATGGAATCCATATCTCCATGTTTGTGCCATGCGGTGCAGACTGAACCACACTGTAGGTCAGGCACCAACACACCTGACTCCCCCTCCAACCTCTGGCTCCCAGTCTGGTCCTGGATCCACCTGTGCTAACGGCCCACATGCACTTCAGACCTGGCCCCTCAGCCAGAGTCAACATTGACTGCACAATGAGTCATCGGAGACGGCAAAGGTTAAACTAACTTTCTCTTACTTGTATTTTATCTAATATTAATGTTTAATTACTTTTCACCACATATTGTTAATAATTAAATGTATTATTTTTTCAATTTTTAATAATTAATGATTCCTTTACCAGTCTTTAACTGCTCCTGTAAGTAGTGGCACTTGGTATCAGATGAAAAGCCTTTGGCAGTGCAGGCTGTCAGACGACCGTCAGGGTGAAGCCTGGGTGGGTTCAGAATCCTCCGTCTGAGTGTCGTCTACATCTCCATCTCCTCCTGGAACCGCTGCAGCAGTGGTTATGGGGGTAACAGCTTACTGCTCCCCAAGGAGGTCCAACATCTATGCTTGCAGCATATGCTGATAAACAGGATTTAACATTTCAAACAAATCACAATTTTAATTACAAAGGATATATGCACTATATAAATGCAATTTGTGCATCTTTCAGCTATTTTCATCATAGGAGCAGAATTAGGCCATTCAGCCCATCGAGTCTGCTCTGCCATTTAATCATGGCTGATCTACCTTTCCCTCGACCCCATTCTCCTGTCTCCTCCCAATCTTGACACCCGTACTAATAAAGAACCCTTCCTTTTCAACAAGAGCTTTAAGAACATATTTCACATCTCCAGTATTCATGTAGATCAGTTTGAGGAAGGAACTACAGATGCTGTTTTTTCAGTTTGACCTTTGCTATTGTTGGATGTAAGATTCACAAAATAATTAGAATAGTTCTGTTCTTGTTCACCCCACTTGATCTCATCCTTCAGACCAACTTCCCATGTTAGAATCTAGCTACATCTTAGATGAATGTGGTGCCATGCCTGCAACCTATCCTGCTGACAAAATTAATGCGTTGTACAATATGTCTGGAGCCCTAATATTGAACTTGTCTCATCTTAACTGTGGCCTGGTACTTCTAAATAAATCTGCACGTATTCCTTTATCCTGTGTGTGATGTGCATCATAATATATTTCTAGGCAGGTGGTTTCTTAGGAGTTGAGCTTATTCCCCTAAACACAAACAACCAGTCCCAGCTGACCTCTGGGGCTGTCAAACTGCACCATTTATACAGATGAACTGGTCAACAGTGCTGGAACACTCACATTTATTCTTTGATGCAAGTTGACCTGAGAAGGAGGTGATGGATCGTCAAGGGATGAATTATGAGGGAAGACTTGATAACCTGCACTGGGTAACCATATACCAGAAAGCACTTTGCGATAAGATAAATCCATGTGTAATTCAGCTGAAGATAATTTCTCCTGAGATACTGTGGGGATAGTGGCTCTGTACTTGCTATGGTTCTATGCTGGTTATGCCTGTGGCCCTAACCCTAACCCAAACCCTAACCCTATGCATGTGGTTGAGGGGTCTATTGAAATATATAAGATTGTGAGCAACAGTTTTGATGTAAATGGATCAAAAAAAGTGTTAGTGTCTGAAGAAGGGTCTCAACCCGAAACGTCGCCTATTTCCTTCGCCTCGCTGAAGTTTCCCCAGCATTTTTGTCTACCTTCGATTTTCTAGCATCTGCAGTTCCTTCTTAAACTTATAGTGTAATTAAATCAGTTGTACTAGACATTGGTGAGGCTGCAGTAGGACTGTTGTGTCTTGCTTTGGCCACCCTACTATAAGAAGGATGCCATTAAGCTGCAACAAGGGCAGGGATTAGTGAGGATTTAGCCATGATTTGAGGACCTGGGTATCGGGAGAGATGGGTAAACTAGGACTTTTAGCTCATGAAATTATCTTCAAGAAGTGTATAAAATCATGAGGGGAATAGATTGGGTGAATGCATAGTCTTTTATCGAGGGGAAGGGAATCAAAAAACAGAGGATGTCGGTTTAAGGTGAGAAGGGAAGGGTTTAATAGAATTCTGGGGGCAACCTTTTCACTCAGAATGATGGTGGTGTTTGGACTTAGTTATCAGCGGAGGTAGCTGAGGCAGGTACAGCAACAACATTTAAAAGACACTTGGACAGGTGCATGGATACATGGGTAGGAAAGGTTTAGAGGGATATGGGCCAAATATCAGCAAATGTGACCAGCTTAGATGGGGCATCTTGATCGGCATGGATGATTTGGACTGAAGGGCCAGTTTCTGCGCTGTGGGACACGGTGACTAAATAGTTTCAACTCATGGAGCATGCAACTACTGCAATGGAGAGGGAGTGAACTGAAATCACACTGTGGCAAGAACTGAAGGTCTAGATTTATTTTCATTTCAATGCATTATTGGCAAAATTCTGCTGGTTCACTAATATTCTTCAAGAGAGAGGTGTTGTCACCGAACATTTGACTCCAGTTTCACATGGCACACTTTGACCCTCGAGGCACTTGCATTTGTTCAAGAACCACCTTTAATTTTCACAATTGTGACCTGGTTAGAATCACCCATATGGTGTTACACATCAGAGAGTAGAAGGATGCAGTCAGTGATGTCGTGAAGTGATGGCGAGTGGTAGCATCAACACAGGTGTGTGTTTCACTTCACTGATTACTTTGTGTCTGTCAACACACTGTGTCTCCAGCAGAGAGTCTTGGATTGGCCTCCTGACATCAGGCCTGTCATTACCAGCACTTTGGTGACTCAGGAATCCACGGTTTAGATCTCAGTTAAACTGTGTCTTACTACCAAGAATTTGTTCCAAGTTCGCTCTGATATTTGTGTAGATATTTGTTTGGATCAAAATTGTACGTCTGATAGAAGCAGGAATGATCTTGGGTGAGCAGGATATTGTGAGTGTGTGCTCTTCACATTAATACTTGACATATATGTGAGCAGTGAGAGGTGTGACTTCACAATAACTTCTCCGGTTTAAACTCCAGTAATCTGCATTATTTATTGCAATGCTAGTCATTTGCATAGTTTAAACGTTAAGGTCAGTGGGAATTAACTTATCAGAGCCTATCAGACCAGATGTTGTCACATAGTGACCCACTATCCCCGATATCATCAAACTCACCAACCTTTACTGCATTGCCCATTTAACGGGAAAACTAATTCAGACCCAGCATTTGTGAAGAAAGTCAGTTAAAAGCATTTTAACCCAAACTTCAGCTTCGACCCAAAGGAATAAGATGAAGATTCCTTCTTGATGCTTGTTGAGTTCTGGCAGAGATAGTCAAGCTGTGGTTTGCTCATAACTACTCTGCTTAAGTTGCTAAGCTGATATGCCAAAGGATTTCCACCTTCATGAACTGGGTTTCCATCATTATAGTGCCACCTGCTACCAGCACCACTGACAATAGACAATAGGTGCAGGAGTAGAGGCCATTCGGCCCTTCGAGCCAGCACTGCCATTCAATGTGATCATGGCTGATCATCCACAATCAATATCCCGTTCCTGCCTTCTCCCCATATCCCCTGACTCCGCTATCTTTAAGAGCCCTATCAAGCTCTCTCTTGAAAGTATCCAGAGAACCGGCCTCCACCACTCTCTGAGGCAGAGAATTCCACACTCACAACTCTCTGTGAGAAAAAGTGCCTGATCCCACTGCTTACATAATGGGGCACAATCTAATTTTGATCAAAGTTAAATATTTTACTTTGGAGTCACGTGCGTGACTTCGTGAAGACCCTGCCAGCACTCATGCACGACATATGTCGTTGCTCGCATTTGCAGTCGACAGCTGGGGGGGGAGTGCGCTCCTCTACCCACAGCTTCAAAAAGGCCCTCAGGTAAGTTTTTACTAACCTTGAGTTGGTTAGTTTCTGTACTTGTATTATTAACTTACAGAGACGATGGAACGGAGGACTAGAACGAAGGCTGCATGGAAGCATGCCTCCAAGGACCGCGGGACTTCGGATGGAAGTCAGCGGTCGATATCCCCGGAGCTGTCCGCTACACCGGCAGCACCCGTACCACGGGCCGGGAAAAGAACGCGGAAGTTGGGGAGCCCCGCTCAGTCGGCAGGACCCGACTCTCCACCACAGCAGGCCAGGGAGCTGCACACTGGGAGGAGAACCGCACTGGAGCAGGGTAGGCAAGACCCTGACTCTCTACCGCTTCAACCCGAACAGCACCGGGCCAGCGGTAAAAAGGTGCGTAAATCAGTCCCTGTTTCAACGGCACCTTCCATTTCCCCACTATTACAGGTCACCAGAGGGCGGACCACCGGGAAATCAACACGGAAGTCGGGTAGCCCCGCAGTAGCGGCTGGCACCGACTCACCACCGCTTCAGTCTGCCAGAGCGCGGACCGGTGGAAAAATAGACAAGTCGAGTAGCCCCGCAGGAGCGGTTGGCACTGACTTTGCGTCGCATCAGTCCCAGGACTGGCGGCAAGCCCGCGCGGATGTCGTGTAGCCCCGTAGGCGCAGCAGGCACCGACTCATCACCGCCGCAGTCGCAACAGAAGTCCGGTGGACCGCGGACACGCGGCAAATCCGCGCGGGAGCCGTGTAGCCCCGCTGGAGCGGCAGGCACCGACTCATCACCGCCGCAGTCGCAACAGAAGTCCGGAGGACCGCGGACACGCGGCAAATCCCCGCGGGAGCCGTGTAGCCTTGTAGGAGCGGCAGGCACCGACTACCTACCTAGGTTCCTTAGACATCACCTCGGTGAGGTGCGGACTGATGGTAGAAGCCCCAATCGTTCATTAGAACTTGGGGAAGTCGACTTGCCGTCCACAGATAGCGGCGACGGTCGCATAGCTCGTATAGAGCGAATGGTGGAGCAGCTGCTCGAAAGGGACCTTCTCCATCAAGAGCGTGTGTCTATAGGATCCACAAGACACACAGCAGAACTGCCAAACATCTCTCCCTCTTCAATAGGGAGTGCCAGAAGTCAGCCATTAGCTGACTTTGAAGAGGGGTTGGTGCAAGAACCTGTGTTGTAAGAGATGCCTGAAGAGGAACTTCTCGAAGTAGCATCGAAGTTCGCCCAACCAGCACAATCAGGGCAACCTCTTCAACCTAGGCTAGCTGCCAGCATCAATTATTTAACCACACACCAGCTGCAGGAACAGGTGCTGTCGGAGACTACCAACAAATACAAAGCTCAGGAAAATTGTGTGTCGCTCAATGTCCCCACCGTCAACACACCCATCTGGGGTAACATCAGTCCTGGGATCAGGGCCCAGGAATTAAAAATACAAAAAATCCTGAAATTATTGACCACAGGCATTACTGCCTTTGCCAGGTCCATAGACGGGACGGACATGACGGAGGAGCAGCAGGATGCACTAGCGTTGCTATGCAATACACAATATGAGATCAACTCCATCCGTCCAACACTAAACCCAAAATTTGCGGGTTTGTGCAAAGCCAATGTAACACCGCCACCGAGAGTTGTTCGGTGAAGACCTGCCAAAACAGGTAAAAGACCTGGACGAGGAAGCAAAAGCAGTCGGGTTGATGAAACCACCATCCTCGAGCAGACCATCGGTGTATCATAGACAGCATCCGTATGCAACATCAAACAGGCCTCGGGTTCAACCCGATAGGGCAACTAGAACCAACCCTCCGGTCGCGCCCTACCAACAAAAGTCTTTTTTAGGACAGGGCCCACAGCGACCAGCCTGGAAGATGCGCCAACCCCACATTCCAGCAACACAACGAACCAAGAAAGGCCAGAACATCAAGCCCGTGTAACCATGGAGGTAAGGGGGTCTGGTTCTCTTGGGAGTGCTGCATGTATGACCTCACAAGTAGTAGGGAGGTTGCGTACATTCTGGGATGCATGGGGTTCTATAACTTCTGACACTTTTATATTACAAAGTATTCAGAGTTATGAAATTGAATTCATAAATGGACACCTTCCCCCAGCTCAGCATGTACTTAACAGGAAATTTGCACTTTCTCACAAAGAAAAAGTGGAAGGAAATGCGGAACTATTAAGGTTATACACCAAGGGGGTTATAGAAAAAATGACACATGAACCTCTTGAGTTTGTATCTAACATCTTTACCAAAACCAAAAAAGATGGTGGATGTCATATAATTGATTTAACCCACTTGAATACCTTTGTACAATATACCCATTTCAAGATGGAAACATTTGAAACAGCTAACCAACTGATTTCCAGAGGGTGCTTCATGGCCTGCATCGATCTAAAAGATGCATACTATTCAGTACCTATACAGGAACATCACCGTAAATACTTAAAATTTGTCTGGATGGGGCAACTATGGCAATCCAAAGCCCTACCTAATGGGCTCACAACAGCCCCTAGGTTATTTACCAAAATACTAAAACCAGTATAGGCGTCTCTAAGAAGACAAAACCACATAGTCATGGCATATCTAGATGACATTTTAATTGTGGGAAAAACTTTGGAATTAGCTAAATTAGCAGTAACAGCTACCAAATCATTATTCGAGAAACTAGGGTTTGTCATCCATCCAGACAAATCTAAGTTCAACCCCTCTGTGATTATGGACTATCTGGGATTCACAATTAACACCAGTCATATGATTGTCTCTATCCCAGGGAACAAAGCAACAGATATAATAGACACATGTAACAGCCTTGCTTGCGCCAGGAAACCGACTATTAGACATTCTGCTAAGGTGATTGGTAAACTTGTAGCTACATTTCCAGCTGCACAATTTGGCCCGTTACATTATCAAAACTTGCAAAGAGC
The DNA here is from genome assembly GCA_963514005.1 of Raja brachyura. The sequence goes on along the minus strand of OY740810.1, from coordinate 618,770 downwards.
AAAAATCTCAGCATTAAAAGCGAATGCTGGACATTTTGACAGACCTATGCAGCTGCCAAACAAGGCAAAAATTGAGCTACAATGGTGGATTAGCAATGTTCGTGATTGTTTTAATCCCATCATTATATCAAATCCATCAGTCATGTTACAAACCAACGCAAGCGCCCAGGGCTGGGGAGCTACCGACACCACTTCCAGTTGTGGCGGCAGATGGGATTTGCACAAGTGTACTCTTCTTCAATCACAAGGTATAAACTATTTGGAAATGCTGGCAGCATTTCACGGGCTGCGGCCTTACTGCACTAATCTGCATCAAACGCATATCCGTCTACAAATAGATAATACCACAGTGGTGGCGTATTTAAACCACATGGGTGGTATCAAGTCAATATCTTGTGATGAATTGGCAAATTTAATTTGGCTCTGGTGTATTGAAGGAAATATTTGGATATCAGCTACATACCTTCCGGGTAAGCTCAATACAGTGGCGGACATCAGGTCACGAGAATTCAATGACAACATCGAGTGGATGTTGAACCCCCAAATATTTGCTGATATTATAGCCAAGTATGGAACACCAGATATCGACCTCTTTGCGTCCAGGTTGAGCCATCAGATACCAACATATGTCTCTTGGGAACCAGGTCCTGGGGCAGTGGCGATAGACGCGTTCTCGCTACGCTGGGGCAAATGGGTTTTCTATGCATTTTCCCCCATTCTGCATCAGTCAGGCATTGCAGAAAATTCAACTAGATTCTGCATCAGGTATACTGATAATACCCGACTGGCCCACACAACCATGGTACCCGGTGGTCCTCAACATGATGAAAGAACAATGGGTACAGGTTACCAAATGCCCGAATTTGGTGACCAATCCCATAACAGGGGAAAATTATCCATGCCATGGTCATCTGAACCTGTTGGCTTGCAGGTTCTGAAGAGGCCATTGCTGTAATTCAGGCTGTCTACAAGAACCATGGAATCATTACAGCATCATGCAGAGAGTCCACGAGAAAGCAGTACCTCACCCACATAAGGAAGTGGGAGGCCTTCTGTAGTCGGACCAAGACCACCTACAACTCTGCTACAATCACCAATGTGCTGGAATTCCTCGCGGGCCTTCATTTTGATGAGAGCCTCAGTTGCAGTGCCAGGAGCACTGCGTGCGTCCGTGTCTGCCTACATGGAGAAGTGCATTGAGGATGCCTGTGTCACCAAGACCATCACTGTACGGGCCAACCAGAAACCCTGGATGACCACAGAGGTACGTGGAATGCTGAGAGCACGTAATGCCGCGTTTAAATCCGGCGACGTGGTGGCACTCATATCCGCAAGAGCCAACCTGAACTGAGTCATCAGGCTGGCCAAGCGTGCCCATGGTCAGAAAATCCAGAGCTTCTTCCATGACCCCAAGAACACCAGGCGCATGTGGTAGGGAATCAAATCAATCACGGACTACAAGACTGCTCCACCACCCTGTGATGACAACATTGAGTTCCTCAATCAACTCAACAACTATTTTGGTCGGTTCGAGGCATTAAATAACACACCTGCAAGCAAAGGTATTCCTCATTATGAGGAAAAGGCACTCAGTCTTGACATAGTGGATGTTCGGAGGACCTTAAAAGGAGTGAACGTACGAAAGGCGGCAGGCCCTGATAACATACCAGGGCGGGTGCTCTGGGAATGTGCTGATCAGCTGGCACATGTCCTTACGGACATATTTAACACATCGCTGAACCAGCCTGTCGTCCATTATGTTTCAAGACGGCCACCATCATACCAGTGCCAAAAAAATCCAACATACAATGTCTCAATGACTACCGCCCTGTAGCACTCACCCCAATAATGATGAAGTGCTTCGAGAGGCTGGTCAGGGACCACATTACCTCCAGACTCCCCTCCACACTCGACCCATACCAGTTTGCTTACAGGCCAAACCGCTCCACAGAGGACGCTATATCCTCCGTGCTCCATCTGAGCCTGGAACATTTAGAGGAGAAAAACACCTATGTGCGAATGCTGTTCGTGGATTTCAGTTCGGCATTCAACACCATTATCCCACAGCACCTGATAAGCAAACTGGTTCCATTGGGCCTCGGCACCCCCATGTGTAACTGGCTACTGGACTTCCTCACTGACAGACCCCAGTCTGTGAGGGTTGGAAATAACACCTCCAACACCATCTCTCTGAGCACCGGCTCCCCTCAGGGCTGTGTCCTGAGTCCACTGCTGTTCACCCTGATGACTCACGACTGTTGTGCCAGGTTTAGTACAAACCACATCATGAAGCACGCAGATGACACAACAGTGGTGGGCCACATCAGGGACGACAATGAGCTGGCTTACAGGGAGGAGGTGAAACAACTGGTGGACTGGTGCAATACGAACAACCTGATCCTGAATGTCGAAAAAACAAAGGAGGTTATCGTCGACTTCAGGAAAACCCGGCACAGTCCCACACCACTTCACATCAATGACAGCGATGTGGAGGTGGTCCGTAGCACAAAGTTCCTGGGGGTGCAGATCACTAACAGTCTGACCTGGTCGAATAACATCTCATCAACAGTTAAGAGAGCGCAGCAGCGGTTGCACTTTCTGCGCCGGATGAGAAGAGCTCATCTCCCCCATCCCATCCTCACTACTTTCTACAGGGGCACCATAGAGAGTATTCTGACCAGCTGTATCTCTGTCTGGTTTGGGGACTGTAGAGCCTCCGACTGGAAGTCTGTGCAGAGAGTGGTGAGGACAGCGGAAAAAATCATCGGGACCTCTCTCCCCTCAATCGGGGATATTGCAACCAAACGCTGCGTGTCTAAGGCCAGCAGTATCATAAAAGACCCCACACATCTCCATCACGGACTGTTCACTCTGCTGCCCTCGGGAAAGAGATATCGCAGCATAAGGAGCAGAACATCAAGGTTCTGCAACAGCTTCTTCCCACGAGCCATCAGACTCCTGAATGCCATGTAATGGGCTGCCACCATTGTCTATTTATCCTTTTCATCCATGCCTATCCTTCGGTTAATTTATTGTGTTGCACAGGGAGCCAAATGCAACGTAATTTCGTTTGGAACTGCATATATCAATGTATTTCTAAATGACAATAAAGTTTGTTTGACTTTTTTGACTTTGACTGAGGAGTGCACTGTCATCCTATCTCAACATTGGAGTGGGATTTCACCAGCTGGTATCCAAACTCATGAGGGGTATATTCAATTCCAACCCTCCCCGACCACGATATAATATTACCTGGGATATTGGGGTTGTGTTGTTCCTACTCAGGAGCTGGTCGCCTATGATGGATTTACCACTGGACAAACTCACCTTCAAAGTGGTGATGTTAATGGCACTGACCACAGCACAACGGGTCCAGACCCTACAGAAACTAAAACTGGATAGAATGGTCTTGACCCCCAATAAAGTGACTTTCTTTATAGATGAGTTACTTAAACAACACAGGCCTGGATCTACAGGTCAGAAATTGGAATTCCTAGCATACCCTGTTGATGTAAGACTCTGTATAGCCACCTATATCCAACATTATATCAATGTCACACACACCATCAGGAAAATGGAGACGGGTCTGTTTATCAGCCATAAAAACCCACATCACAGGGTGACGGTGCAGACTACCTCCAGGTGGCTCAGAGTGGTATTCGGTGCAGCAGGTATAGACACAAGCATTTTTAAATCTCATTCTACCAGGGCTGCATCCACATCAGTGGCGAGGACCATGGAGGTACCCATGGATCATGTCCTCGCAACAGCGGGCTGGGCCAATGAAACTCCATTTCAGTGTTTTTATAACAAACCTGTGGCCGCTCCCGCAACGTTTGCGGAGTCAGTTTTAAGTGCTGTTCCCTAAACGTTTGTCCCCGAATTCAGGGTTTTTTGTTTTGTATTAATAAATACGTTATTATTTTTCAGCTTGTTCAAGTCTGAAATACATTAACATACAGTAATTACGGCAGTGTGTGAGCATGGATGTGGTCCCGGGCATGGAATCACAGAGCTTTGGAATCTTCACGAAGTCACTCACGTGACTCCGAAGTAAAATAGTAAGATTAAATGAGAACTTACCAGTTTGAAGTTTGATCCTTATTTTATGAGGAGTTACGACGAGGGATTTCATGCCCTCCGCTCCCAACCCTCTATCATAAGATCAACTGCTATATTAGAGACTCTTAATCTTACTATCTTCAGTCATTGTTGTTTTCTGTGATTCCACACCGCTGCTTTGAAGAATGCCGCGCATGCGTGCTGGCGGGATCTTCACGAAATCCCTCATCGTAACTCCTCATAAAATAAGGATCAAACTTCAAACTGGTAAGTTCTCATTTAATCTTACTATTTTATGTCCAAGCTGAACCAATGAATGTTGTTTTTTTCCCTTCGCAGCTTGTGTTCAGAAATTATTTACCAGAGCTTCAAATTACTCAGCATTCCCAGAATGATCTATCCTGACTCAGCATCAATTATGGAGAAATAGCCCATGGATTCATTGAGTGTGTGCTCTTCACTGTTAATACGTGACATGCATTTGATCGGTGAGAGAAAGGACCTTAGCAAGGACACAGGCCCCTCAACCTGAGGCTGCACTGAACATCAAACATCCGTTTGAACTCGTCTACACTAATCCCATGTCATTCTCCCCAGAGTCCTCTCAACTTCCCCCAAATTATAACCTGCACCCACATCCTTACGGGCGTTTCCCTTAGGCAATTTCATCTCCTGGACCACACAACGTTGACATTTTCCCATATGACCAACCTAACATGCCTTGCCAAAGTCCATGTAGACAATATCTGCCATCCCACCCTCATCAATCCTCTTGGTCACCTCTTCAAAAAACGTAATCATGATTTCTTTTTTCTTTTTTCTTTTTTAATTTTTTTTTTTTTTTTTTTAATCAAGAGATGGTGATTAAATAATAATGATTATGATTATATAAGAAAAAACAGAAAAAAAAGAGTAAAAAATTAAAAAAAATAAAGAACTATAAAAATAAACGAATAAAAAAAAACACAATTATTATATAATAAAAAAATAAAGAGTACATCTCAACAATGAATGGAGCAATTTCACATAACAATATCTATAGAGACGTGTATACATATCCCAGAATACATCTTTTCATCTAATCCTACACCAGGGTACTTATTGAGTTACAATGCTGTGCTCAGCTACCCCTTTAAATAATCAATGAATGGAGACCATATTTGTTCAAAAAGTTCGTATTTGTCCATTAGGACTAACCTAATTCTCTCCAAATGCAACGTCTCCGACATTTCCCGACAACCTTGAGCCTTACTTCCTAAAGTTAGCCGCTGATTTTATTGCATTGCCTCTGACTTATCTTTTTGACTAATCTATCCCTGGAGACAAACGAAATTCCCCTTATTTGGAAACCTGCCTTTGTTTTCCCACTGTTTAAAGGGGGGGGACCCCACTGTGCTTAACAACTATAGGCCCATCTCCAAAATGTCTGTTTTAAGTAAGGTGCTGGAATCCATTGTAAACCAACAACTGATGGACTTTTTGTCAACTAACAGTATTTTATCTGAATTTCAATCTGGTTTTAGGAAACAATATAGTACGTTAACAGCTGCTTTAAAAGTAGTAAATGATTTTATTGAATTTTTAGACAATAAGCAACACTGTGCAGCCCTTTCCGTTGACCTATCAAAGGCTTTCGATACTGTGGATCATGCCTTATTGTTACAAAGACTATGCAGCATCGGTTTGTCTGATCAAGCTGTCTGTTGGTTTAAAAACTATCTATCAGGCAGATCCCAGTGTGCGCGAGCAGAAGGTATTACTTCTAGCTCTCTTCATGTATCCAAGGCTGTGCACAGGCGTCGGTTCTAGGACCTTTAGTATTTACTATTTATATTAATAGTCTAGATCATAAAGCAGCGAACGCAAGTTTTCACCTTTATGCTGACGACACAGTGATATATTGCTCTGCGTCTACCCCAAATCAGGCTCTCTGTCAGCTCCAAACTGCTTTTAACACTGTGCAACGTAACCTGTGTGATTTAAAACTTGTTTTAAATGCTGACAAGACAAAGCTCAAGCTGTTCACTAAAGCTAAATCAAAGCCCTCGGACCTCCCTTCTATCACCACTTTGCAGGGCTCTGTGGTTGAATCTGTGTCTCAATATAAATATTTGGGAATTATAATTGATGATTCTCTCTGTTTTAAATCTTATATCCAGCAACTTGTGAAAAAACTAAAGATAAAATTAGGTTTTTACTTTAGAAACAAATCTTGTTTTTCTTTTGAAGCCAAAAAAAGACTTGTTGCTGCATTAGGGTTATGTCTGTGTTGGACTATGGTGATGTTTTATATATGAATGCATCTTCAAAATGCCTCCAGTCTTTGGACACGGTCTACCACGGAGCACTGAGATTTGTTACTAATTTTAAAACCCTCACGCACCATTGCTCTTTGTATGCTCAAGTTGGATGATTTGCCCTGTCCACCCGCAGACTCCATCATTGGCATATCCTTATTTATAAGACTATCCTCGGTGTTCTTCCTTCATACCTGCAGAAGTATGTAATTCGAAAAAGCACAGGAACTTATCATCTCCGCTCTGAGGACTTGTTCTTACTAACTGTACCTAATGTCCGTACTGAACTGGGGAAAAGGGCATTTAGTTATGCTGCTCCCTTCCCATGGAACCAGCTGCAGAATGAACTGAAACTTAAGGAGCTGGTTTCTATAAACAGATTTAAATCTCTTCTTAATGATGTTGAAGCGGGCTCTTCTGTCTGTACATGCTTTGTTTGATGATGTTATGACTGTGACTCTTTATATGTTCTCTGTTGTTTTTAAATTATTGTCTGTAACTGGGGAACTGTGCTGCTGCCTGTCTTGGCCAGGACTCTCTTGTAAACGAGATTTTTAATCTCAATGAGACTTCTCCTGGTTAAATAAAGGTTAATAAAAATAATAAAACATTTCCACAGTCCACATTTTGATTGTGGGGGAATCATGATTTCCCATGCACAACGCTATAGCCTGTCCCCAAACTCTTATGAGCCTGTCCCTCAGAACCCCCCAGTAACCTCCCACGACTGATGTTAGGCTCATTGGGCTCTCATTCGCTTGCTTCCCCTTGCAATCCTTTGTGAATAAAGCCACAACATTATCTGCCTTATTGTCTACTGGTACCACACCCAAGAATAATGAAAATGAAATAAATGCATATTCCTTGCTCCTCACAATGTCCTGGGATACTTTGGGTCAGGCCCAAAGGACTTTTCCACCTTTATACACCTCATCACTGCCAGCAATTCCACTTTCATAATGTCAGTATGTTCCCTTTCCCAATTCTCTAGCATCCATGATCGTATCCACAGGAAATACGTATTCATTTAGTTTCTTGTCTGTCTATTGTGGCTCCACACATAGATGACCACACTGATTCCTAAAATGACCAATTCCCTCCCTAGTTACCCTTTGCTCCTTAGTATACTAGAATCTCTTAGGATTCCCTTTTACCTTATCTGCCAAGGACATCTCAAGTCTCCTTATTGTTCTCTTGATTTTCATCTTAAGTGTACTCCAACATCCCTTATGCTCCTTGGGATTTGCTTGATCCCAATTGCCTGATGTACATTTCCTTCTTTTTACTGACCAGACCCTCACTATCCCTCTTCAGCCATGTCCTTAATCCTGAATTATCCCAATCTCAAGTTTAAATACTTCTCACTTGCCAAATATCTCTTTGCCTGCTAACCGTTGCAAGTTCCTGTCTAATGCCATCAAAATGTGCTTTGTCCTAATTTAGGACTTTAACCTGTGGACCAACCCTATTTCTTTCCATAACTATTTTAAAACTATGGAATGGTGGTCAATGGTTTCAAAGTTCTTGCCCACTGATACTTCAGCCATTCCCCAGCCTCATGTCCCCACAGTAGTTGCATTTTCCCCCTCTCTGAGATTACTTGAGAAATGTTTTCATGAAACCCTTAACAAATTGTGACCCATCCAGTACATGGAGGCTCTCTTGGTCATCAGCCTGAGCTCCTTGTGGTGAATGCTTTCAAGAACAAGTAGGTCAACAATGAGACTTTAGTTTGGGAATTGTTTTGTTGTTTGTCCTGTACATTGGGGGTGCGACTGTGTGTAAGAGGACTTTGTTGAGAATACTGACTGCACTATCTGTCTCTGTTTGTTGAAGCATTCCTGGGTCAGCCATCTGTGCCTTCGACATGGAGCAGATTTCCAACATTTTTGATGGCCGTTTCAAGGAGCAGAAATCCCCAGAGTCTATCTGGACGCCAGTTCCTGAGGAATTGGTCCCAAAGCCAAGGTAAGAGATCCATTCCATGATCCACATGATCCACTCCATACGATTATCCATTCCATGATCCACTCCATACCATGATCCATACCATGATCCATTCTATGATCCACTCCATACCATAAACAGGCAAACACAGTTCAATATGAAATCTCTTGGATCTGTTTGGAGACAAGATGTTAATTCTGTGGATTGAATACTCAAACCTAATTCCAGAGCACCCAAATTGATGTGTTAGATGGGAATGTACTCTACTGTAAATGTCCATTATTTATTTCTTCAATGATAAAAATAGCATTCAGATATTGGAGAGAGTGAGCTGTTGGAAGAAGACAGAGACCTGAGGTTGGGTCACCAAAGAAGGTAGAGGCTGGGGAAGGAGATAGTGAAGGTTGTGGTCTCGTTTAGAGGGCTCAGAGTTGCGAAGGAGCTTTGAAGGATCTGACAGGAGCATTTGGAGATCAGATGGTTTGAGGGTCAGGGCGTTTTGTGGGACAAAATGAATCAATGGGTTTGGGTACCCTCGTGGGATTAGGAGCACATTTGATGAGTTGATGGTGGTGTTTGGTGTCAAAATTCATTTCTTAAAAGCAGACAACGACAAACTGGTTAAAGGTAAACCCAGCCAATCTTTAATCAATTTGTCAGATGGGAGTGGCAGGAATTACAAAGAGCACAAACTTTGCTCAGTCTGTCCCTGGGCTCCACTCACAGAACAAAGAGGAATTAGTGTAGTTATACTATTTTCTTATCAGTAAAACACACCTACCAAGTCTGAATATGGCATGATTGAAAGATTCTATAGCCTTTCAGAATATAGGAAACGCTCGGTCCAAATCAAGCTCATCCAATAACAAGTTATTGCTTATCTCTGCAGCATCAGCTATTTTTTTTTAAACCTTGGCTTCTTTACGGCCTTGAAAGAAGCACATGTTATTACTAAGGCTTCCATCGTGATGTCTTTATTAAAAAGACAACCTCCATATTGTATTCCATATAATTTGAAAAGTCATTCAGACTTGGCACCAAGCCATTCTTTTGTTCTACCAGACCTTGCTTTTGTATTAGAAGAAGAACAACTCCATTTTGTAAACTATATTAGATTTGACTATTAGAGAGGGAAGGGAAGGATCATACTCTGCAGAGTCTTGGCCAGAATAAATCATAGTAGTCCCAGGAGTGCCTGATAAAGGAACAAACTAATTAGTGCTCCAAATGGAACACTGAGCAGGGAACAAAGAATTTCCATTCATAAATCACACAAGAGCATGCTCACTAAAAACTCAATGGCAAGATGAAACTATTAGGAAGTGATTGTAATAGAGCTTGACTCCAATGTTCAGTTGGTTAAAGATGAAAGTACAGGCAATTATGGCCCACCTATTCTGAATATGACCAGCAAAAGTCAGATTCAACAAAATGAGACTAAATATTCACCTCTGGCGATCTGCCCTCCACGGCATCCAACTTCATCATTCCCCAGCCCCATTCTTCACACTTCTACCTCACTGAACTAATTTCCACATGCCTTGATTCCATCACAGCCCCCATGTCTTGTTCAATAACTCTTCAATTTCTAGGCCTCCATTGTCACATCTTCACCATGGGCATCCAGTCCCGCTACACTTCCATTCCCCACCAGGAAGGTCTCAAGGTCCTCCAGGTCTTTCTCAAACAGAGATCCAACAGTTTCCCTCTACTAACACTTACCTCCACCTGGCAGAACTTGTCCTCACCCTCACCAACTTCACTTTTGACTCCATTCACTTTCTCTGAGTTAAAGGTGTAGCCATGGGCACTTCATGGGCCCAAGCTATGCCTGCCTTTTTGTGGGTTACCATAACTCTACTGTGGCACAAGGACTCCAAAAGACAGAGGGAACTTTCTGTGCAATTTTCAGTGTAGATTAACAAATAGCTGATGTCTAAACTTGTCATTCACCAAATGATTTAAAGCTTAATAATTGGATTGAAAAATGTGTGGAAAGCAAAATTCTCACAGTAGAAACATTCACTGTCAGCTTGTTTCCCACTTCCAAATTTAAACCAGTTTCAGGAACAAGGATGTAAGCCATGCTGACGCACCATCACAATATTGATGAAGTGCCAGTCATTGATAAACTCATCCCATCAATCACATTAATCTGGCTCCACTCCAATGCACATCAAGGATCCCACCACCGTCTGCATCCCACCACCGTCTGCGTCCCAGCACCCCCTGCATCCCACCACCGTCTGCATCCCAGACACCGTCTGCATCCCACCACCGTCTGCATCCCACCACCGTCTGCATCCCACCACCGTCTGCATCCCGGACACCGTCTGCATCCCACCACCGTCTGCATCCCACCACTGTCTGCATCCCACCACCGTCTGCATCCCACCACCGTCTGCATCCCACCACCGTCTGCATCCCACCACCGTCTGCATCCCAGACACTGTCTGCATCCCACCACCGTCTGCATCCCACCACCGTCTGCATCCCACCACCGTCTGCATCCCAGACACCGTTTGCATCCCACCACCATCTGCGTACAACGACCGTCTGCATCCAAGACACCGTCTACGTCCCAGCACCGTCTGCATCCCAGACACCGTCTGCGTACAACCACCTCTGCGTCCCACCATCGTCTGCATCCCAGACACCGTCTGCGTCCCAACATCGTCTGCATCCCAGACACCGTCTGCGTCCCACCACCGTCTGCATCCCACCACCGTCTGTAGTGTCCTGTGAGCTGCTCTGACACTTCCCTCAGTAACAAAAATCACCAGAATGTGAATCACTGGACATTCTTCTCATTGGCATTTGCTGGATTTTGTTGTGTGAAATAGTGGTATCACATTTGCCTGTTTTGTGCAGAGATAAGGTATTTTATTTATCATCAGTCTGAAGAAGGGTCTCGACCACAAACATTGCTCATTCCTTCTCTCCAGACATGCTGCCTGTCCCGCTGAGTTACTCCAGCATTTGTGTCTACTTCGATTTAAACCAGTATCTGCAGTTCTTTCTTACACATTTTATTAATATGTTCTCTTTTAATGTCCCACATATTGTGTAAGCATCGTTATGCTCTCGATAACAATACAACTATGCTGTATAAAGGCAATGTTTCCAACAAACAATTCATCGATTTAATTCCAAAATCTGAAACAATGTTGAACAATTTTGCAGAGATTGACATTTTAATGGATTAGACTCCAAAGAGTGATGTAATAATCATTCAGAACTACATTTTGTCTAAAGTCTATGCAGAAAGCGGCTCTACACATGCATGGAGCATTGGTACATCTGGAAAATCAACTGCGTGGTACAGGAAAAATTCTTAAGTTCATGTGGTCTAGGAGCAAAATTAGGCCATTTCGTTCATCAAGTCTACTCCACCATTCAATCATGGGTGATCTATCTTTCCCTTACAATCACATTCTCCTGCCTTCTCCCCATAACCCCTGACACCAAACTAATCAAGAATCTGCCTTAAAACTCATGAACCTATGAATTAACCTGTTGAACTTCAGAAATCTCATTGTGAATATCTCGGCATTTTTAAAATCATCCATTCTGGAGCCCTATGCTGGAAAAAGAGATAATATTGAATGATAATTTGGGATAAGGGATAAACCATTGTTGTATATCTCAGAAACCACATTCTATAATGTATCAGGCTGAAAGAAGAAGGGTCTCGACCCGAAACGTCGCCTATTTCTTTCGCTCCATAGAAGCTGCCTCACCCGCTGAGTTTCTCCAGCATTTTTGTCTACCTTCTATAATGTTTCCTTCCGCACCATCCATTCTTCATTGAATGATTCTCTGGATCTGTGCATCCATCATGATCGGATGTCCAAAGGATAAAGATTGATACTTGAAGGGGAATTCCTTGATATCGACGCTGAAATTCCTTCAACAACCCTCCTACAACAATCTGATCCGACTCAGATTATTTACATTTATTTTCTTGGCTCACCTTTCGATTTAAATTTCCATCAAACCAAAAGGGACTAAGTTTCTCCAGCTGCTTCTCACAAATCAGATCTCAAGGACGAGTTCAGTTTTGTGGCTCTTTTATCCATTGTTTGACGATTAGACAAAGCATTTACCAAGTAGATTGATAAACACACAATGACTGAAGGGCCTCGATCCAAAACGCCAGCTAATCCTTTTATCCAGAGATGCTGCCTGACCTACTGAGTTACTCCAGCTTTTTGTGCCTGACTTCCATTCTGTTGTTTTGGACACATGGTTCAATATTTTATTGGCTTTGTTAATTGCTGCCCCGCTATGGCTGGATGTTAAGCAGTGATTCTGCTAAGAAGGTCTCTTTCACCTTCCCTCAAATTTACATATTGCCCAGATTGGTCTTTTGTGTTGATAGTTTAACAAACATTACAGTAAATTCCATCTGCCCTGTTCGGTCCACTCATAACCAATCTTGTTCACTCTGTTGTTCCTGCATTGTTTCACTATCAGCTCTTGTTTCCTACTTCTCATTCATTTTCACAATCGGATTCAACCATTGTATTTTACTTTGATTCCTAACAGTTTTGAACTCAATTGGTAATCTCTTGAGCAAAGTATATATATAAAACATTTTAGAGTTGATCACTGTGCCTTTGTCATTTCCTGGCAAGAAAAATCAAAGAACCAAGGCAGCTGGGAACATCTCGATGTAAAGCAGACTAATATCTGACCAGGCTGTTAACAATGATGGAGATTGTCTGTACGGAGTTTGTACGTTCTCCCCGTGACCTGCGTGGGTTTTCTCCGAGATCTTTGGTTTCCTCCCACACTGGAATTTCGAAGGATGAGAGGGGATCTTGTAGAAACATATAAAATTATAAAAGGACTGGACAAGCTAGATGCAGGATAAATGTTCCCAATGATGGGGGAATCCGGAGACAGGGGCCACAGTCTAAGAATAAAGGGGAGGCCATTTAAAACTGAGACAAAACGTTTTCCCCCAGATAGTTGTGAATTTGTGGAATTCTCTGCCACAGACGGCAGTAGAGGCCAATTCACTGGATATATTTAAAAGAGAGTTAGATAGGGCTCTAGGGGCAAGCGTAATCAAGGGCGCTGGGGAGAAGGCAGGCTCTGATTGTGGATGATCAGCCATGATCACAATGAATGGCGGTGCAGGTTCGAAGGGCCAAATGGCCTCCTCCTGCACCTATTTTCTATTCTAACAGTAGAAATGTTAGTTGAGGAGTAAGGAGACAATTTCCAAAAGAGAGGTCAATATTACTCAACAACAAAGAGTAGTCCTTTTAGTTTATTAATTAGAACATTTGGATTGTACGCGAATCGTCAGGGATTCAGAATCCATTGACATAAAGACCTCACTTCAGGCTAAACAAAGAAGTGATTTTAGGACTGACATCATTACAGATCAACCTCAAGCTGCTAAAAGTTCCATCAACAATCCCACTGATGTTATTTACTGGGGAAACATAAGATTTACATGCGTAGCTTAGCTTAGGGGTACAGCATGGAAACAGACCCTTCAACATATCGTGTCCATGCCGACCATCGATCACCCATCCACACTAGATCTACGTTATCCCACTCTCTACACACGAGGGCCAATTAACAGAGGCCAATTAGTCAAAGTCAAGTCAAAAGTCAAAAGAATTTATTGTCATGTGTCCCTGACAAGACAATGTAAATCTTTCTTTGCATAGCACAACAGAACATAGAAGGCATTGACTACAATTCGAAACATAAATACACCCATGAATTAATAAATTAATAAAGTGCAAACAGATGGAGGGATATTAATGTTCAGAGTTCCGAGCCAGGTTTAATAGCCTGATGGCTGTGGGGAAGTAGCTATTCCTAAACCGGGTTGTTGCAGTCTTCAGGCTCCTGTACCTTCTACCCGAAGGTAGCAGGGAGATGAGTGTGTGGCTAGGGTGGTGTGGGTCCTTGATGATGCTGCCAGCCTTTTTGAGGCAGCGACTGTGATAAATCCCCTCGATGGAAGGAAGGACAGAGCCGATGATGGACTGGGCAGTGTTTTCTACTTTTTGTAGTCTTTTCCTCTCCAGGGCACTCAAGTTGCCGAACCAAGCCACGATGCAACCGGTCAGCAAGCTCTCTACTGTACACCTGTAGAAGTTAGAGAGAGAGTCCTCCTCTCTCTAACTTCTACTAACTTCTCTAATTTGTATTAACCTACAAATCCGAATGTTGATTGGATTGTTAGTGGAAACCAGCACAATGAAATGACCGGAAATGATGCATGAATTAAGTTAAATTTTTAATAAACTATTGAAGCGCTGAAACTAAATTTGTGAGCCTCTTTATTAACCGGTTGATGACAGAATGAAGAGCCAAGTTTCAGTCAAGGTTCAGGAGCTTGTGGATGATTTTGAAATAAAGAAATGAGTCTCATCACCCCATTCTGGAGAGAGAATGAGAAGACATAAACCAAATGCAAGAAATGCGAATCCTGTGGCATTTCCCTCATACAAGTGGAGACTGGCCATATCTATTTGTCAAAGACAAATGGTGTTATGAGTAAAAATACCACATTCCTTTAAATGAACAATGTTTTGTTATTTCTGTTCCGCTGACATTTATTAAATAGCAATGAGGCACAAGAACAAGGTGCAACCAATGGAGCATCGGACTTGTGGTAATTAAGATAAGGAAGATTCAACAGTGGGATCATGGCATTTTGGTGTCTTCTTTAAAAATTTGTGCTAAACTATGGAATATGTTTTACATTTTGGACACCACATGTCAGGGACAAGCAGGGCTGAATATTGTCCATCACTCACCAAGCCCACACACAGACAGATACAAGTAGACCCTGAACATACTGTACTTCCCATGATCTGCACCTCCAGAGCATTGCCAATCCTTGGTGTCCTGCACTCACTTTCCAATTCTGACCAAAGAGTATCTGTGCGTAGTTGTGCATGGGATGTTGAGGTGATTGGTATGTCCTCATATAATGCAATTTTTGTAATTCATTAACAGCTTCTTGATAAAATATGTTCCTGAATGAGTTGAACCAAGCAGAGTCACCTTCCATAGAAGTTAGACTTGTCAAGCTGGAAAGAGTGCAAAGAAGATTTACGAGGATG
Source organism: Raja brachyura (assembly GCA_963514005.1). Next base: position 603,367 of record OY740810.1, on the reverse strand, counting down.
TTGCCAGGACTCGAGGGCCTGAGCTATAGGGAGAGGTTGGAGCAAGCTAGAACTTTAATCCTTGGAGCGCAGGAGGTTCAGGCATGATCATATAGAGGTGTATAAAATCATGAGGGGACTTGCTAGGGTGAATGAACAGAATCTTAAGGGAATCAAGAACTAAAGAACATAAGTTTAAGGTGAGGGGAAAGATTTAATTGGAACCTGAGAGGGAATTGTTTCACATTGAGGGTGAAGGGTGAATGTACCAAGCTGCCAGGTGAGGTCGTTGGGGCACTGCGGAACTATAACAACATTTAAAAGACATTTGGACAGGTACTTGGATAGGAATGTTGGGAGCGATACATGGCCAGGTGGGACAAGTGTAGATGGGGCACTTTGGTCAGCATGGGCAAGTTGGGCTGAAGGGCCTATTTCTGTCTGTACGTCTCTGTGACTCTATAACTTGTAATTTTAGGCATCATGTTTTTAAAAGGCAGTAATGGAGTAAACATCTGAGCTATTTTGTGCACACCAAGAACTCATTAACCTATAAGATTAATGGTAATTGATTGACCAACAGAAAATATCCTAATTTGTCCAGTGGACTAAATTGCTTAAAATGTCCATTTGCATTTCCAATTGAGTGCCCTGTGCTTCCTGTAAATGTTTATTTCTCCCCGTTTAGACCTGGCTGCTGTGCGGAACCAGGAACAAAATACAACTCCTCTAATGGGTTTCCAGACGAGATGCTGAACTTTGTAAAGACTCACCCGTTGATGGATGACACAGTTCCTTCGCTGAACCATGGGCCATGGATCATAAAGACAACCATCAAGTGAGTTTCAGAGACATCGGCTTCAAGAGCATTTGAAATTATCCCAGCTTGAATGATTTCTGATATGGAGATATCAGAGATTTCAAATCAGTTATAGTCATGAGCTGGGCAGTTAGAATTCTGAACAGGATGCTTCTGTCTGCTCTCTCTCGATTACAACTGTGTGCAATATTTGGTTTATCCTGTCACAGTAACAGTAAATACATTACATCTGTGGGATACACATCTGTATCAGGTGTGCAGAACATTAATGTGTAGGAAGGATGTTGGTTTACACTGAAGATAGACAAAAAGGTGTGTCAGGGCAGCATCTCTGGAGAGAAGGAATGGGATGCGCAACACTAACATGATCCAGTTATCAGGTCTCAGTGTAACAAGCAACAAAGATGATCAGTATACGACCCTATCCCTGGACACTATCTTGCCATCCATACTGGAGGAGGTCTCTGTCTGAGACATGCTTCCATAGTCCTGACAAGTTTAGAACCATAGATGGAACAGAATATTCACATCCTGGTTCTCCTAATGTAAACAATAAGTAGCCAACCAAGCACGTTGGCTGCCAGGGATTCATCTTGTATCAGTAACTCCAGGCTCATTTACTTTATTCTTTGCCTGAGAAAGTGGCAAAAGTGAATGAAAACATTGTAAACTTTGGCAGCAGTCTTTGAGTTTAAAAACATTTGGCACCATCAGCGTGGTTGTAAGAAATGTCAGGATTCAAAGAACCAGTGAACTTGTGAAGAAACGAGGTCCAGTTAAAACAAAGACAGACAGATGTATCCCACACAGGGGATGCTGGGCCCCAGATACATCCACTCTCCTCAAACCCATCGAAACAACGGCTGTAAAACAAAATGTATCTCTAACTAGGATCTAAATTGGTGGGCATCGATTGGCCGACTGATCATTACAAACAGTGATTTTTGCTTCATTCATTTTCAGTAATGCAGAAACATCAACAGAATTTTACCGCCTGTGTTCACCACCTCAACCCCAGCAAACCACAATGGTCTTTGCACTCTTGTGGTTGCTCTACATAGCTAGGCTTTTGCACTATCATGGATTACTTTACTTAGAATGACTAATTGTTTATTGTATATTTATGGTTGTTATTTCCAATGTGCCTGTAACGCTGCAGCAAGTAATATTGCCATCGTTCCGGTTCTTATCCAGTGATGTAACAAATGAACGCATCCTTGACACACAAGTCTTGACATACTTTACTGTGATGCTGCAGGTTATGTTTCCATTCCTTTCAGTGAGCTCGGCAGCAGAGTAACAGAACTATGAGAGCCAACTGCAGCTCAAGACCAAATTGACCAGAGTGATTGGTGGGACCATCCAAGCCCAGAGTCCTGCATCACTCTGCTACATATGTTCCTTGGTTGAGTATCTGCTCCATTGTTCTGGTTCAAAGGATAAACCTACATGTGAGCTGCAGGCGCAGCAATATCTGGGGATAGTCGGAGGCAGCAGAAATGATGCATGAAGCCAGGCCGTTAGCACGTCATGTTTTGGACCAATTGCATCTTTTGTGCTGGTGACTGCTATTGCACTCTGAAGAATTGGGTACAGCTATGTCTAATGCTGAAGTGAGTGTACCCGGGAGGTTTTCTGACCAAGTCCACTTGTCTAAGTTTTAGTTTAATTTATTATTTATGTGTACTAAAGTGCAGTGAAAAGCTTTTAGATGCTATTTGGTCAAAGACTATACATGATTACAATCAAGCTGTCCAGAGTATACAGATAAAGGATAAACGGTACAATATTTAGTGCAAGATAAAATCCAATAAAGTCTGATTAATGATAGTTTAAAGGTCTCCAATGAGATAGACGGGAGATCAGGACTGCACTCTAGGTGGTGTGAGGATGGTTCAGTTGCCTGATAACAGCTGCGAAGAAACTGTCTCTGAATCTGGAGTTATGCTTTTTCACACTTCTGTACCTCTTGCCCGATGGGATAGGAGAGAGGAGAGAGTGGCCAGGGTGAGACTGGCCCTTGATTATGTTGCTGACCTTGCTGAGGCAGCATGGTGTAGATGGTGTCAATGGAAGGAAGGTTGGTTTGTGAGAGAAATCGAGACCAAGAGTACATGGGTTTAAGGTAAGGAGGGAAAGATTTAATAGGAATTCGGCTTGTACTCGCTGGAATTTAGAAGATTGAGGGGGGATCTTATAGAAACTTACAAAATTCTTAAGGGGTTGGACAACCTAGATGCTGGAAGATTGTTCCCGATGTTGGGGGAGTCCAGAACAAGGGGTCACAGTCTAAGGATAAGGGGGAATTCCTTTAGGACCGAGATGAGGAAAACATCCTTTACACAGAGAGTGGTGAGTCTCTGGAATTCTCTGCCACAGAAGGTAGTTGAGGCCAGTTCATTGGCTATATTTAAGAGGGCGTTAGATGTGGCACTTGTGGCTAAAGGGATCAGGGGGTATGGAGAGAAGGCAGGTACGGGATACTTAGTTGGATGATCAGCCATGATCACATTGAATGGCGGTGCAGGCTCGAAGGGCCGAATGGCCTACTCCTGCACCTATTTTTCTATGTTTCTAGGAACCTGAGGGGTAACATTTTTACACAAGAGTCATAAAGCCATAAGGTCATAAGGAATAGTAGGATCAGGCCTATTGGCGCATCATGTACCCCACCATTCAACCTCCTCCTCCTAACCCCATTCTCCTGCCTTCTCCCCATACTCTCCGACACCTGTACTAATCAGGTAATAACTTAACCATTATACTACACAGCCCTGTGGGTAGGTGGGTGTATGGACCAACTCTGGAGGACGTAGTTGAGGCAGGCACTATCGTAACATTTAAGAGACATTTGGACAGGTTCATGGAAAGGATAGGTTTAGAGGGATATGGGCCAAGCACAGGCAGGTGGGCATTGTGGGCAGGCGGGCAGGTGGGACTCGTGCATTAGGGGCATTGTTGGTCGGCATGGGCAAGTTGGGCAGAAGGGCCTGTTTCCACGCTGTGTGACTGTGACTCTATAACCTGTATTCTGCCACTTGGGTGTTGGACTAAATTAGGAAACAATAAATGTGTTTTTTTATTCCTCTTCTCCTGAAACTGCTGACAGACGATCCCTTATCCGTTACCATATTTTGTTGTATGAAAATCAGGGATTATTCAAATGTTCCCTGTTTTGTTTTTCACTTTAGTTCCTGTCTTCATTTTGCAAATTTTAATCCTTCTGATTTATTTGCAGCTGTTTAGTTTCTGTCCTTATCCTGTCTGCAGCTTTAATCAGGGCTGCTTCATTTATCTTGCGTTCACAACTATTTTTCCTGTGTCTTTTCCCAGAGGCCTTCATGAACATTTCCCAATAATTAAACTGAATGAGGCATAGAGGTGCCGCACTGCACAATAAACGAAACAAATGCAAATGCTGCAGAACATGATGGCAGGAGTAGCTACAAGCCTGAGTGTTTGGACTGCTAAACGGAGCTGCAACTTCAGTTGCAATCAGAAACTTTACTGCCACCCTGCTCAACATAAGCTGCTCATGTTCTCAAAAAGAGGAATATTTTATCACAAGCTGACATGCCAGAAAGCTCCGCGTGCCCTGAGCAATCTGTGGATCGTTGCTTGAATGTACTTTTCTTTCTTGATGTTTGAAGCATTTACCCTGGCAACAACTGGCAAACTCTCATTTAAAATACCCGAAAATGTTCTTACGGTTTTACAAGTGATCTGTTTGTCAACATTATATCTATACTGTCTAGCTTTAAAAATATTCACTAGATTCTCTCCACCTTCACTTCGGTAAATCCGACCATACTTCTTCCTGCGTACAGGCAGCAATTAAAGAGCGCACTCCCAGAGGTGAGGACAGTACAGAGCTGGTCGGGGGGGGGGGGGGGGACAGAGGAACAATTACAGAACTGTTTGGAGTCTGTAGACTGGGCAACGTTCAGGGACTCGGCAACGGACTTGAATGAATACGCCACAGTCGTTACAGACTTCATAAAGAAATGTGTGGACGACTGCATCCCTACAAAAACCTTCCGAGTGTTTCCCAATCAGAAACCTTGGATCAACTTTGAGATCCGCACTCTTCTGAAGACCTGACACCGGGCATTCATTCTGATGCTCCAGTGGTCTACAAGAAGTCCAGATACGACCTTGGTAAGGCCATCAAAAAGGCCACAAGGGAGTTCTGCAGTTTGACAGATGTTCGGCAGCTGTGTCGGGGTCTTGAATGCAATCACCTCCTACAAGGCGAAATCAGGAGGCAGCTCTAATGTCGGCAAAACATCACTCCCTGACGAGCTCAATGCGTTCTACGCAGGCTTTGATAGGGAGAACACCGTTGTGCCTTCCCGAGCCCCCATTCGTGGTGATGGTATTTCAGTCGATGTCACAGAGGCCGACGTCAGGAAATCCTTCAGAGGGGTGAACCCTCGAAAAGTGCCTGGACCTGATGGTATACCTGGTCGTGTCCTATAAACCTGTGCGGACCAACTGGCTGGAGTTTTTACGGACATTTTCAACCTCTCACTTCTGAGGTCTGAGGTTCCCACCTGCTTCAAAAGGGCATCAATAATACTGGTGCCCAAGAAGAGCAAGGTGACGTGCCTCAATGACTATCGACCAGTGGCACTAACGCCTGCGGTGATGAGGTGCTTCGAGAGGTTGATCATGGCGCAAATCAACTCATACCTCGACAAAAACCTGGACCCACCGCAGTTCGCTTACTGCCACAACAGATCAACGGTGGATGCGATCTCGCTGGCTCTCCACTCCGCTCTGGACCACTTGGACAACAAAAACTCATATGTCAGGCTGTTATTCATCGATTACAGCTCGACATTTAATACTATCATCCCCTCCAAGCTGGTTACCAAACTTGCAGAACTGTGTCTCTGCGCATCCCTCTGCAATTGGATCCTCGACTTCCTCATCCACAGACCACAGTCTGTTCGTATTGGTGGAAATGTGTCAGACTCGATAACAATCAGCACGGGAGCACCTCAAGGCTGCGTGCTCAGCCCCCTGCTGCACTCACTCTCGAGACTCATGATTGCGTAGCCGGTCACAGTGCGAACTCCATCATCAAGTTCACTGATGACGCCACTGTTGTGGGACTTCCACTGATGGGGATGAGTCAGAGTATAGAAGAGAGATCGAGCGACTGTCCATATGGTGCCAGCACAATAACCTGGCCCTCAACTCAGCAAAACCAAGGAACTGATTGTGGACTTTGGAAGGAGTAGGATGGGGACCCACAGTCCCGTTTATATCAACGGGTCGATGATGGAAAGGGTCAAGAGCTTCAAATTCCTGGGCGTGCACATCTCTGAAGATCTTTCCTGGTCCGAGAACACTGATGCAATTATCAAGAAAGCTCATCAGCGCCTCTACTTCCTGAGAAGATTACGGAGAGTCAGTTTGTCAAGGAGGACTAACTTCTACAGGTGCACAGTAGAGCGCTTGCTGACCGGTTGCATCATGGCTTGGTTCGGCAACTTGAGCGCCCTGGAGAGGAAAAGACGATAACAAGTAGTAAGCACTGCCCAGTCCATCATCGGCTCTGACCTTCCTTCTATCGAGGGGATTTATCGCAGTCACTGCCTCAAATAGGCTGGCAGCATCATCAAGGACCCACACCACCCTGGCCACACACTCATCTCCCCGCTACCTTCGGATAGAAGGTACAGGAGCCTGAAGACTGCAACAACCAGGTTCAGGAATAGCTACTTCCCCACAGCCATCAGGTTATTAAACCTGGCTCGGACAAAACTCTGAACATTATTTGCACTTTATCAGTTTATTTATTCATGTGTGTATATATTTAAATAATAGTAAGATTAAACGAGAACTTACCAGTTTGAAGTTTGATCCTTATTTTATGAGGAGTTACGATGAGGGATTACGTGAAGAAGCCCCGCCAGGCGCATGCGCGTCATACTTCAAAGCAGCGGCATGAAAACACAGAAACCGATAGCTGAAGTAACATAGTAAGACTTTAGGAGACAAGAACTACCAGATGATGTGTTAAAGAAGGTGCTGGAGAATCGAGGGTTACACAAAAAGCTGGAGAAACTCAGCGGGTGCAGCAGCATCTAAGGAGCGAAGGAGATAGGCGACGTTTCGGGTCGAGACCGGAGGTTGTTCCCCGGAATCTTATCCTGGACCGAATGAATCACCTTTACCTCTACAGTCGGCCTTGACTCCTTCTTCCCATATTGGGGTTGTAGCTGGGATCCCAGGTGAGTAATACCGTCGTCCCACTGACCCCACTCTGCTTGGCCCTGCCCCTGGATCCGTCACCTTTAGCGCTGAAAACGACCTACGAGGTGGCATCCTGGCAGAAGGGACATATGAGACAGATTGGTTTGGCATGTTCCTCCAGGTCCTTGACTTGTTTGAGGTGGACCACCCCAAGTAAATAATCTGGGCTTGGATATTGGTGGACCTACATAGAGCTGCAAACTTCAGGTTCAACGTCGGTTTGATGGCTATCTTCCTGATGCAATTGACCTCAAAGTAGGTGTTGCAGGACAGGGCCAGCACATCTTGTTGAGTACCAGACATCGGTGCCCCCTGGAGCTTCTCCAAATGCCTGCTGCCAACAACTTGAGGACATGTTGAAATCTCACTTCTAGTTCCCGCATCGTTGCGCTCATTTGTGCCCTTGCTGAGTTTCCCGGTGGACATTTTGAGTGACAAGTTTACAGGTGTTTTGTAACGTGTGGCAGTCTCCATGATCGTATCCTGGAGCTGGTGAGAAGCCATGTAAGCTACATTGGCGGCTAAGGTTTTCTCGATAACCTCACCAGTCCCTTCCGGGTTTAGCGATGTTTAACGCTACGTCCGGGACACCTGGAACATGGCTCGTGTGCTCTGGTGTGTGCACAAAAGCAGTGACACCAGCTTCAGGGTCAGATTCCTCCTGCCCTGCTTCACCCGAGTCATGCTCCAGGGAGGTCTCTTCCAGCTCTAAACAAGGTGCTGGAGAGGATGATTCCCACTGTTATCCATAAGCGGTGTTTTCTTCTTTGCTGTATGGACCTCTGCGAGAGACTGTGTGGGAATCCTAGGGCATTCGACCCCAATTGAAATTTTCCATGGCTCTTTAAATTTGGAGCATTTTCCCATGTGGTTGAGCCATCCCCATACCTTTAAATTAAAAGGAGGGAGTCTTCCACATCATCAGACTCATGAGACAACTGAGCCTGAGAGTACTTTATTTTGGTATTCCTGAGTGCCCTGAAGCTGGAAACTGATGGAGGCAGTTGAGCTGCCAGTAGAACAGTAGCAGGTATTGGAGCCGGCATTAGCGCAGCCATTATCTCCAAACCCGATCTAAATAGCGGTAATCGTTGAGCCGGCTATAGAACAGCCGTTATCTCCCGACCCGATCTATAAGCGTTGATCGCGGTCCCCGCGCGTTCCACTCTATTACTGCAGTTTATATTAACAATATCCATATTACCAACTCTAGACTTACAGTGTTTAAAAAATACTCGCAGGAAAGGTTTAACATTGACTTACCTGCGGGTTACTACTTACCGCTGGTGGAACTGAGCTCTCCAGCCCGTCAGTGCAACATGCGCCGGACGTAATGACGCGCATGCGCCTGGCGGGGCTTCTTCACGTAGTCACTCACGTGACTCCGAAGTAAAATGGTATATGGACACACTGATCTGTTTTTGTAGTCAATGCCTACTATGTTCTGTTGTGCTGAAGCAAAGCAAGAATTTAATTGTCCTATCAGGGACACATGACAATAACCTGACTTGAACACTTGAACACCCACAATCAGTAACACTAGGGAGAGCTTAAATGCATCTTTTGACCAACAGCATAAACAATATTTCTGTGGTCGCAAAATTCAACGACCTGAGTGGACAGAATCCCAGAGAGAGATTGATGATGTAACATCATGTGATGTGCTAATATTTCAAACTATACCTTGAGGTTTTACAGATAAAAATAGGCTACATGTCATGTTTTATTGTTGCTGGAAACTGCTCAGTTTTTATCTATTCTGTCATGTAATCAATGTCTCATTTCGATACGCAGGGATCGCCTGGACAAGATCGTGGTGGACACAGAGGCTGGTCCCTTTAAGAACCACACTGTGGTATTCCTGGGCTCTGAAACTGGCATCATTCTCAAATTCCTCATTAGACCAACTACAAGTACAAACTTTGTCAATCGAAGCTTATTCCTCGAACATTTTGATGCTTACAGCCCAGAGAAGTAAGAATTCTTTTATACCGAAATAATTGAAAACATTGCCGAATATTTACAGAGTGTGCAAAGACATAGAATCTTGTATTAAACACTCACACACTCACATGTACACACTCACACTCACACTCACACTCACACATTCACACTCACACATTCACACTCACACTCACACTCACATGTACACACTCACACTCACACTCACACACTCACACTCACACACACACTCACACACACACTCACACTCACACTCACACTCACACTCACACACACACTCACACTCACACATTCACATGTACACACTCACACTCACACACTCACACTCACACACACACACACACTCACACTCACACTCACACTCACACACTCACACTCACACACTCACTCTCACACTCACACACACACTCACACACACACTCACACTCACACACACACTCACACTCACACATTCACATGTACACACTCACACTCACACACTCACACTCACACTCACACACACACACTCACACTCACACTCACACTCACATTCACATGTACACACTCACACTCACACACTCACACTCACACTCACACTCACACTCACACTCACATTCACACTCACATTCACATGTACACACTCACACTCACACACTCACACTCACACACTCACACTCACACACACTTTCACACACACATGCTCATATGCACAAACAGGCATGCACGCACTCACACACACGCACTCACACACACATGCACATGCTCATATGCGCACACATACACGCACACACACATTCACACACACACATACACATGCATGCACACACAAGTGCACACACACTCATACACACACATACATACACATACATACACACACATACACATGTACATACATACTCACACACATACTTGCGCACACACGCATACACACAAGTGCACACACACACACACACACAAAAACATACCCATATGCACATTCTACACAAAGAATACAGAACAGTTCAGCACAGGAACAGCCCTATGGCCCATGACGTCTATGTTGAACTAATAAACCAATCCCTTCCACCCGCACTCAATACTCCTCCATTTCCGACATATCCAAGTGCCCATCTAAAAGCTTCAGAAACGCCAAAATTATTTCTATTTCCCCCACCACCCAGGCAGCGTATTCCAGCCACACACCACTCTCTGTAGAAAAACGTACCCCACACTGCACACACACCGCACACACATACACACACACACACACACCGCACACACACACCGCACACACACCGCACACACACACACCGTACACACACACACCACACACACACCGCACACACACACACACCGCACACACACACACACACCGCACACACACACACACACACACACACACACACACCGCACACACACACACCGCACACACACCGCGCACACACACACACCGCACACACACACACACACACACACCGTACACACACACACACCGCACACCGTACACACACACACACCGCACACACACACACCGCACACACACACCGCGCACACACACACACACACCGCACACACACACACACACACACACACACCCCACACACACACACACACACACCGCACACACACACACACACACACACCCCACACACACACACACACACACACACACACACACACACACACACACACACACACACACACACACACACACACCCCGCACACACACACACACACACACACAAACACACACACCCCGCACACACACACCGCACACACAGATGGACTCTCTCACACCATAGTATAAAAACTCTGCATTGGCCAACAGTTGGTGTTTATCTTTGTTTAATTGCCTCACTTTTCTGCCACTGCACCAGACACATCATTGGATCAAGTTGCAAGGCCTTTCACTCTGTGAGGAATTCACGACATTGGGACAAATTCATTGCAGTCGCCGTCTCCAAGTCGTTCCAAGATCTCAAAATTTGCCTTCTCTTTATATCTTCCTCAGTACTTTCCGTCTTCCTGCTTTCCGTTAGAGCTTCACCGATCTCATCTTCTGAACTGAAACTTACTTCTCCCCAAGTTTATAGGGACGAACTGCAGATGCTGGTTTACATTGAAGGCATACACAAAACACTGGAGTAAGTCGATGGGTCAGCCAGCATCTCTAACTTTGCTCAGCCTTGTTGACCCACACTATGTGCCCGAGCCCTTGTCAACAGCTTATTTTCACAACCGTCACTGCAAACCAATAAATACTGGACCAGTAACGTTGCCCGTACACAAAAGACACATCACATTAAAACAGAGATGAAAGGTTGAAGAGAAAATGAGCTGACTGTTTACTGGTTGGAATGCCTCTGGGAGCAATCCAAATGTTAGCTAATCATCACGGATAATCTAGTTAAAAGGGATTATCAATCATAGCAATACTTTCGAGTGTTACAGCTAAAAATAGGCCATGTATCATGTTTTATTAAATATCACAAGGAGATACAGCGCACAAACAGGCCCTTCAGCGCACAGAGTCATCAACCACCCTTAGCTAGTACTAATCTTACATTAATCCCAGTTTCATACATTCTTCCCACATTGTCATGAACCCACCAGATTCTACCACTGTACACACTGGGGGCACTCAGCCTCCCTACCTTTATGTATTTAGGAGGAAAACTAGAACATTTGGGAAAAGCCACACAGAAGCAGGGAGAATGCGGGGAGAAACTGCACTCCGACATCGCCAGAGGTCTGGATTAAACCTGGGCGACTGGAACTGTGATGCAGCAACTCTATTCTCTCTGCCACCGAGATGCCCTTACATAGAATAGCTATACCAACATACTAGCTTGTATGTAGCTGCACCAACATACTAGCTATAGGTAGCTATATCATACAAGCTGTAGGTAGCTGTACCAACCTACCAGCCTGCAAGATAATATCCTTCAATGGGAGACAAAAATGCTGGACAAACTCAGCGGGTGCAGCAGCATCTGTGGAGCGAAGGAAATAGGCAACGTTTCGGGCCGAAACCCTTCTTCAGCCTGATGTAAGGGTGGGGGGGAGAAGAAAGGAAGAGGAGGAGCCAGTGGGCTGAGGGAGAGCTGAGAATGGGAGGAGACAGTTGGGACTACCTGAAATTAGAGAAGTCAATGTTCATACCGCTGGGGTACAAACTGCCCTAGAGAAATATGAGGTATAGCTCCTCCAATTTCTGGTGGTCCTCACTCTGGTCATGGAGGAGGCCCAGGTCCGAAATTCGGATTCGGAATGGGAGGGGAAGTTGAAGTGCTGAGCCACTGGGAGATCAGGTTGGTTATTGCGAATCGAGCGGAGGTGTTCGGCAAAGCAATCGCCAAGCCCACTTGCTCACCGATGTAGATCAGCTGACATCTAGAGTAGCGGATGCAATTTCTACCTTCGATTTTCCAGCATCTGCAGTTTCTTCTTAAACATCCTTCAATGGGACACCAGTTTGGATCCTAGTCCGCATTGAGTTCACTGATCATAAAGCCTGGTGCTGGGGCTAAAGGCAGGGCAAAGATTTTGCATTTGATGGTTTCATGAACTCTTGCTGGCAGGTTCCCAATGCTAGTAACTTTGGGTTTAAGGATGATATTTTAATCATCAGACATTATGTTACTATTCAATGTCTAGGAATAAGATTCACTTCGGCCTTTTGTGCTTCTGAAGACATTCTGACACGTCAGGGTGAAATCAGAGATGTCGGAGGGACAGATTAAATGCAAGTACCAACTATTGTAAAGATGCCCATTTGTCAGTGATCAAGCTGAGCTCATCTTGATAACCAATGCAAGGTTGAGCCAGTTGTGAGTCGCTGCTAATGACTTCCATCCCCACCAGCTTCACAAGAGCAGACAAAATTGCAGAAAGAAAGAACCTCAGTATCAAACAAAGCAGCAACTTAAAGCCATGAATAACATTTGTGAAATTACATTCAGATAATTTCAAAAATCAAACCAAATAGTTTTAGCGTCCACATAAACGGTCCATGGGATGCTGTGTACTTAATAAGAATATAGATGATTCCAAGGAAATGATTTTAAAAAAAGCATTAAACATTTTGGGCTCCCTTCCAAGAGCTGTAAAGATATCTGGAGAGATTTTAGGTCTCCTTGCAACAAGACAATTAGAAACGGCCAATGGTCCAAGTATTTTCAATGGTTGATGGAAATTGACAGAATACAAATTAGTCTTCTTTGACATGGATGTGAACCGCGCTTGGCAATACAGAACTAGATGAGGACATTAGGAGCAATCTATTTCAGACAATAGCCAATATTTACATTAAATTGCAGTCTAATCAATCCAAAACCAAAACTCCACAAAGAACAATATTTTCAGGGGTGAATGAGGCGGGAAGGGGAAGTTGTAAGAAGTTGTAACGTATTATTTTGTCATATTAATGACCATTGACAAGATGTAAAATATAAGTACTAACCTATGCACTCTAATTATCAACCAAAATGTATATGAATAGCTCACTAATCGTACTTTCAAGACTTTCCTGTGCCGAGACCGGTGGATGTCTCTCCTGCTTTGCAGCATTGAATGTACTCCTGGGATAACTCATTGGCACCCAGTGTGAGGAGTAGGAAAGACTACAGATGCTGGTTTAAATCAAAGGTAGACACAAAATGCTGGAGTAACTCAGCGGGACAGGCAGCATTTCTAGAGGACAGGCACCCTTCCTTCTCTCCAGAGATGCTGCCTGCCCCGCTGAGTTACTCCAGCATTATGTGTCAAACCAGTTTGAGGTGTCTTGAGAAGTGTGACACGGTGTTATACTAAATAAATCCTTTTTATTTGTGCCACAGCAACAGCACTGAATTAATGAATCTGCTCTTTATTGCAGATGTAACACCAAAGGGCGTGAGCAGCGGAGGATAGTGGGTATGGAGCTCGACAAGATGAGTGGAACCGTGTTGGTGGCATTCTCATCCTGTGTTGTCCGAGTTGCCTTTGCCCATTGTCAGCAACATGCTGCCTGCATGAAGTGAGTCCAACTACAGATCACTACTTCTCAAACTTTACCATAATCCCTTCAATTTATGACATGTACCCGTTAATACGGCACGGTGGCGCAGCGGTAGAGTTGCTGCCTTACAGCGCTCGCAGCGCCAGAGACTCGGGTTCGATCCCGACCACGTGTGCTGTCTGTATGGAATTTGTACGTTCTCCCCGTGACCTGCGTGGGTTTACGCCGAGATTTTTGGTTTCCTCCCACACTCCTAAAATGTACAGGTTTGTAGGTTAATTGGCTTGGTGTTAATATATCATTGTCCCTAGTGTGCGTAGGACAGTGTTAATGTGCGGGGATCGCTGGTCGGCATGGACTCGGTGGACCGAAGGTCCTGTTTTCGTACTGTATTTCTAAACTAAACTAAACTAAACCAAACTCCTCTGTCTCTGCTTCCATGTTCTCCCTTCCTCCCACACATTGATGTTCTTGCCCTTGAGTTGGTGAGTTCAATTCTCATTGAAGTTTGATTGCAGTCTGGGCTGACACCCCAGGGTGGCACTGAGAGAGTTCTCAGTGACCAGAGCGTGCAGGTGAGAGAGTTCTCAGTGACCAGAGCGTGCAGGTGAGAGAGTTCTCAGTGACCAGAGCGTGCAGGTGAGGGAGTTCTCAGTGACCAGAGCGTGCAGGTGAGAGAGTTCTCAGTGACCAGAGCGTGCAGGTGAGAGAGTTCTCAGTGACCAGAGCGTGCAGGTGAGAGAGTTCTCAGTGACCAGAGCGTGCAGGTGAGAGAGTTCTCAGTGACCAGAGCGTGCAGGTGAGAGAGTTCTCAGTGACCAGAGCGTGCAGGTGAGAGAGTTCTCAGTGACCAGAGCGTGCAGGTGAGAGAGTTCTCAGTGACCAGAGCGTGCAGGTGAGATGTTAATGCAAAAACATGAATAAATTAAAAAGATCCAATGGTGCAATTTGAAAGTGACCAGAGGGTTCCACCCAGAACTCAACTCTTTCCATCTTTCACCCTGCTCTGCCAGAAACAAGTCTTTATTCATTCATCTCATGTTTTTTGAGTAGAGCTCTCAAAATTCTATTTGTGACAATGCTAATGGTGTTTCCAAAAAGTGATGACTTAATTGTAAAGCTCTTTGGCACATGCTGAAGGATTGGAATCTATGCACGATGATACTGCTAACACAAGCCAAACTCCCAAACCTTTATCAAGTCCCTGTTGTGAATCAGTTCTGATGGAGGCCAGCTTGATCTTGTCCTACATTCAAACTTCCCACCCGGGTAGATGTGGGCGAGGCCTTGCATCTGCACAGCTCGACAATGAAGCCTGTCTCTCCTCCACTAAATTCAGTGAGTTAAACACAACTGGGAATTGCACAGTGGATGTTGGGAATGGTCTTGGATTATGACGGTATTGGCCTTCTTCTGAACAATTGAAGGGTATTTAAGCGAATATTTTCACATTGTGTAGATTTTCACCAACTGCAAAACCACCAGATGCAACCAGCACCAAAACCTCCCAACAACAGGCTGTGAACACGTGATGAACATGGAACAGGCGGCTGTGAACATGGGATGAACATGGAACAACAGGCTGTGAACATGGGATGAACTAGAACAGGCTGTGAACATGGGATGAACATGGAACAACAGGCTGTGAACATGGGATAACATAGAACAACAGGCTGTGAACATGGGATAACATGGAACAACAGGCTGTGAACATGGGATGAACATGGAACAACAGGCTGTGAACATGGGATGAACATGGAACAACAGGCTGTGAACATGGGATGAACTGGAACAGACCGTGAACATGGGATGAACATGGAACAGGTGGCTGTGAACATGGGATGAACATGGAACAACAGGCTGTGAACATGGGATGAACTGGAACAGGCTGTGAACATGGGATAACATAGAACAACAGGCTGTGAACATGGGATAACATAGAACAACAGGCTGTGAACATGGGATGAACATGGAACAACAGGCTGTGAACATGCCGAATGAATTCTACACTTGAGAAAGATTAGTCAGGCATGCGTACAAGACTACATTTGAAGGCACTTCTTCAGAATCTGGTGTTTTGAATGAACTTGGGTGAATTATAGCTAAGAAAAGCCTGCCAATGTTCAATGGGCTGAACACAACCTACTGCTCCAAAGTGTCAGCTGTAAACCACTGTGAACCACAGAGGGAATTCTTGTGCTGAACACAGCGTCCGGATTAGAATTCACTCAAATGATTGAAGCTTGACATATCTTTAATGCTTTTCTTACACCATATTGAAACTCAGACTACATGGGGAAACTGGCATGGACCTTGTCAAAGCTGACGGCCTCATAGAGATCTCAGAAGGCAGCAGAATGAAAATAAGTTTGCAGAACAGCCAACTGAAAGGCAATGTTAGCTTTGGAGAAAAAAATGTTACGGATGATGGACACACAGTATCACAGCAGGTAGAGCTGCTGCCTCACAGCGCTAGAGACAAGGGTTTGATCCTTACCTCAGGTGCTGTTAGTGTGGATTTAGCACGTTTCCGGTTTCTTCCCATTTCTCAAAGATGTGCCGGTTTGGAGATTAATTGGCCACATGTGTAGGGGGGTGGATGTACAAGTGGGAAAGCACAGAATTTGTGTAAATGGGTAATTGATGGTCAACATGGACTTGGTGGGCCAAAAGGCCTGTTTCCATGCTGCACTTCACCATTCAGCTTCAATCAATTCAATCAATCTGTTCCCTGCCAAAGCCCTGGAATAGAGTCATAAAGTCATACAGCACAGAAACAGGCCCTTCGGCCCAACTTGCCGATGCCAACCAACATGCCCCATCTACACTAGTCTTACATGCCCGCATTTGGCCCATATACCTCTAAACCTATCTGAACCATGTATCTGTTGAAATGCCTTTTAAATGTTGTTATTGTACCTGCCCCCAACTACCTGTGTGGGAAGGAACTGCAGATGCTGGTTTAAATCGAAATTAGACACAAAATGCTGGAGTAACTCAGCGTGACAGGCAGCATCCCTGGAGAGAAGGAATGGGCGACGTTTCGGGTCGAGCCTCTTCTTCAGTCTGACCCGAAACTCGACCTGAAACGTCACCCATTCCTTCTCTCCAGAGATGCTGCCTGAGCCGCTGAGTTACTCCAGCATTTTGTGTCTGCCTGCCGCCTCTGAATGTTCTTCAAGGTAGGAATTAAAAGTTACAGCAATAAAATGTTTTCCAAATTGAAATGTTTGCCTGGAAATTCATCAGTGGCTCGAAGGGCAAGTTAATCAGTGGATGTCCAGTATGAATGTCCACCTGTGTCGTGCACGTACATGCAGTGGGTGCCTGATGCTAAGGGTGCTGCATATGGGAAGCATAGAACACAGAAACAAGCCCTTCAGCCCACCATGTCCTTGCCAACCATTGTACTTATCTATCCCAGTCTGCATACTTCCTCATGCAATGGCTAAATTACTGGAGATAAACACAAAATGCTGGAGTAACTCAGCAGGACAGGCAGCATCTCTGTAGAGAAAGAATGGGTGATGTTTCAGGTCGAGACCCTTCTTTACACTTAAATTACTGGATGTACAGTCATTTCACATCTGATTACGTTTCAGGAACTCTTGCTGTAAACATATATTTATGCTCCAGGCAACTTCACGATTAAATCACTTTCGAAGCCCCCACATTTGAATAGTTTGCCAAAAGTCATCACTAAGACTTGCACAGTGAAGACTGGAACTGGGGTAGACCAGAGTATCAACTGGGTATCTATTGAACCATATCCCAGTGTACATCAGCACCTACAGACATGTGTGGAGAATGAGTTGAGGAAACAAATTATGATGATTTTGTTGACGTTGTCTAACGTGAGAATGTTTCACGTATTCTCTCTAAAGGAGCTGTGTTGGCACGCGTGACCCATACTGTGGCTGGATTGGAGATGGACAGTGTGCCTATTTGGAGCCAGGAACCAGGTAGACCCACCTTAATCCCAGAACGTAACCTAAGGTTTTTGTTTCAGCATTGGAGAGGCCAGCTGGTAGAAGATGTCCGCTAATGTAGTGGTTAGTTACTGGACTAGCAGTTAGAGCAATACTTAGTCACAGGAGTCCTGGTTCAGAGGAATTAGTTCACTTTGGCAGTTTAACATTTTAAATTAGAGGAAATATGAGTATCAGTCATGCTAGATGTGAGTCTGATTGTCATATACCCAAAAACATGCTCATTAGGTCCTAAAGAGAAGAAAATCTACCAATTTTATCCATCCGGCCAATATGTAATTGCAAATCCATCAATATGCCCACTCCAGTTAGACATGGGCAATAAATGCAACATTGCCAATGTTGTGCTCATCCTCAGAACAAATGAACAAGGATTTGCCGATCGGGACACTCGCTTTGTCCACAAAGCAGTTTGTGATGCTAAAAGCCGATAAATCTGCCAAAATAGAAATATCTATATTCCATTGAAGTCTTAGCTTAGACAAGAGTTGTTACTCATTCAATTCTAGACCAGAGACTTGAGTTTTTGATTTGTCTGCCAAGATACTTCAAAATAATCAGAAATCATTTTTCCATTTCCTTTATTTAACTTCAAAATAAACAGCAGAAAATGGTATTAAATATGGTTTTAATCAGGGAGTGTGCACTGGGCCTTCAGCCTCTGCACCTCCCCACTCCCTTCCCCTACACAGACATACATTCCAGGTTTTTAAGTATTTATTTATACTACCAGTAAACTGCAGGTGTCCCGCTGTCAAATTGTTCATTGCTGGTGAGGGATCTGTTGAGTTTGCAAATGATGCCCGTCACTATGAGAGCCAAAGATGGAAGCAAACAATACTGGAAACAAGGATCTGTCCAAATTACTGAAGAAAACATTAAGCATCTTCCGCCACATTTTGCTTCACATTCAGCCTCGCGTTTCGCAGAACCTTACGCCCAACCTGCAAGGAAAGAGATTGTCACCCTCATCCAATCGATGCGACTCCAGCCCCAGTGTAGTTGACTCCTAACTGTCAACCAAGACTCGTAGCCCAGGGCTGCTGGTTGGTGACCAATTCAGCTTGTTAAAGTGGGCCGAGGCTCATCTACTGATTGCCCAGTGAGTCTGACTCTTGCTGCCAATGCAGTTTACATAATAACATCAATAAATGGTGTTGGCCTTACTGCTCCTCAAACCTGCGCAGCCTTTCAATGAGCCTGCTCACACTGATTATAGATTCCTCTAGAGCCCAAACTCTGATCCATGTCAACCTAGAATAAGTCTAATGAGTTAGCAACCACTGCTCTCGGGGGTAACATTGGAAATGTTCCATGGGAAATCTTCCTCCTTATCTGATCCTTCATCAGTTGATCCACTTATCCTGATATTTTACCCTTAATTAAAATATTCTTCCACCAGAAGCAAATTCCTCCCAGCATCTTCTCTCTGTCAATAAGGTCACCTCTTACTTTCCTAAATTCTACAGACTTAGGAAAACACAATCCTATTTCCTGCATTCCAGGATCAACATATTCCATCAACACAGAGCATAGTTTGTGGAACTGGTTGATACCTGTGCCCCACAGGCTCTAAATTCCCACTATCTCTTGTTTCACGCCAACACGCACAACTTGAACTAAGCAGCAAAAGGAAGAATTTCTAACTAAAATATAAGCATTCTTACTGACGTGACCATCATAGTGGAATTTCAGGCATTGTCCAATAATTGGGAAGAGAATTCCTTTTGCCATGTTCTTGCCTTTCTTCAGCTGCCTCACCCAAGTTAAATCCTTCATGCACAAGCCTTTACACTGACAGTTAATGGGAATAGTCTCATCTGTGTGGGTTGATCATGCCTAGTTGTCTACTTCACACTGCCTAGCTTAAGAAGCCTAAGATTCCGGAAGTTTTGGGAAACAAAGTTCAGGCGAGAACACTCAATACATCATTTTAAAGCTCACTGCAATCATATTATTACAATCGTTAGCAAATTTGCAGATGACACAAAGCTGGGTGGCAGTGTGAACTGTGAGGAGGATGCTATGAGAATGCAGGTGTGACTTGGACAGGTTGGGGGAGTGGGCAGATGCACGGCAGATGAAGTTTAATGCGGATAAATGTGAGGTTATCCACTTTGGTAGCAAAAACAGGAAGGCAGATTGGCGTCAAGTTGGGAAAAGGGGAAGTACAACGGGATCTGGGGGTCCTTGTACATCAGTCTATGAAAGTAAGCTTGCAGGTAGTGAAGAAAGCAAATGGCATGTTGGCCTTTATAACAAGAGGAATCGAATATAGGAGCAAAGAGATCCTTCTGAGGTTGTACAGAGCCCTAGTGAGACCACACCTGGAGTATTGTGTGCAGTTTTTGGTCCCCTAATTTGAGGAAGGACATTCTTGCTATTGAGGGAGTGCAGCGTAGGTTTACAAGGTTAATTCCCTGGATAGTGGGACTGTCATATGCTGACAGAATGGAGCAGCTGGGCTTGTACACTCTGGAGTTTAGAAGGATGAGAGGATATCTTATTGAAACATATAATATTGTTAAGGGTTTGGACATGCTAGAGGCAGGAAACATGTTCCCAATGTTGGAGGAGTCCAGAGCCAGGGGCCACAGTTTAAGAATAAGGAGTAAGCCATTTAGAACGGAGACAAGGAAACACTTTTTCTTACAGAGAGTGGTGAGTCTGTGGAATTCTCTGCCTCAGAGGGCAGTGGAGGCAAAGTTCTCTGGATACTTTCAAGAGAGAGCTAGATAGATCTCTTAAAAATAGTGGAGTCAGGGGACATGGGGAGAAGGCAGGAACGGGGTACTGATTGGGGATGATCATCCATGATCACATTGAATGGCGGTGCTGGCTCGAAGGGCTGAATGGCCTACTCCTGCACCTATTGTCTATTGTCTATAAATAGATTATTGCAATCTTACGCATTGCATGCCTCTGTATTTTCAAACTAATTTGGATCCAATTTGAAAAGGTTCAGAGAGACGTAGTAGGATGATTATTGCAATAAAGATTGTGCATGAACTGTTTGTTTGTTGATCCTGCAGCATTCCGTTTGAACAAGACGTTGAGCACGGAAACACAACGCACTTGGGTGACTGTGAAGGTGAGTTTTCACAGGGAATCTCATTATCCCCAATGACTCAATGTTACAAGGAGCTGAACGGTGAAGTGTAATCTCCCAACATGAGCTGGGGGAGTTACCAGCAAACCAGACATAACAAGCAACTCTAGAACTAGACCATGTTCATTGGGCTCAGATGAAGGGATGTCAATGATTGTTCCAACAACCTAACTAACAAGTGGGAGGTTTCACGCCCTGACTCTCCACTGGAGATCCAAAGAACCATGGTCTTGGAACTGGGCATAACATGACCAGATGGATAGAATAGCCACTTGGCCAAATTCAGTCCATTATTCTCTGACCATGGGCCAGTGAGTGGACAATGAGAACACCCTCTGAATTTGCCACCACCCTAAAAATGGCCTCATACAATTGGGCTGAGTCTTGCATGCAAGCAATTCCCACATCCCATAAATTAATAACAATAGACTCCAGGATTTTTTGGGGAGAGCGGGTTTCTACGCCCTGGACTAGGGTGGGTAGGGTCCCACTCGGGGTATGCATTGTCGGAATGGACCCTGACTTTCAGAGATGGGTTCCTAAATTCCCAACTGTGACGGTGTTCAATTTTACACTTTAAATCAACTCAAATTGTGCCCAAAAAATACACAGAATGTATTTTTGTCATGAATTTCTGATAAGTGAATCCAGTGTTAAACCAAACAGATGTACTGATAATTGGAATTGACTGTTTCCATGGAAGCAGACTAATTTTTTTATAAACTAAAATGAGATACCTTCATTCATTGTAAGTGAGACATGACAAATTTGTGTAATACAAAGTTGTGCCAACCCCGGGGACCAAGTGTAAGGAGAATTTTAATTAATATTTATGTCGTTTTTATGGCTTTTTACACCATTCAATTCAAAAAGCAATTAATCTTGAAGTTTCCATATATATAAAATAATAACTAAAAATAATTGGGTTTTGGCATACATTGTTTATGATTCATCACATTTACCAGCATAAAATATTGGGACTTGATTTAGATTCAATTGATTTATATATCATTGTTTTTAAAGTTCACTTTTCAATGTTTGCTCCTCATTTCAAACCAGGTCTAGCAACACATTGTAAATTAACAGATGCAAGCAGAAGGTGTTGGAAATGTTCAACTACAGAAGGAGCACCTGTGGAGAGAGAAACAGAGTAAATGTTTCATGTTGATGCCCATATCCAACCTGCGAACATAGCCACGTGTCTGACATGGGTACAATGTTGAGCAGAACCTCAGATGCTCAACGCAACGCAGATACACAGTATTTCAGCTGGCAGAACTGGAACATTGTCTCCAGTGGAGTTGAACAAAACCACTGGAGACAATGATTTTAATCAATTAACCAACAAGTCAATAGGATATAGGAGGAACTGGAGCATTTGTGAAACCACATGTGCGCACAGGGAGAACATGCAAACTCCACACAGACAGCACTGGAGCATTGAACCCAAGCAACTGGAGCAGTGGGATAGTTCTGCCAGCTGCAATACTGTGTATCTGCGTTGGTTTATAAGGTTTTGCTCAACATTTGAGAAGGATAGATCTGCCTTGATTGAATGGTGGAAATTGATGAGCCGAATGGCTTAATTCTGCTCCCAGAACTTATTAATGTTATGAACAAGTGGAACTCCATGAGGAATCCAGAGGGAGAAAGGTCAGCAACAGTTGCACAAGACGCCACTGATTGATTGACCATAGATTGCCAAGTATCCAGCCTCAGCATTGGGACTGGCACTCACACACAAACGCCAAAGTTGATGCCTTGCCCGCAATGAAATGTCGGCAGTTCTGTAGGGATGTGATAACATTTCTCTGTAAAATCCAGATCGTTTGCTGTATCTCTCTCCTCACACGCTTTATGATCTGCTGCATGATTCCAGCAATGTCATTTATGTTCCAAGACCTGTGTTTGGAAACAAAAATGAATCTGCATTGGTTTTTAATTGTATCTGTTTAGTGGAGTAAAGTAGAGGCTTCATAGATTGTAGATGTGCATGAAAACAGTCTGTAAACATACCATCCCTATAGTTTGAACAAGGCCCATTAGTCAGCATAGTGCCCGTGCATTTTGAAATTCAGAAAAAATGTTCGCTTTAACTGTGTAATCTTGGAAGAGAGAGCAATGAAATGACTGTTCCCTGAAAATCTTTCTCCTTACTGGAAAATGGAGACAAAAGGGATGTGTCAGATAGAGTGGTCACACTCAAAGTGGATGGTAATTATGATTAGAAGCTGAAAAGCAAGATTCAAGATTTCCAATCAGATTGAATCTAGACAGTTGTGTCTAAAGAAATGCAGGTTGTTTTGGTTTCTATTGAACAATGTGAGCTCGATGTGAGAATGGGATGGGTTGTGGAGTTGGGTGTAAGGTGACTGATGAAGGGTGAGAGGTGGTTGTAAAGAAAGTTCACTATTGAAGTCGTGCAGGTGAGATTGACATGGTTAATGGATCCTGAATGGAACTCCACAATACATTTTGAGATGAGCTAACCAGCCTGAGTCAGAGACAGTTGTGGGAAGATTTAGTCATGGCTGTTCCCCAGAGATGATAAGGAAACAAACCAATCCCATTGCAGCAAAGTCCAGGCACTGCTACCTGTGACTTAAGTGATTCAAGGAAATGAATTATGCCCAAGGGAAAAAAGATAATTAAACTTCTGTTAATAAAAGTTAGGCTTAGATGCTTGCTCTAAAGTCAAATCAATACAATGCTTAGAATTTCAATTATAGAAAAAAATGTTTCTTATCTAATCCATAGAAGGGCCAGAGAAATATGCATCTGGCTAGTTAAGTTCATCTCAAGGACTAAAACATAAAATGTGATTTAATTTTATCAAGTTGAGGGTTTGAAGTTATAATTATACGAGGGAACTGTCAGACTTTGTTAAGAACAGGTGCAACCTGTTTAGTGTTGAAGGTATTCTCAATGTGTGCCACCAGAGTTGGTCTGTCCGACTGCTAATTACAACAGGGGTCCTGATGGACACTACCGACCCCAATGTTAAGGTGATACTCCAATGCCTATCAGACTTTAGGCATTCTATCTACCCTACGCTGCTTTTAACTCAACTGTTCCCAAGATCTCCCTGTGTGTCAGAAACATCAAACTGAAACTTGGGAATTCATTGATAAACTGTCATCCCAAGAGTAAAGGCATCAATGGTACCAAGTCAAGTCCAGTGAGACTCAGGTACCGTGAAAAACCTTGCTTGCAGCATTGCACACGCACACACGCGCACACACGCAGACACACACGCGTACACACACACACGCACACACACACACACGCGCACACACACGCGCACACACACGCGTACACGCACACACACACGCACACAAAAGGCATTAAACATAAATTACACATAAACTTTTTAAATAAAGAAGCCTGTGCAAAAAACAAGCTTTTAGTACAAAACACAATTGAAAATTAACCAGGTGAATGAACGTGGAGAGGTTGACCACAGTGGCCTTCATCAAGCTACCACTAGATAGGTTGGCTCAAGAACCTGATGGGAGTCACGCAGCAAGCCCACAGCCTGACACCCATCTCAATAAAATACCCTATCCACTGTGAACATTGTAGGAAAGAAGCTGTTCCTCAACCTGGTGGTGAGACTTCATGTGTCTGAGCCAACTGCCCAATGGTAGAGATGAAATGTGCGCAGGGTCCAGATGCCGAGGATCCTTGATGGTAGATGCCACATTCTTGAGGCAGTGCCTCATGTGAATGAATGGGAGGTATGTGTCCATGATGGACCAGGCTGGGTCCACCCTTCTCTGCAGCCTCCTGCATTCCTGTGCATTGGAATGGCCATACCCATCCATGATGCCACCTGTCAGAATACTATGTATAGGACATCTGTAGAAGTTTTTTAGCGTCTTCAGAGACATACAGAACCTAATAGAGCAGTGTTTGACACCCCCGGTATCAGCCAGGCATCATACAGTAACTAACAGTGCCTTGGGCTGGAGAGTAAAGCAATAAGCTGGTATTCCCACACCCATAGCTAGCACTCACAATGCAAACACAAGTGTGGATACTGATTATGGGCTGAAACATGTTTGGCTGTGATATGCATTGGCTAGACGTTTATGCACAATAGCTCCTCCTAAAGTATGAGAAAACTGTACACGATTGTGATGTCCCACCACTTCCAGCTAAGCGGTAACTACAGCAGTAGTTCAGTAGTTCACGTGAGTTCTTGGAACTATTGGTCGGCCGTGACTTCACCAGCATCCACCTTGCCATTGAACCAGAGGTTTCCAGACTGGGTCTGCTCCCACAGTCCCCATTGGGTGGTCAGTCGACTCATTCAGGGTGGTCATTGGTTGTTCAGTGGGCAAGCCATTGGATTGGATGGTGTAATATTGCCAGTGGCCAACCAGCAGCCCATTTTGCATTTGGATCCATGTTGGTTTCTATGACCACAGACCAGTTAGTGCACAACATCACACACCTTGTCCCAACCACACCTTGTCCCAACCCCAGACATCACACACCTTGTCCCAACCCCAAACATCACACACCTTGTCCCAACCACATCTTGTCCCAACTCCAGACATCAGAGACCTTGTCCCAACCACACCTTGTCCCAACCCCAAACATCACACACCTTGTCCCAACCCCACCTTGTCCCAACCCCAGACATCACACACCTTGTCCCAACCCCAGACATCACACACCTTGTCCCAACCCCAGACATCACACACCTTGTCCCAACCCCAGACATCACACACCTTGTCCCAACCCCAGACATCACACACTTTGTCCCAATCCCAAACATCACACACCTTGTCCCAACCACACCTTGTCCCAACCCCAGACATCACACACCTTGTCCCAACCCCAGACATCACACACCTTGTCTCAACCACACCTTGTCCCAACCCCAGACATCACACACCTTGTCCCAACCCCAGACATCACACACCTTGTCCCAACCCCAGACATCACACACCTTGTCCCAACCACACCTTGTCCCAACCCCAGACATCACACACCTTGTCCCAACCCCAGACATCAGAGACCTTGTCCCAACCACAGACATCAGAGACCTTGTCCCAACCACAGGCGATAGCACAGATGCTGCAGCAGATTACTGGCCACAGCTGGAAATCCCGACTGTTGTGCTCCTGAATCACTATGGGGAGCACCAGCTTCACCAGCTGCACCTGCTGGAATAATAACATTGGTTTTCATGTAGGATTAGTAGATGGTGTGGTTGATGGTCAGTATAGACTTGATGGGCTGAATGATCTGTTTCATTGCTGTATGGTGATGGCAATGACTCTATGATAGGCAGGCAAAGGATCGAACCAAATCACCTCCTGAAAGATGTTGTCAATGCACTGAGCAATGGGGCGGGATCCAGCAAATCCAATAGCACATTTCTAGTTGCACAAGAGCCTGACATCTTCTTTAGAACATCTTTGGAATTTTCTATCTCAAAATCAATGTAAAATCAGGAAGTTCTGAATCAACAAGATTTAATTTTTAAAACCAACAGATATAAGGAGCAAGCGATCGAGGGGACAGTGACCCCACTGTCTCCGTCTCCGTGCCAGCCAGCACAGTGGGGGGGGGGGGGGGGGGGGGGCAGAGATGTGCACTGTACACTGTGGACGGCTCGATTGTAATCATGCACAGTCTTTGCAATGACTGGATAACACGCAACAAAGGCTTTTCACTGTACCTCGGTACAGGTCACAATAAACTCAACTGACTGACTGAGAAGGCATAATGGACAAATGATGAGATGGGGATAAGATTGGGAAACCTGAAATTGAGGCAAAAGAGAAAAACAGGAGGAAGTGCATTTATAGTCGAGTAACTTTGTGAGCATGAGATAAATAAAACATGACATCAGCTAATTGAACGTGATGCATGTGGAACGAGATTATGAAATGGCAAACTAGACCTTGTCATATAAAGGAATGTTGAACCTTGGCAGTGATTAATGGTGTCCCTAGGGTCAATAAACAATGTTTGCTACTTGTTAACTTATTATGTGTGTTCCCACCACAGGCCTGATCCATGAGAGTTTTGTCGAGGAGCCCAATGGCCTGGTTTCTGTCAACCTCCTGGTGATCTCAGCCATTGCTGCCTTTGTGATCGGAGCAGTCATCTCTGGGTTCAGCGTCTGTTGGTTCATTGGCCACCGGGACAAAAAGGACACGGCCAGGAGGAAGGACAAAGAAACCATCCTTTCTCACAGTGAGTCGGTGGTCAGTGTAACCAAGCTGGGTGGCATGGTGGAGCGCCGCTCCAGAGGGCAGCCGGAAACCCTGCTTGCCCCACTCATGCAGAACGGCTGGTCAAAGACCCTGATGAAAACCAGCCAACATCACCTCGATTCCACAGTCCTGCCAACGCCAGAACAGACGCCCCTGCAGCAGAAGCGCAGCGCAGGAATGCGGAGCTGTGAATGGGATCAGAACCTGATCAATGCCAGTCTGAGGGAGACATCCTGTGCCGGGTCACCAATGATACTGGTCGACTCTACTCATCACCTTGGCAACGTGCGAGTCATCCCAACCTCCCGACATTCCTTCCACCGGGATCAGGAGCTGGTGAGTGAGAATACAGACATCATGGACAACCATTACATTTCCCACAGCATGAGAGGACAGCTAGAGAATGCAGGCTCTCATTACAGGTCATCGCTCGGTGGCAACGGAGGCAGCCATGCCTTTGTGGAATACTCAATCTCTCCACATAACAGCCCCAAGAGAAGAAGAGGCACGTCAACACCAGTGTTGCCACAAGACTATATTGGGGATGACCCGACATGTTCCACGCAGTGGAATTACGAGAAAGCAAATGCACCCATACCTTCACAACAAGTGAGGAGTCAAACATTTAACAGAGGGGACAGTTCAGCTGCTCTGCAGAGAAAGGAGCCAGTGACTGTGCATCACGTACATCTCCATCAGCCAGTCCCGGCCATCACTGGCCAACCAGACATCGCAACCTTCAAACCACCAAAAAAGTCAGGCGTGGAAAGGACACCTTCAGCAAAATGAGACACATTCTGCTTTCCTATTTCTTCATTAATCTTTGTGAACATGTGTGACAAATATTTAAAAGCAAACGTTAACTACTTGAGGAAAAGTGGGCAAGGAGACAACAGCGCTCCTTAAACAAAGTCCTGTCCTCAAATTTATCAAATTATTTTCTTTGCAAAAAAAGTACATGAGCTTCAGAAGGATGTGGGGGAGAATATTACTGAGCAATCTTACTGGATTTCTCTTTACTGCTGCCTCTTCAGGAGCCATAATAACCGAGAAAAATTATCCAGGAATTTTAATTAGCAATTATTCACATCAAGACTTTTATTATTGCTAATCTAATAAAACAAATCCCAACTGCACAAGATACTGACTGTGCACTTCACAAAATCATTACACTCTCATATGAGTTTCTAAAGTTGATTTACTGTTGCTTTATCATTGCTGAAATAAATTCAGCACAATGCCATGTCTGGACAAGCTACATTGGGCTTAATTTCACATTTATGCAGATTTGATTAACAGCCATCAATCCGAATCCTAGATTGATACAGCACAAGAAGCTCTTCTGGTCAAACAAACCCTCTCAACAGAATATTTTATTTACACGCATTTTCTTGCTTTTCCCTAAATCAATATTCTTCATCAAATTTCTTTTGACGACTTGCTGAATCTGCTTTTTTTAATCTTCTCAGACATTTCACGTCGGGTCCTGGCAACACACTGCACAAATTATGTCTTCCTCAAGCCTCGATTTGTTCTATTACCAATGGCCCCACGCTCAAATCATCCACGTACCCTCCCTGGTAACAAAGGAAACAATTTCTCCATTTTGGTTGCGAAAACTCCTCATAACTGTGATCAAATCTCTTAGCTTTCTCATCCTACAGCTTGTCCATCCAATAACTCAGGTTCCCCATTCTCAGTACCAGTCCTCTGTGGCTCCTTTAAAGCTGTGACACCCATTCTCACAATTAACAGCCAAAATTGTCCGCAGAATGTCGGGCCTGGTCAATTAATCAAAACTTCCATCCTTTAGTGTGCTATTTATAAAGCCAAGGATCCTGAAAGCATTTTGATAAACCTTCTTAATGCCATGGCCATCTTCAGAGATCTGTGGAGATAAACCCTGAGGGCTGTCTGTTCTTGCACTCCATGTAAAATTGTATTTACATGGTCACATTGATATTAAATGCCCCGTGTGTTGCTGCCCACTAATATGATTCAATAATGGTCTGGTGAGCAGACTTGGACACCATTCAAATAAAGTGAGTTATGGGGAGAAGGCAGAAGAATGGGGTTGAGAGGAAAAGATAGGTCAGCCATGTTGAATGGCAGAGTAGATTTGATGGGCCGAATGGCCTAATTCCTCTCCTATCACTTATGAACAGGAGATATATTTTCCAAATCTCGCCTGCTGCTCTTTTCTCTTCTGATTTGAATTGCCCAGTGAATGTTTGTCTCGGCGACTGTAGGAGCCACAAGTGAGTTCAGTTTTCCTCTCATCCAGGATTAGATAATATTATTGCAAAAAGCAGTCACTGAATGATCAACATAAATGGGAACCAATATTGACTGATTTCCCCCCCTCATCACTGTGTTAATTGTGCTACTGCCTACAACCCCCCCTGATTAAATCACCAATACAATTGACCAAGTAACGAGTTAAAATGAGCATTGAGATTGCTATTGTCTAAGCACGTAATCAATGAAAGGTTCATCACCACGACATCAACGACCTTACAGAAAACACAAATCTAAATTGCATTTTCCTGCTAAATGAAAACAACATCAGTCATTTTTTTTTTAAACATGAAAAGAGAGGCTGCAGGAAATAATGTTTGTTTGTCATCTAACCGAAAGTATATAATTATAAAGTTGACATTGAGTTTATGATGTCGATTTTCTGTCATGGAGCAGTTTCCCTAACTCTATCTACATTGTTCTACAGCCATGTTTCTACAGGTGTGCTCATGTTCCTGGTTCACAGATGCTCTGTGTAATCTGGAACTCAGAACAACAACACCCGAGTTAAATATGGACTGCTTTTAATGTGAACACACACACTCTCTCTAATACACGCACACAAACACACACACTATAAAATACACATGTACACACACACTCTCTAATACACACACTATAACACGCACACACGTACACACACTCTCTCTAATACACACACACATAAACACACCCTCTATAACACAAACACATGCACACTCTCTAATACACACTCACACATACAGAGATGGATACACAGTCACACACACTCTTAATACACACACACTCTCTAATACAAACAGACAGAGACTAATACACACACACAGCCATGTACAAACTGTCTGTTACCGCTACACTACCAAATAGCATGAAACAAAATCTTTCCTGTTAATTTATTTTTCAGAAATACTTGGTATTTATCTGCCTTCTATTTAATTCCTTCCAGCAAGAGATGAAAGAAATTAACTGAGGTCCAGATTTGGCATAAATTTGATAAGAACCAATTTTGTTTCTAAAACTGTGTAGCTGTTGCCCTTAAAAACATGGAAAAGCAGTGAAAAGTAACATTATTTGTCAATTCTTTTAATTAGTTTGATTCAGATTTGAACAAAAATGACAACAAATAGTTCAAACTTTAAGCATTGAATATGGGAATAGAAAGCTTCCCTAACTTCACATTTCAATTCTGTCCAGTACATATTAAAATCTAATCTTTAAAAAATACAAAATCTAAGAGGAGCTCCTGGAAGGCAGCAATGAGAGTCTGGGTATAATCACAATAGCACAAACATTTCTCGGAGAAAATATCATTTTATAAAAATTTTAGATAAAGTACAATTTAGAGGCACTGATAATTATGATGATGGTATAATGGTTGAATTTTGTAATGACTGTGAAAGACTTTCTCAGTATTCTTATATTTATTGTGTGAGGTTGGTAGAACTGTTAGGGAACTTGCTCAGTGCTATAGAGTACAATGGATGGGCACATTGTTCATATCACGCCCAAAAGAACTGTGAAAAACCACAGCACACAATGCAGATTCTGTCCTATTTGCACTTGGTTGTGTCCACATGAAGGGTGTTGAGCAGTACACTAGTGGTTACACATCACTGGCAGTGACAGGAGCAGCTGAAGCTGATGAAGATATTATGTGACAGAAGTAACCTATTGGCACAAAGGTAAAATGTACTGGCTCAGGTGCAATGTTACCTGTGGTGCCCGCTATCAATGACAACGCTTCATTCCAGTGTTCTTCTCACCACTCCCCCTGTGGTCATGTTCCGCTGGTAAATGAGAACAAATATACTGACCACTGGCTGTATAAGCCAATTTATAATCTGTTTCAATTCACTGGTCAGTGAACAACCGAGACAAGCTAGCAATGGTGCCAGTCCAGTACGTGGGTAAGATCATCATTGGAGGCTGAGAGGCAGGAGCAACCAGTCAGAATGTATATACACCACCAGTCAGCTGGGCTTTGAAAGATGTATCATTCATCCTACTCCGCACTATTTATTTTCCATTCATGTTCCCAGCTTGGTGGCAAAAGTCTGCATCAGACTGGGTCTTTCTGCTTAATGTCTACTAGCCAATGGGCTTACGAATTACAACTAGCGGCAACCACGGCGATTATTTAAACCATGTCCTGAAACATCCATAAAAATGTTTCAACGAGTGTGACTTAAATATCAGCAGTTCTATTTATAGCTTTATCTGTTAGGTCAAATGTATTTTTCAGGTAATTTTGAACTCTGATAACAACTGAAGGATGTGACAACCTTGGCCGTGAAATTGATCATTAACAATTATACAAAAAGTCTGTTGTTTCCTAGACAGCTTACTCATTCCGCGCTTTGCATGGTGCATGCCTTGTGTGGGTCTGTGCAAACCTCTTTTGACATGGGCTTAGATTTGGGCATGGAATGTAGACATGTAGACCCAAGCCAAACTGAACAACCCATCCAAACCTGCCCAGAAAGGCACTCTGGGCATTGTTTCGGAGCTAGGCCAAGACTCTCAAGTCTGGATGCAAGACTTCAGGGGACAAACCTTTCTCTTGTAAATAGTGTGTCGTTTACCTCCATTGCACTTGACAAAAATTAATATTCTACGACAGATTCATGATGCTCCGAATTAAACAACTCGGGGTTTGATTCTGGTGTTAACCGTAGCTTACTTCAACCTCTTTGCTTAATTATAATTGTCAGTGCATTAAATACAATTTGCCTTAAGGCTGCCAAATCAGTTTCCTTGGGCACCAATTGGAACCACATCACAATGGTTACAGGCAACATTTAACCTTCTGTAAACGTTACCCATGGACATTAGACCTGTTAAAAGAATATCCAATCTGATTCCTGATGATATTGGCGTAAACGATGAACATTATCAGCAAATCCGAGAGGCACAAATTTTGGGAACTAGTTTGGTCTTCAGAAGATGGGAAATGCTGCTAGTTTGAAAGGGAAGCCCATTACTAGAATCTGACAAGACATAATACCCACACCTCTCTCTTTAAAATAATGAAGAGGGGGAAAGGGAACTTCTGTAGCTTAGCACTTGATTTCTAGCCATAGGTCACAGATGTGTAGTGCAGGCTAGCCTGCCACTTGTGTGTTTCTGGTTGAGGGGTGTATTTCCATTCCACGCAATAACAACACGTTACAGTGTAGAAGGAAACATGCAACGTACCTCTACCATGGAGAGTATCTACCATGGAAAATATCTACCATGGAAAGTATCTCTACCATGGAGAGTATCTACCATGGAAAATATCTACCATGGAGAGTATCTACACCATGGAGAGTATCTATCATGGAGAGTATCTCTACCATGGAGAGTATCTCTACCATGGAGAGTATCTATCATGGAGAGTATCTACCATGGAGAGTATCTACACCATGGAGAGTATCTCTACCATGGAGAGTATCTATCATGGAGAGTATCTATCATGGAGAGTATCTACCATGGAGAGTATCTATCATGGAGAGTATCTATCATGGAGAGTATCTACCATGGAGAGTATCTACCATGGAGAGTATCTATCATGGAGAGTATCTACCATGGAGAGTTTCTATCATGGAGAGTATCTACACCATGGAGAGTATCTATCATGGAGAGTATCTATCATGGAGAGTATCTCTATCATGCTGACTTCTACTGCTGATCATGGTGGTTTTCCAGATATCCTCAACTCAGAAAATGGAGGAAGATGGATGGTGTTGAGATCTTTAAAGGATAAATAATCTCCCAGTTCTAATGGGAAGCTCTGTGTGTGCGCATTTGTGTGAGTGTGTTTGTGTGTCAGTGTGTGTTCTTGTTTTACAAAGGGACTGGAACAACAAAATTCCGTTTTTGTTTATGGAACAAAACCCAATGAAATTGCTTAATAATGAAATACCTTTGTTGTCGAATCCACCCCTGATCAGTTCACATTTTGTTACTATACAAGATTAGAACAGTGGAAGAGAAGGAAAATCACCCTGAACTCTTGTCTTTTGATCAGTGTAGTTGTCAGTGCTCATTGGGAATGGGATGACGTTCAGCTCCACGTCCTCATATAGGAAAGGAATCTGCCAATCCTCGATATAACTATACATGATGAGATTTTATGCTGTTTTAGTGGTTTTAGATGTCACCACGAGTCAGTCTGTTGACCCAAGATTTCCCAAAGTGGCCCAAAACCCGACGCAAAACATCACCTATCCATGTTCTCCAGAGATGCTGCCTGACCCGCTGAGTTACTCCAGCACTTTGTCTCTTTTTGTAAAGCAGTATCTGCAGTTCCTTGTTTCTACCGTTAAATCTGTTTCAGGTACGCATTTTGTAAATACGCTGGAAAATAACATTAGATGAATCTTAGGTATTGATGGATCACGTGAGATTAACCATTTTACAAATTCCAATTGTCATTCTTCAGGCACCACAGGCAACCGTGAGTGGAATTTTTCCCCAATTGAAAAA
The DNA here is from genome assembly GCA_963514005.1 of Raja brachyura. Next base: position 569,310 of record OY740810.1, on the reverse strand, counting down.
TCTCCCTTTTTTTAAAAAAACACATAGTCCATTCCTTTGAAATTTCCAGAGAGCTGAAGAGGTTAATGTATTTACAATTGAGGAGCGTCAGTTGGGAATACATCTGACTGTTTGAGTTAGCCTTCCATTACCAACAGTCAGCCCCACTGGTTTGATCAAAGGATTCTCACTGCCTTGAGAATCAGGCGAACCTCTAATTAAATACATTGAGTTGGTGAGTAACACTGGCAGTAGCTGAACTTCTCAGCTGCCATGGTGTGCACAATGTTTAATCATACTTTCCAGATTTTTTTTTAAGGAGCAAAATTTTAAGATATGACCAAACGAGATAAAGAACTGGAATATAGAATAGGAGTGTCCATTCGACCTTGTATAAACCCAGCAGTTTAGGGTTCTATGTACTAGGCTGTATCTTATCTCCAAATTAATGTATTGTGCAAAGATCCTCAAGTGGCTTTCCCCAAAAGGCTGTCCCAGACTCTTGTGAAACAGATACACACTGGCTCTTTTCTAAATATGGTGTTCTCTTTCTGAAATGTGAATTTAAAATGCTTATAAAGGTCCTACATAATAAAAAAACATCTGATATTGTAGCTGTCTTTTACTTTGTTGGCTTTCTCTGATGTTATAGCAAAAGAACAACATGGTGTTAGGGCATTTCAGCATGGCCATGTGTGATATTCTGGTGCACATAACAAATAGCTATGCAATAAGCCGTTTGTTTTCAATCTTGTACAAGTGAAACACAACACCATCAAACCCAAGCTTTTTCTTCGACAGTCCGTGTTTTGCTTAATGTGTGGAAAATATATGTGGGATTTTCAACACTTTATCATGAGTTGTTGTGTCTCATCGCCAGAGATGTCTGCAGTAAGTGGCAGGGTGAGTTGAATACTCTGCATTATTTCTGACGAATGCTATATCGGTGCACAGTAAGTGGAGATTGAGGGTCAACATGGATTCAACATTGATCTTTCAAAACACCTACCTGAATTCAAAATCTTTCCATAATTCACAGCGAAAATTCCCTTTGTGTAACGCCACTATTTGAACCACTGTCAGGTTTTCGTATTAGCGGGTAGTTTAAAGGCGGCATTACATTGATGATTTTACAGGTGTTCTGGGAACTACACAAGTGACACTCATACAGTCGGTACTGTTTTTCTCCATATTTGTTGCTGAGACAAACTGTGCCGAGCCAAACCTGGAAACTTACTTTGTTGAAACTTATTCCACAGTTTAGGGAGAAAAGTTTGGAAAAGAAAGTCTCACTCTCAATCATTTTGTCAAATATATTTTTGTAACAAGCCACTACACAAAAAGATTTGCCTTTTTATAATGTTTAAGTAGGAACTGCAGATGCTGGAAAATCAAAGGTAGACAAAAATGCTGGAAAAACTCAGCGGGTGAGGCAGCATCAGCTCCATAGATGCTGCCTCACCCCGCTGAGTTTCTCCAGCATTTTTGTCTACCTGCCTTTTTATAATGTTCTTCTAGATTCATAAGTCACTGATAATTGATTATAAACACCAATAATGAATGCTATTCCTTTATATGCTATTGACAGGTAACTTATTGACATGAAAAGCTTCACATCGGGGGATGTATTTGGATTCCTGTGATCCATTCTGATGCCCGTTTTTGTGGTCGAGTGAACGACACTGAAACCGGAGGCCATGAATATTCCGGAGAGAATTCAGGAGAAACTATTTAAACTAAAGAATGGTTGGGATATGGAATTCACCAAGACCAGAAGGGGAATAACACATTTCATAGAGGGGTAGATAAAGACACAAAGGAGAGGGGATAGAGGGATTGGATTGAGCTGAAGTACAAGAAGCATCAGTTGACAAATTTTCTTTGTTTGTGCTGCGAGATGTATGTAGTCGTATATAAAATACATAAATTGCCAGCCACTCTTCCTGCCACAACAGATTAATTTGTGTTGCTAAAAATGCGGATCAGAGTCTCCATTAAGTGGTTTTAGACCTGACTTAGCAGCGTGTCAAAAAATTGCAATACAAATAAGCAATGGATAATGGAGGCACAAGAGTCTGTAGATACTGGAGGCACAAGACTGTAGATACTGGAGACACAAGACTATAGATACTGGAGACACAAGACTGTAGATACTGGAGGCACAAGACTGCAGATACTGGAGACACAAGACTAGACACTAGAGGCACAAGACTGTAGATACTGGAGACACAAGACTGTAGATACTGGAGACACAAGACTGTAGATACTGGAGACACAAGACTGTAGATACTGGAGACACAAGACTGTAGATACTGGAGACACAAGACTGCAGATACTGGAGACACAAGACTAGACACTAGAGGCACAAGACTGTAGATACTGGAGACACAAGACTGTAGATACTGGAGACACAAGACTGTAGATACTGGAGACACAAGACTGTAGATACTGGAGGCACAAGACTGTAGATACTGGAGACACAAGACTGTAGATACTGGAGACATAAGACTGTAGATACTAGAGGCACAAGACTGTAGATACTGGAGGCACAAGACTAGATACTGGAGGCACAAGACTAGATACTGGAGACACAAGACTGTAGATACTGGAGACACAAGACTAGACACTAGAGGCACAAGACTGTAGATACTGGAGACACAAGACTGTAGATACTGGAGACACAAGACTGTAGATACTGGAGACACAAGACTAGACACTAGAGGCACAAGACTGTAGATACTGGAGACACAAGACTGTAGATACTGGAGGCACAAGACTGTAGATACTGGAGACACAAGACTGTAGATACTGGAGACACAAGACTGTAGATACTGGAGACACAAGACTGTAGATACTGGAGACACAAGACTATAGATACTGGAGACACAAGACTGTAGATACTGGAGACACAAGACTGTAGATACTGGAGGCACAAGACTGTAGATACTGGAGACACAAGACTGTAGATACTGGAGACACAAGACTGTAGATACTGGAGACACAACACTAGATACTGGAGACACAAGACTAGACACTAGAGGCACAAGACTGTAGATACTGGAGACACAAGACTGTAGATACTGGAGACACAAGACTAGACACTAGAGGCACAAGACTAGATACTGGAGGCACAAGACTAGATACTGGAGGCACAAGACTGTAGATACTGGAGACACAAGACTGTAGATACTGGAGACACAAGACTGTAGATACTGGAGGCACAAGACTATAGATACTGGAGACACAAGACTGTAGATACTGGAGACACAAGACTGTAGATACTGGAGGCACAAGACTGTAGATACTGGAGACACAAGACTAGATACTGGAGACACAAGACTGTAGATATTGGAGACACAAGACTGTAGATACTGGAGACACAAGACTGCAGATACTGGAGACACAAGACTAGACACTAGAGGCACAAGACTGTAGATACTGGAGACACAAGACTGTAGATACTGGAGACACAAGACTGTAGATACTGGAGACACAAGACTGTAGATACTGGAGGCACAAGACTGTAGATACTGGAGACACAAGACTGTAGATACTGGAGACATAAGACTGTAGATACTACAGGCACAAGACTGTAGATACTGGAGGCACAAGACTAGATACTGGAGGCACAAGACTAGATACTGGAGACACAAGACTGTAGATACTGGAGACACAAGACTAGACACTAGAGGCACAAGACTGTAGATACTGGAGACACAAGACTGTAGATACTGGAGACACAAGACTAGACACTAGAGGCACAAGACTGTAGATACTGGAGACACAAGACTGTAGATACTGGAGGCACAAGACTGTAGATACTGGAGACATAAGACTGTAGATACTGGAGACACAAGACTGTAGATACTGGAGACACAAGACTGTAGATACTGGAGACACAAGACTAGATACTGGAGACACAAGACTGTAGATACTGGAGACACAAGACTGTAGATACTGGAGGCACAAGACTGTAGATACTGGAGACACAAGACTGTAGATACTGGAGACACAAGACTGTAGATACTGGAGACACAAGACTAGATACTGGAGACACAAGACTAGACACTAGAGGCACAAGACTGTAGATACTGGAGACACAAGACTGTAGATACTGGAGACACAAGACTAGACACTAGAGGCACAAGACTAGATACTGGAGGCACAAGACTAGATACTGGAGGCACAAGACTGTAGATACTTGAGACACAAGACTGTAGATACTGCAGACACAAGACTAGACACTAGAGGCACAAGACTGTAGATACTGGAGACACAAGACTGTAGATACTGGAGACACAAGACTGTAGATACTGGAGGCACAAGACTGTAGATACTGGAGACACAAGACTGTAGATACTGGAGACACAAGACAAGACACTAGAGGCACAAGACTATATACTGGAGGCACAAGACTAGATACTGGAGGCACAAGACTGTAGATACTTGAGACACAAGACTGTAGATACTGCAGACACAAGACTAGACACTAGAGGCACAAGACTGTAGATACTGGAGACACAAGACTGTAGATACTGGAGACACAAGACTGTAGATACTGGAGACACAAGACTAGATACTGGAGACACAAGACTAGACACTAGAGGCACAAGACTGTAGATACTGGAGACACAAGACTGTAGATACTGGAGACACAAGACTGTAGATACTGGAGACACAAGACTGTAGATACTGGAGACACAAGACTAGACACTAGAGGCACAAGACTGTAGATACTGGAGACACAAGACTGTAGATACTGGAGACACAAGACTGTAGATACTGGAGACACAAGACTGTAGATACTGGAGACACAAGACTGTAGATACTCGAGGCACAAGACTAGATACTGGAGACACAAGACTAGATACTGGAGACACAAGACTGTAGATACTGGAGACACAAGACTGTAGATACTCGAGGCACAAGACTAGATACTGGAGACACAAGACTAGATACCTGAGACACAAGAGAGCTTCTGGAGGAACTTCGTGGGTCAGGCAGTATCTGTGAAAAGAAATGGATAGTCAACAATTTGTGTAAAAAACCTCCATCTAGACCTTTCATCCAGATATAGGGTATCAATCTGAAATGTTGATCTTTCATTTCCCTCCACAGATGCCGACTGAACTGCTGAGTTCCTGAGTAGCTCTCCTACTTTGCAACCAATGATACACATTGCGACCAGTGAGTGAGACTTTCCCACGTGGCTCAGTAATAGAAATGGTACACCTGGTTGGGTATGATACTCTATATGTACTGGAATAATGGAAATGAGAATTGGACCAATGTAAGCATATGCTCTGTAAGTAACAGAGTCACTCCACGGCTGACTGATCATACAATAGTCTCCTCATTCAATTCCTGCATAATGCTACACTAGCCCGTCAAATAGCTCACTTTAACATAACCTTTTACTCACTATAATCCAACATCATTAATGGTGCCCCATTGTTTGTACAGTACTTACCCACATCATCCCAGCAATTACACAAAGGTGTCATAGTACAGCGGTAGAGTTGCTGTCTTACAGTGTACAAGACTGGGGATTAATCCTGACTCCATCTACTGGCTGTATGGACTTTGTACCTTCTCCTTGTACCCCTGTTGGTTTTCTCCGGGTGCTCTGGGCAGGTTTGTAGGTTAATTGGTGGTAAAATTCCTCTAGTGTGTAGGATGGGAAACTGGGATAACGTAGAACTAGTGTCTACGGATGATGCTGGAGAATTGAGGGTCTCGACCCGAAACGTCGCCTATCTCCTTCGCTCCTTAGATGCTGCTGCACCCGCTGAGTTTCTCCAGCTTTTTGTGTAACCATCTACGGATGATCATTGGGCGGCATGGACTCAGTGGGCCGAAGGGCTTGTTTCCTTTCTGTATCTCTAAACAAAGAGTGTGTCTCAAATTCCACTAATTAGACAGCACATTTAATAGTAAGATTAAATGAGAACTTACCAGTTTGAAGTTTGATCTTGATTTTATGAGGAGTTGCGTTGGTGATTACGTGAAGAAGACCTGTCAGGCCACATGCGCATCAATCTTCAAAGCAGCGGTATGAAATCACAAATAACAACACCGAAGTGACATAGTAAAGGGCCTGTCACACTAGCGCGCGATTAGACGCGACAAGCGCGACCTACCGTGGTCGCTTTAGTCGTCCGGCCTCGCGTGACCCTGTCCCACTGCGATCGCCGGAGTCTCGTGGAGTTGCGCGGACTCGTGTGTAGCTGGTGTCGACATCGCGCGTAGTGTCCAAAAACCGACACTGCTTAAAAATTACGCGCGGCAAAATCCTGTCGCGCGGAACGTGATGACGTTTTGACGTTGTGCGTCTTCAGCGTGGCGTTGCGTGATGACGTCACTGCCCGACGTCGTGCAACGCGCATGCTCATGCGCATCGTCACGTGATGAAAAATAACGTCCTTCCTTCGGACGTCGCGCGTGTAATCGCGCGCTAGTGTGACAGGCCCTTCACTCGCACCGGGATCGCCTGACCCCCACGCGACCCCCGCGTCCGAATTTGTCGCGCTTATTGCGTTTAATCGCGCGCTAGTGTGACAGGCCCTTAAGATGCGTGACTCGAGAACCACCAGATGATCCTTTATGAGAGAGGGTTGGGCGTGGCGGGCACGTAATCACCAACGCAACTCCTCATAAAATCAAGATCAAACGTCAAACTGGTAAGTTCTCGTTAATCTTACTATTTTATTTCGGAGTCACGCGAGTGATTCCGTGAAGAGTTCAAAGCTTTGTGATTTTATGCCGCAGATTACAAATCCCAGCATCCCACTGTATTGATTGACTCGAATGAGAAAATAATGCATTAGTAATAACATTGCATTTAATGCAGTAATAAGGTTTATTTGACATTATAAACAAAACAACAGTACCCCTCCATCCCAGGGGGCACTTTAAACAGAACTGAAAATAGCATTGGCAAACAGCCCTGGATCGGCAATCGGCCGATGATAGAAATTCTGAAACATCAGCTCATTTACCCATCCGGCGGACAGCAAAATGTGGTCGACGGGCACGTCCCTCGCCTTAGCTGCCGACGTAGCTGCTGCCCTAGTGGAATGAGATGTGAACACATCAGTGTTAATACCTGCATCAATCAAGACTTGTTTCAACCATCTCGAAATAGTATTAACTGACACTCTCTTATGTATTTTTTTAATAACTTATAAACAATCCTGTCTCCATGTTACGTAAAGCCTCTGTACCTGCAATGTATTGCATCAAATGTGTTTTTACGCACAAGGATGAATCCGTGGGATATGTTGAAAACACTATTTTGAACCCTGTGACACCTGGCCTGCTTTGTTGAGGTCATAAATGTAAAACGTAACATTGTCAAAGTCAAGTCAAAAGTCAAAAGAGTTTATTGTCATGTGTCCCTGACAGGACAATGAAATTATTTATTTGCATAGCACAACAGAACATAGTAGGCATTGACTACAATTATATACGTAAATACACACATGAATTAATAAATTGATAAAGTGCAAATAACAGATGGAGGGGTATTAATGTTCAGAGTTTTGTCCGAGCCAAGTTTAATAGCCTGATGGCTGTGGGGAAGTAGCTGTTCCTGAACCGGGTTGTTGCAGTCTTCAGGCTCCTGAACCTTCTACCCGAAGGTAGCAGGGAGATGAGTGTGTGGCCAGGATGGTGTGGGTCCTTGATGATGCTGCCAGCCTTTTTGAGGCAGCGACTGTGATAGATCCCCTCGATGGAAGGAAGTTCAGGGCCGATGATGGACTGGACAGTGTTCACTACTTGGTGTAGTCTGCAGCTGTTTCCATTCTATCGAACTGTAGTTTTTGTAATTTTTGTGCTGAAACCAATGCCATGAGCATGGCCACCTTCATGGTGATTTTGGTCAAAGACAAAGACAAGACAGGAAACCACTCACGCTGTAGTCTAAGGACCATACTCACATCCTAAATTGCCATATATCTAGGTTTGGGAGGTCTTGAATTTAAAATCCCTTTCATTAACCGAACAACGAGAGGGTGAGATCCAATAGAATGTTTGTCTGACTTCATCACTAAATATGATGATAAAGCACTTCTTGCTGTATTGATTGCACTATAACGCAGTCCTTCATCATAGTAGAGGGTTGACAGAAACTCCAGAACATGTGAAATACGTGCTGTACAATAGTCAATATTATTTTGTACACAGTAAACTTCCCATTTCTTTACATAACAAATATACTGCTTTTGAGTACTCGATCTCCAAGATGCAGTAAGCATGTCCACAGTTCGACCCGACAATCCATGCCCCAGATATGGCCTTCTTAAAATCTGCAAATTAACAAATCAATACGGTTATACAACGGATGACATTCGCCAGTTACCAGATGCACCAATAAATCCCTTCATTTGGGAACAGCCATCAGGGGTTGTGTCATCAGCTGTAAGACCAAAGGGTACCATGGCTGGGTAGGCCAGTCGGGTATCACCAGTACCCCTGAAGCATCATCCTGCTTGATTTTAACCAGACAACGATTTATGAGACAAAACATTGGAAATGCATATATAAACATACCACCCCAATGCAGTGAGAAATTGCTACTACCCCAGGAGCTGGTTCCCATGACACATACTTGGGAAGCTGGTGGTTTAGTCTGGATGCGAACAAGTGCACATCTGGCCTTCCATATTTGACAATAATCTCATTGAACACATCCCGATTCAACATCCACTCTATGTTGTCATGGAACTTTCGTGACCTGGTGTCTGCCACTGTATTGGATCTCCCTGGTAGATATATAGCTGAGAGCCAAATGTGTTTTTCAATACGCCAAACCCAGATTTGGTTTGCCAGTCTGTCACAAGTTACCAACTTGATACCACCCATGTGATTAGAATATGCTTCTACCGTAGTGTTATCAATTTTGAGCTGAACATGCAGACTGCTTTTGTTAGAACAATAAGCCTTGAGCCCATAAAATGCTCCTAAAAGCTCTAAATAGTTTATTCCCCATGTCTGCAGAAGCAACGCTTCTTCCATACTCCATCTTCCTCCACAACTCAAACTTGTATCCGTGGCACCCCACCCAAGTGCACTGACATCAGTCTGTAAGACCATGGAAGGTTGTTCTAGCACCACTGTGCTGAAACTACTGGAGACATTGGATCCACCATTGAAAATCAGTAACTGCATCTCCTGATAATTGCATGGGCCTATCATAATGACCCAATTGTACCCGGAGCGCCTGTTCCTTTGCTCTTTGTAATTGCTGATAATGCAAAGGCCCAAATTGGACTGCTGGAAACGCTGCTACCAATTTCCCAAGCAGCCTGACCACTTGTCTAATTGAAGGTTGGTGTTTGTTTAAATGTTTTATACAATCATCAATTAGCTCTACACTTTTCTCCCTGGGCAAAGTAATTACCATTTTAAGTGAGTCAATTGTGAAACCCTAATAATCAATTGTGGTAATTGGTGTCAATTTAGATTTTCCCAAATGAATGACAAACCCCAGTTTTTCAAGTGTGAATTTGACAAATGCCACTGATGTTTCAGCTAATTCTCTCGTTTGTCCGATAATTAAAATATCATCCAGATAGGCCATAATTACATGGCCCTGACCTCTAAGTAGCCCCAAAATTGGTTTTAACAATTTAGTGAATACTCTAGGAGCTGAGGTTAAACCATTCGGCAGTGCCTTAAACTGCCATAATTGATAAATCCAAATAAATTTTAAAATACTTTCCATGCTCGCAATGAACAGGCACTGAGTAGTAAGCGTCTTTCAGATCTATGGTTGCCATATAACAACCTCTGGAAATCAGTTGCTTGGCGGTAACCAACGTTTCCATTTTGAAGTGTCTATAGAGTACAAATGGATTTAACTTTGTAAGGTCCAAAATGATTCTGCATCCTCCATCCTTTTTGGGCCGGCAAAATATATTTGACACAAATTGACGGACTTGATGAATCGTCTTCTCAATTACTCCTTTGTTGCACAATTTTTCAAGTTCAGCCTGAACCTCTATTACCTCTGTTTGTGAAAAATAAAGTGTTCTGCTAGGGACATGTTGGAGAGGTAAATCACCATTTGGGTTAAATTCAATCCGAAACCCTTGAATCGCACTCCTGATAAACAGATCTGAAGTAAGCTACTTCCATTCTTCATAAAAAAAGCCATAATCTACCACCAACTTTTTCCTGTGTTACACTTAATATGTTTTTATGAGAACCAGGCCCACCTACCTCTCTGGTAACTGGTGCGCCCTGCTGACCCCAGCCTCTGGCAGTGGCCCCCATGGTTGCTCGTGCTCCAGTTGAAGGATACCATCCGCGCCCCTGCGCTGAGGACCGGCTTGTCCCTGGTGTAGCCCCGGACGCTGAGGTGGTTCTGTAAGGATACTTCCTCTTCAGTGGTCTGCCGGTCAACATTGGTCTTATCAGGCTCATTGTTTTTGCTTCTTCATTTATCTCTTTGACCTGCTTGGTAAGGTCTGCGCCAAACAATAGATTGGATGGCTGGATATTTGTTGGCTTGCAAAGCGCAGCAAATCTGGGATTAATGGTGGGTCTAATAGCCCTTTTTCTGATACAATTAATCTCAAAATGGGTGCTACATAGCAACCCCAAAGCCTCTTGATGCGTTCTGGTCACATCACCACCCTCCATTGTTCTTGTGAATACCATAATGCCAGAGACCAATAATTTTAGGACCCTCTGCATCTTAATCTCTTGACTTTGCATGCTGGGTCCCATCTGACCCCATATGAGTTACTTGGAGGCTCATGTTTTTTGGCTGTCTCATCCATAGTGAGCTCCTGGAGCTGGTGAGAAACCATATAATTTATTGTGGCGGCCAGCTCTTCACCTAACGGCTCCCCTGCTCTTGATGGGACAGCAAATGGTACTGCCAGTGGTGGAACATCTGGTAAGTCCACTGTTTCTCCTGGCTGGATCTCCCCATCAGATTCAGGGTCAGGACTGATCTGACCCATTGCACTCCCCACAAAAGTGAAGGGGTTATCTGGCAGCACTGTTGCTGCTGGCGCCTCTGGCTCTGAGTGGCGCTGACACTCCTTCTCCTGGAGTGAAGTTTTCTGGAGGACTGTATGCAACAGCTCCTCCACTTGGGATAGGCGTGAACACACTCTATCCAGCCCCGGTGAGGAATCATCCCCCAACTCCGTGGGCCTAGCAGACCTTTCAGGTGCCTTACGCCCTAATGGCGCTGGCTCTGTGCTGTGTAGCAATAAGTCTGCAGTCTCCTAACTCTGTAGCTAGCGACTGCACAGGGGTATGAGGCAGCATTTCCAAACCTGAACTGCCGCGGCTGGCTGTGACTCACCGCTTTCCCTTCCCTGTTTTGTCCATGCTAGCGATCGGCAGATAAGCGTACCAGCCAGCACGGACTCGAACTCCATTGAAAGTTTTATCACTTACCTGGAGTCTGAATACTTACCGCTGGAGGAGCTCTGTTCCTCACAGCCTCCGTGCGTCAATGCAACTGACGTACTGATGCGCATGCGGCCTGACGGGTCTTCTTCACGGAATCACTCACGAGAGTAAAATTTACATTCCCACTGAATGTACTCGATTATAACATTGTGATCTCCTGCACACTTGAGAAGAGTCTCAACCTGAAACGTCGCCTATCTCCTTCGCTCCTTAGATGCTGCTGCACCCGCTGAGTTTCTCCAGCTTTTTGTGTAACCGACCATTTTCACATGATGACAGGAACTCCACTGCCACGATGTGCAATTACGGAATAACCACAAACTGTGCATGAATGCTCATGCAACTGGCATTCTACCATCCACATACGTCTTGTAGGCCCAGCTATCTTTGAATTACTTTTGTGGATGCCATGGTTCACAGCCAGGCTGTGCCACCCTGTTGAACATCAAAGCAACTGTGCTCTCAGACCACATTCGCCTGCCTTGGTACTCCAGGAGGCCTTGGTACTCCAGGAGGCCTGCAGTATTGGCCAAGTGAGTATCTCTATCTGTGGTGATCTGCTGCTTGCTGGCAGCCCAGTGGCACAGGAGGTAGAGCCACTGCCTCACAGCACAAGAGACCCAGGTTCAATCCTGACTTCTGCTACTGTCTGCATGGAATGTACCAGTTTGGTTTGTTTGACCATGTGGGTGACCTCTATGTAATCCCATTTTCCCCCACATCTCAAAATCAGGCTTTTGTGAAGTTTAATTTAATTAATTGGCCATTGCCAATTGCTCCTTGTAAGTAGAAGGCATTAACGGAATATGAGGAGTATAAATGGAACTGGTTTAAATGCGTCTATATGGCTAATGGTCAGTGTGGGCTCATGAGATGAAGGACTCAACCTTCCTTGACTCTACCAGACCAGACTAAGAGAACAGTCCTTGCTACAAACTAACCAACACTAGCAAGAAGTAGAAGGAGCAAGTAAATCAAAGAATTGGAAATGTAACAGGAAATGGAGGAACAGGAGGGGGGAAGGAGTCTACAGTGTAGACAAGTCTCCTTCTGCCTGGAGTCTACATCATCTACAGAGATCATAGTAATGGTAGCATCAACTGATCAACTGCAAGTAGATCAACAGTAGCACAGATCATCTACAGTAGCATGGAAGGTAGACTCCAAACGCTGGAGTAACTCAGCGGGTGAGGCAGCATTTCAGGCGAGAATGAATAGGCGACGGTTCATGTCAAGACCTTTCTTCAGACTGATCAGGGGAGGGGGAGGGACAAAGATAGAATGAAGGCGGAGACAGTAAGACTGGCGGGAGAACTGGGGAGGGGAGGGGATGGGGAGAGAAAGGACATATTTCGCTTGGGTAGTTTACACCCCAGCAGTATGAACATTGACTTCTCTAACTTCAGATAGCCCTTGCTTTCTCTCTCAGCAACCACATGTTGATCAACAGTAGTATTGATCATCAACAGTAGTATTGATCAGCAACAGTTGTAACATCAACAGGTATCTGAGACTGAAAAAAATTATCCTGTACCTTAGTATCCCTAACGCTATTAACAAATACCACCTTCCCCTTCTTGCAGTCCCTGTATTACATCAATCTATATTATTGAACATTGAGTTGATTGGTTATTTATAATGTGCTATTGATGTGTGCCACTAATGTATGTGAGTGTCACTGTCACTAAAATATCTGGTCCAGATAATATTCACATCACTATGTACACTCTGGAATGTTAGGCTGGGAAATAAAGCATTCTATTGCACAAAGGCATTGGTCAACTGGTCTTGCAGAACGTATTATATCATGAACATGAAGATAAAGTTATGTATCAATAGCCCACTAGTCACAGATATAGTTGCCCTCACACAGTGGGTCAGACCTAGAGATCATTTCATCTTAGTGATGGTGCTGAAATGCAGAGGGAACCACATTGTGAGGTTAAATAGAACACGGTTATAACTGACCTTGGGGGCATGACACAGTGGTCAGGTGGGAGTACAGCAGCCAGCCAAAGGGTCACTCACTTACAACAGATGAGGTGATTGTTTTTCCCCCAGCGGGATGTGAGTCTTGGAATTCGCCTCCTTAAAGAGGCAGATAAGATCAGGATAAGAATTGTAGTTATGGCTGCAATCAGATCAGCCATGATTTGATGGGAGTGGGTAAGTGGCTAATGTTGTTCCTAATTGGCATGTTCTTATGTTTAGATTTGTCTTCATAAAGCGGTTGCCTGGGACAGGGATGGAGTTCATTGCTCGGGAATGGAGTTCAGGGCAGGATCTGATTACAACAGAAAACCAAAACACTGCTAGAAAATTGGGAGCAAAATCAGAAGGGTTCATACTGTGGATTTATAGTTTCTGACTGTTGTGTATGAATAATGGTGGGATTGGACTGGACTGACTGGGCTCACACATAAACACTAATTCATGATGAAGTTAATCAGATCATTGGCACAGTGTCAGTGTGTACATGAGAAGAGAAAAAGTTCACAACAACTCTACTGACACAGTGGATTGACAGCACAGACTAAACTGCTATTCCCTACATTGCCAAAGGGTGAATCATTTTGAAAGAGTTAAAGCTTCCATTTATCTGCTCTTTGCAATGCAGCGTTCAGGTAATTATCTTTAGAAGAGTGTTCAATTCCGTTTCCTTGCTAATGTTTCACATCGGTGAGGTGCTTGCAACCATTGGTGAGAATACTTAAAAAGACATGGGCAATCACACAAGGCTGAGGGGTGATTGGGAGAAGCCATGGTAATTATTTCCTTGCTTCATTTGAGAAGCAGTACATGTGCAAGTTTTCGATCACTAAGAGAATGAAAGCTGACGTGCAACATTTGGACTTGGCATCTGTCACAACAACTGTTCTCGCTGCAGTGTTTAAGCAACACTGGCACCTTGAATGCTCCAGGCAGCAGATAGTAATTACTGTTGCACTGCCCAGACTAATATTCCACTTCAGTACACAGGGAAAGTTTTATAATGATTTTGAAAGCTCTAGCAGGTGTGCAATAACATTCTTCATAACACGTCAATGGTTTAATATCACTGCTGTATACTGAGCAATGCTGGCAGGGATGGTGTAAAGAATTCCTTCCCCATTCCTTCTCTCCACAGATGCTGCCTGACCCGCTGAGTTACTCCAGCACTCTGTGAAACGTCACCTATCCATGTTCTCCACAGATGCTGCCTGACCCGCTGAGTTACTCCAGCACTCTGTGAAACGTCACCTATCCATGTTCTCCACAGATGCTGCCTGACCCGCTGAGTTACTCCAGCACTCTGTGAAACGTCACCTATCCATGTTCTCCACAGATGCTGCCTGACCCACTGAGTTACTCCAGCACTCTGTGAAACGTCACCTATCCATGCTCTCCACAGATGCTGCCTGACCCGCTGAGTTACTCCAGCACTTTGTGTCTGTCATTCAATGGTGTAGAGAACCCTGATTCAGCACAGTGGCCTCATCAATAGATTTGTGACACCATTCAATACCTCACTTTAGTATCAGCTGGACCGTTAAAATTGCAGGGTTCACAGTACCAATGGGCAGAAATTGAAAGCAAATGGAGGGAAAGGGAAAAGAAGGGTCTCGACCCGAAACTTCGCCTATCTCCTTCGCTCCTTAGCTGCTGCTGCACCCGCTCAGTTTCTCCAGCTTTTTGTGTAACCCCCGAGGGAAAGGGAAAGGTTTGCTTTTATATGGCACCTTTCATGACCTGTCAATGTACTGGATAACTGAGCCTAATAGCTAAAGCTGTTTCTCCAAATGGAAATGTATTTGACAATTTGCAATGCAAGATTATCCCCAAATAGCAACGGCAACAAATCAGCCATTTTATTGTAAATTATGAAAGGATTAATATTGAGGGGAACACATATTGGGGAGGTGGGCCCAGAATCTCCTCTACTCCTCTCCAATTATTCCCATGGGATTTTCCACCCTCCAAAAGGATGGACAGGAACTCAGCTACAGAAACCTCAGAAACATCAATTTCAATTTGTCAACATATGTTTCTGTTTTCATTCCAAGAAGAGGAAAATCTCTAGCTGTTATAAAAAATAGCAACACATATCTTTCATTGCCTGCTTTTATCCCAGTTGACAATATAATAACGCAAGGCCATTCACCTCTGTTGGCACTGAATGTGCCGTGTACATCTGAGATAAGTAACAGGAGCATGTGCAAGTATGCATCTGCACTCAGTATAGACTATTCTAAAGGACAACATTGGGCAGGGAAGTCAGTCGTGGTTATAATTGGTATGAAAAATGGAGTTCTTAACATGAAGTTAGCAACCAAAGTTATATTTGGAAACATCTCATGCTATCATGCTATCATGCTGGATCTCACTCAAGTAACATCAGGAAGAATGGTTAACCAATAATTTCCTGTTTCTGTCAGGTTTCTGGGCACCCTTTCCTTTCCAAAAGGAAAACAGCAGCAACTACATTTCAAATAAATAATCCGCCAACTACTTGCCCCAATTAAATTCATATCATAAATTACTTTCCTATTATTAGTTGAATAAATCATCTACTTGTGAATAACTTTAATCTATAATTTCATCCCACAGTACCTGGTATTATCCATCTTTAGTATTCTGTCACACAACTTGCTCTACGTCTCCCTTCATGTACTATACACCACTAGTGTAGATGGGACATGTTGGTCAGTGTGGGCAAGTTGGGCCGAAGGGCCTGTTTCCATGCTGTGTCACTCGATGACTCTAAGACCAGCCCCAGAAACTCACTGGATTTTCTTGCATTTTACAAATATTCTTTCTTCTAGCAGTCTACAGACAGTTCCAGCCCAGGCTTGGTGCTTTTCTTTAACTCTCCTTGCTGCTACTTTCAAGCATTGCTGGCACCTTGCACTATTGGTCTTGAAGATTGCAATGGCCCAAGTCTTCATGGCAGCACTTGCCCGGCTCAGTAAACTTGGTCCCAACCTGGTGTGAATTTCCCTCGCAGAAATCAAGTTGTTGGAGGAACTCAGGCAGCATTTGTGGAAGCAGAGAGATGTTGACGTTCAGGTCCTGCTGCAGTATCACACCCCAAAACATCAACCATCCTTCTCCCTCCATAGATGCTGCCTGACTCTCTGAGTTCCTCCAGCACCTTGGCTTTGTTTCCAGATTACAGCATCTGCAATATCTTGTGCCTCAATGTCTTCAGCAAATAGTCAATAGACAATAGTCTGGGATTCTTCCAAGTATAAATGGTAAGCCCGGGTTTTGCACAAATCCATTGACAGCTGGGAAAGCCATGCCACAAAGCTTACTGACTGTGGATAATTTCTGTCATTTTCCTTCTTGATTAAACTTGCTGCCCATCTGATTTCCAGTTGAGCTTGCACACCTCATGCATCTTGTACAACCTTGTACAAAGGGTTTGTCTGTTATTGACAATAATGGCACCTTGACTCACCAATTATGTACATCATATTGATACTCACAAAGTCCCAGAAACCATTAAAAAATTACACTATAGCAATTTGTAATTATTAAGGAATTAAACAGTTAAAACTGTAGAAAATATTATGCTAGAAATAAATGTATTAAAATTAAATCAATTATTTTCTTTGACAAAGGTCACAGATTCTCAGAGTCTGGGAAGTTCTTTGGACTACTAAGCCCAAGCTAACACGTAATCCTCCTTCTACCCACCCTCTCCCCCCCCCCCCCCCCCCCAGCCCAATGAATGAGCTCCCTGTACCGTACCCCAGAGCACAACCCAACCATCAGGAAGTCGCTAGCAATCAGCTGTGTATTTACACAGAGGTCACAACCATCCATGCTGTGTTGGAGATTCTGTTGTCATTCTTAGTGAAATGCTGCCAATTGTACAAGCTCCAATGTGTTCTAAATAAGTGAGGGGAAAACAGACTGCTGGAGGAAGTCAATACAGGAAGTCAATAGAGGGGAGGCAGTAGACAACCAATGGTTACAATCCTCCCTCAGTCACGACCTAAAACATTATCTGTCTACTTCCTTCCACAGATGCTGCCCAACACATTGAGTTCCTCCAGCAACACAGCATCTGCAGTCTCTTCTGTCTCCATGTTCTAAAATCAGCTCAGAGATTCACACAGGTCTTCCATGTAGAAGGATGCATAAAAAACTATTGCAATCTTGCTTTTTAAAATGTCGACAGGCAGGGGAAATGTTAATTAACTTGATCTGTTACAGGGGTTCCTACACAACAAGCCGCCAGCCAAAGGCACGAGAATGTGTCCCTAGAGGCACTTGGCTGCAGCATCGCATCTCTGTGTATCCCTGTTAATCAGTCGTGCCTCCAAACACAATTGAAGGCATGTTTTACTGAGGCTTGCTGGGAGTGTGGTCTCCTGCTGCAACAAACAGGACAACTTGGCTCCTCAACAGAGGTTTAAGAATTTAAAAATAATCATAGGAAGGATTGAAAAGCAAATTGTTAGAATGGGCGGTTTTAGAGAAATAAAGGAGAAAATAATTGAAAATAGTGCAAGTAAAGAGGTAGAAAGTGAAATGAAATAAAGATAACAATTTTAACACGTTAATAAAATCTCCAAAACCAATTTGTTCCACATCTTCACACCTTTAATTACTCACTTTGCAGGCAAGAAAAGTTGATTGGAGGTCATTAACAATTACCATGCCATTAAAAGGATACTTACTTTATTAACGACCAGATTTAACTTTCTGCGGATGGGTTTAATGGGCCATGGATGGACAAGAGCTGCAACTTTGTGAAAACTTTGACCTAATTTTCATCAAACTAACTATGGAGGTGTGCAAACTTTTCCTAAAATTGTAATGATTTATAACTCAGAGAAATAATCTTCCATTGCTGGCAAACAAACATATTAATAATAGTCTGCATTGTTTCTTTTTGGATAATCTAGCCAAATGCCAACATTAAATCCTTTCATGAAAGACTCAGCATTTATGCTGCTCCTTTCATGTGTTTCACAGAGAATTTCAGAGCTGGGAAGTGGATTTTCAGAAATAGGGAGAAGACATCTGAAGGAGTGGCCCTAGTTGGACCTTTTTAGAGGTGTAAAAAGATGAGAGATGTCAGACTGAAGGAGATTTCAGACATTAAAGGAGTAAGGAAGTGAAAGTGAAGATTTGCCATGATTCTACAGTTTCATGGATGTTTCATGAGTGCTTGGTATTGATTGGTCGTTCCAGCAGATGTTGCAATATTTTTATCCTATCTGAAGCGAGAGCCTGAGATACTCAACAATGGATGGTATACATACGGAACTTTCTTTTCTCTCTCGTTTATCAAATTGTTTACAGTGTGCTATGTTTACATATTGTGTTGTGCTGCAGCAAGTAAAAATGGCATTGTTCTATCTGGGACACATGACAATAAAACACTCTTGTGTTAAAGAAGGAACTGCAGATGCTGGAGAATCGAGGGTTACACAAAAAGCTGGAGAAACTCAGCGGGTGCAGCAGCATCTAAGGAGCGAAGGAGATAGGCGACGTTTCGGGTCGACGTTTCGGGTCTGAAGAAGGGTCTCGACCCGAAACGTCGCCTATCTCCTTCGCTCCTTAGATGCTGCTGCACCCGCTGAGTTTCTCCAGCTTTTTGTAACCCACAATAAAACACTCTTGGCTGTTGATCCTCTTCTGATATCTATACACAAGCACCTGAAACACTGACGGCTTCTCTCCCCACAGGCACTGCTTGTCCTGCTTGCTGTTCACAGCATTTGTGTTTTTTATTTCACATTCCTAACATTTTATTTTTGATTTGTAATTTAGTCCTGTTGTGAAGTAGGAAAGGTTTCTCTGGAATTCTCTGCCACAGAAGGTAGTTGAGGCCAGTTCATTGGCTATATTTAAGAGGGCGTTAGATGTGGCACTTGTGGCTAAAGGGATCAGGGGGTATGGAGAGAAGGCAGGTACAGGATACTGAGTTGGATGATCAGCCATGATCACATTGAATGGCGGTGCAGGCTCAAAGGGCCGAATGGCCTACTCCTGCACCTATTTTTCTATGTTTCTATGTTTCTATGTTTCACAATGGATGATTTACGTCTACCAGCCTACATCTCATTAGTATTCCTAATGTTAGACAACAAGAAGCACGTTTGACAGGGAAACTAAGACTTAACTTTAAGATAATTACCCCAGTCCCCAGATTGTGCTAGTATAATGTTTTTAGGGAAATATCTGAGGTGCTTCACTAGAACATTATCGAATGACATTTGTTACCATGCCGCCTTAGTAAATACAAGGACACATAGATGCCTGAGTAATCTGGTCAAAAAGGTAAATGTTAATGAGCATCACAGGAGGAGATCGAGGTTGAGAGAAGGAGAGAGTTGATCCTCATCTGAGGAGATAGAATGGATCAGATCTTAAGAGGAGGATTGTTCTTGCATCATTCAACAAGAACAACACTTCCATCTTTGTCATCCATGAGCACATCTGTTGTTAGTGCTGAATGAGGAAACGTTGCCTACTGGCATCACCTCATCTTCCCAGCTACAACAGATGAATAAAGATCATTTAATAACCACTTCCTTCAGGCCTCACTAAACAGATGGTTTTGCTTAATGCTATTGCAGTTAGGTGCAACATTTATTCATCCCTGCAATTACAGCTGTATTTGCTAGATTGCTGCATAAATGTATTGTAATTTTCAGGCTATATTTCATACTGGATGTAAAATACTAGAGCTTGGTTTAGTCTCCTTTGTAAAATGCTTTAATTCCAATGCACAATCACAGTTTCTCAGGCAATTTATCCAAAGTATTTGGCGATGCCTGTGGAAGAGAAAGACTAATCTTTCTCATTCCACTTGATCTACAGACCATAGAATCCGGAGCTCCCAATAAACCACGGGCAGGCTGACTCCATGCAAAGCTGGGAGACTCCCAAATACATTTGAAAGAGGGCTTCCACACAGTAGAGTCTCGCAAGTTGAGAGCTTGCCTCATGGAGCAGTGGGAATGAGGAATGCACAAGAGGTGGAAGTGTACGGTGTTTCCATAGAATTGTAAAGCCACACAGAGATAGGGCAGAGCTCGATTTTGAACACAAGGATAAGAAGGAAGGGAGGGAGGGAGGGAGGGAGGAAGGAAGGAAGGAAGGAAGGAAGGAAGGAAGGAAGGAAGGAAGGAAGGAAGGAAGGAAGGAAGGAAGAAAGAAAGAAAGCTCTCTCTCTCTCACTCTCTCTCTCTCTCTCTATATATATAGTATGATATGTCCTTCAGTTCCAGAGATATCACAGTCATGATCCTCCCTCCGTGTACGACCACAAATCTGACCCAATTTCACCGAGAGCTGCTGTTTGTGAGGGAGACACCCAATGTCGGTCATCCAGTGGGTACACTGGCAGTGGCAGGGTGACAGATGTCAACTGCGAGCCCAGCTCTTCACCACTGACCCACCTGGTTCACAGACAAGGACGCAAAGCACTGGAGAAACTCAACAGGTAAGCAGCATCTTTGGAGAACATGGGTTCATCGAGGGCCAATCTGAAGAGGGGCATCGAGAACGCCAAACATAGATACAAGGTGCGGATCGAGGAGCACTTCGACAGCAACTCCGACCCCCGACGCATGTGGCATGGCATCCGGGCCATCACTGACTACAGAGCCACCAACTCCACCCCTACTTCCAGCGACGCATCCTTCCTTGAGGAACTCAATCACTTTTATGGCCGCTTTGAAAGGGACAACCAAGAGTTGGCCATCAAGACTGGGCTCCCCGATGACCACCAGCCCCTCACACTCAACCCCTACGACGTGCACATGGCACTGAGTAGGATCAATGTACGTAAGGCTGCCGGCCCTGACGGCATCCCCAGGCGCGTCCTCAGGACCTGTGCTGCACAGCTGACAGATGTCTGGACTGACATCTTCAACCTGTCACTTGCCCAGGCAGTTGTCCCCACGTGCCTTAAAACTACCTCCATCGTGCCAGTGCCAAAACACTCCACTGCGGCGAGCCTCAACGACTTCCGCCCAGTTGCACTCACCCCTATCATCGCCAAGTGCTTTGAAAGGCTGGTCATGGCACACCTCAAATGCTGCCTACCTCCCACTCTGGACCCCTACCAGTTTGCTTACCGCAAGAACAGGAGCACGGAGGATGCCATCTCAACGGCACTCCACTCCGCCCTCTCCCACCTCAACAACAGAAACACTTATGTGAGAATGCTGTTCATCGACTACAGCTCAGCATTCAACACCATTATCCCCTCTAAATTGATCGCCAAACTCGATGACCTGGGCATCAACCCCTCCCTCTGCAATTGGTTACTGGACTTTCTAACCAACAGACCGCAGTCTGTCAGGTTGGATAACCACTCCTCTTCTACCCTCACCCTGAACACTGGCGTACCCCAGGGCTGCGTGCTGAGCCCCCTCCTCAACTCCCTCTTCACCTACAACTGCATACCTGTACATGGTACCAACACCATCATCAAGTATGCAGATGACACGACGGTGATTGGCCTCATCAGCGACAACGTTGAGTCGGCCTACAGGGAGGAGGTTCAGCTCCTAACAGCATGGTGTGCCGACAATAACCTGGCCCTCAACTCCAAGAAGACCAAGGAGCTCATTGTGGACTTCAGGAGATCAAGAGGCTACACGCACACCCCCATCCATATCAACGAGACGGAGGTGGAACGTGTCTCCAGCTTCAGGTTCCTGGGGGTCAACATCTCCGATGACCTCTCCTGGACCCACAACACATCCTCGCTGATCAAGAAGGCTCACCAGCGTCTCTTCTTCCTGAGGAGACTTAAGAAGGTCCACCTGTCTCCCCAGATTCTGGTGAACTTCTACCGCTGCACCGCTGAGAGCATCCTTACCAACTGCATCACAGTATGGTATGGTAACTGCTCTGTCGCCGACCAGAAAGCTCTGCAGAGGGTGGTGAAGATCGCCCAACGCATCACAGGCTCCTCACTCCCCTCCATTGAGCATGTCCATAGTAAACGATGCCTGCGCAGGGCGCACAGCATCGCCAGGAACAGCTCACACCCCAACCATAGACTGTTTACCCTCCTCCCATCCGGGAGACGCTATAGGTCCCTCCGCTGCCGGACCAGCAGGCTCAAGAACAGCTTCTTCCCTGCGGCTGTCACACATCTCAACGCTGCACCTCAATGACTGCCTGTCTCCACCCCTCCCCCCCTCCCCCCCGGACACTGTATATGTATAGATGTATATACTCATACTACTGCGCAATTACTTGTTCATTCGTAAGTTCGCCCTTCGGAGATACCAACTGCATTTCGTTGTCTCTGTATTGTACACTGCACAATGACAATAAAGATTGAATTGAATTGGGTAGGTGATGTCTCAGGTCAGGAACCTTCTTCAGACTGATCTGTTTAACCAAACCTCTACAGAGGTTTAATCAGCCTCTACAGAGCTGGGCTTGAACATTGCTCATTGCTATGGTACAGTTCTGACAGTTTATTATTATCCAAAAACTGAATTCTGTAGCAAACAGTGAGTTCTATAGAACATTTCAGGAAGCCATGAACAGCTTTGTGGCAGAAGGCAAATGTTATTTACTAAGAATAAGATCATGTTAATATATTCTGGAAGGAAAAACAGGGAAAATGTTGAAATATATCATAAAGTGATACAGTATGGAAACGGGCCCTTCTGCCCAACTTGCCCATACTGACCAACATGTCCCATGTACACCAGTCACAGAGTGATACAGTGTAGAAACGGGCCCTTCGGCCCAACTTGCCCACACTGACCAACATGCCCCAGCTACACCAGTCACAGAGTGATACAGTATGGAAACAGGCCCTTCTGCCCAACTTGCCCACACTGACCAACATGTCCCATCTATACTAGTCATAGAGTGATACAGTGTGGAAACAGGCCCTTCGGCCCAACTTGCCCACACTGACCAACATGTCCCATCTATACTAGTCATAGAGTGATACAGTGTAGAAACGGGCCCTTCAGCCCAACTTGCCCACTCCGGCCAACATGCCCCATGTACACCAGTCACAGAGTGATACAGTGTAGAAACGGGCCCTTCAGCCCAACTTGCCCACACTGACCAACATGTCCCATCTATACTAGTCATAGAGTGATACAGTATGGAAACAGGCCCTTCTGCCCAACTTGCCCACACTGACCAACATGTCCCATCTGTACAATTCTCACCTGCCTGCATTTGGCTCCATGGAATCATTTCCTTAACATATAGACCATAAAAATAACCATTAATGCTTTAACTGAGACTGGAGAACAAGAACAAACTTATCACTACTTTGTTTAAATCTCTGGTTTTATCCAAAGTTCATTTCTGAATAGATTTCTGGATCCTCATTACAGAAAGAAAGAAAAACAGAAAATAAGATAATAAGAAAACCTTATGGGTATTTTACAGGAAGGTTGCAAAGCACCTTGTCTAATGAATTGAAGTGAATCCTTTGTTAGTTAGCAAGCAACTTATGCACAAGAGAGTTGCATAAATAACAATTACATTAATATTCAGTTCATATTCTGTTTTTGGTGGATATGCACAGAGAATTTCTGCTCAAATGGTGCCGTGGGATCTAACATTCATCTAATCCGTAGAAAAGCAGATAAGGCTTCTTTTTAACATTTCATCTGAGTAAGATTATTTTTTCAAAGCATGCAACTTTTCAGCTCCTATGTGTTCTGTGACTTTCTTATTCAGAAACAAACTGGTCAAATTGAATCAGCACCAGTTCCGTTGAGAACTCAGTAACCAAGTGCATTTTACGCAGTGGAGATTATATTAACGATTTTTGACTTGTGGTGATTAAATTAGTTTCAACTGGTACTAAGTGGTTGATACGGTTGGCCTTGGAGCCGGGAGGTAAAGCAATGAGAAATGTGCTCAAGTTAATATGAATCACTATCCTGTTGCTGGAACATACGTATCTACACGAAACGGACAACAAACGATTTTAAAACTCATGAAAGACTCACATTTACAAAATACACCATTCATGGCTTCAGGACTTCAACAGGATGAACAACACTTCCTACAATACTACAATATTTCACTAATCACTGCTGTAAGATGGAGGTTTGACAGCTCTTCTATGTAGCCTCACTAGCACTGGTGATTATTGGTGGTGTGAGCACCTAGGCAAGGCCCCCAGCTGCCAGTGAGCTCCGTATATATCTGAAGAAGGGTCTCGACCTGAAACGTCACCCTTTCCTTCTCTCCAGAGATGCTGCCTGGCCCACATAGCTTTTTGTGTCCATCTTCAACCTTCCTTCAGCAAACAAATACGTGCAACGCCTGATAACATGTTTTAGTTTTGCAGCGTGGAAAGAGGCCCTTCAGCCCACCGAGCCTGTGCCGACCAGTATACTATTTCTATCCTACACACTAGAGACAATTTATAGAACCCAACTAACCTACAAAACTTGCACATCTCTGGGATATGGGAGGAAATCGGGGCACCCGGGGAAAACCCACGCGGTCACAAGGAGAACATGCAAACTCCGTACAGACAGCACCCGTGGTCAGTATTGAACCTGGGTCTCTGGCGCTGTGAGGCAGCAACTCTACCGCTGCGCCACCGTGCCGTTCCTTACTCAAATTCTGTGTTTCATCCAACACACATGACAGGCAGCCGCTAACAGCACAAAGTCTATTATTGCTGTGAAGGTCCAATTTCTGAAACAATTCAGTAGTTTTGTGGTGAACAAAATAAAAACACTGTAGTTTATTTTTTAATTCAATTAATGAGCTTTACCTTTTTTTCCAGCCAAGCACACTAATTTTGTTTACTGGAAAATGTCAATCATTTTTACTGATTTACACAGAGATCTACTCTATATTCCAGGTTTTCTTTGCTGCATCTTCCATCCAAGTCCTCATTACCACAAATGCTAATCTGCTAATTGCTCATCTCTTGTACACATATGAGTTTTTCACTGTAAATGTCACCTCCAAAGCAACTTTCAGAAAACTAAGGAAAACCGAACTTTCCAAAGACATGATTTTGTACTAGAGCATTCTTACATCAACTAATCCTAAGGAAAGCAAGTGTGATCAGCTTTTAGAGAACATCAAAGCCTGATAAATGGATAAAAGCCTGACTGTGGAGTTCTGGT
The DNA here is from genome assembly GCA_963514005.1 of Raja brachyura. Next base: position 543,808 of record OY740810.1, on the reverse strand, counting down.
TTCTTCTAATTGTACACCAGTCAAAACCTTCAGAAGCACAAAGTTAAAAATATATAAACACAAGAAAATGCAGATGCTGGTTTACAGAGACATAAAATGGCATAAGGAGACCATACATCCCAGTACACTTGTACCAGGCCTGTAAACGAGTCCAATGTTACAATCTAAACTCCTTCAAGACTTTGAATCTGTATCCATGACCCCACCAATGACAGGCAGCAATGCCAAATCCCAACCACTTGTCCAGTGAACAACCATTTTTATGACTTTGCCATGACACGGTTGCGCAACGGTCGATTTGCTGCCTCACAGCGCTAAAGACCCGGGTTCGATTCTGACTACGGATATTGTCTGAATGGAGATTGCACGTTCTGCCTGTGACCACGTGGGTTTTCTTCAGGTGCTCCGGTTTCCTCCCACACTCCAAAGACATGCAGGTTTGTAGGTTAATTGGCTTCTGTAAATTGTCCCTAGTGTGTAGTACTAGAACTAGTGTACTGGTGACCATTGGTCGACGTGGACTCAGTGGGCTGAAGGATCCACTTTCCACACTGTATCTCTAAAGTCTAAAGAGTTGTTTTGTGAATCTTCATTTTATATCTCTTAGTGATTAACCCGTCATTGGAAACAGTTCAATACCAGATGAAGGAACTTTATAGCAATGTTTTAAACAGGGCACAATCTGGGGAAGTGAACCTCTTGGTGTTACGACCCCACAACATAAGTGACACCCCGCGGATAAATGTTACTACAATTTATAAATGTACAAACATTCTTGTCATTCATATTCGAGTCATTCATGGAGTGACATTATTAAGTACAGGCTGGTGACCCATTTCTTGTGACCTATTTCCAAAGAGGGATGAAAGGGTTGAGGGGTGGGGATTGAAATGTGTGGAATTTGCTTAATTGAAATCAATGAACATATAAATTGGGATGGGTTTAATTTAATTTAGTTTATAGTCACCTGCATATTTCACAATGTTGTGCAGTCAGGATAATATTCCCAGGACTAAGAAATGGAAGTAAAAAGCTAAGAAACAAAGTGCACAATATCAACAAGAAAATGGTCAAAAATCGAAGCTAATGTGTGTTTGGTGACTTTGGACATTGTTGCTGCCAGATTGCACCACGGGAGTTTTGAAATCCTGGTAAAAGATCATTTAGATCAAAAGGTGCAATAATGGCAATACTTTTAAGAATGCAGCAACAGTTAGGTGGAAGCGAGAAGAAATACCTGTAGATCAGAAAACTGCTCTTACTGCACCTCACTTATCTCCGGCAGTACAGGATCATGGCAAATCCAAGAAAAGTAGGGATTGCTTCCCAGAGTGCACTGCTGAAAAGAGGAGCAGAATTATCATCTGAAATGCATCCATGCCTTTTAGACCATGGACCTGTTATAGAGGCATAGAGTCATAGAATGCTATAGCATGGAAACAGGCCCTTTGGCCCACCTCAACCAGTTAGCATTCTGGCCTGATCCAATTTACTCTTAAAGAATGTCAACTTGAGAGTGAGAAGCTGTGACAGAGAGTGAGACTCATAATCCGTGATACACTCCTATCATCTGCACCACTCTAATGGTACAGGACTAGGCATGATTTATCAGCTGCTGTTCCAGGGGATTCTTTACTCCATCAAGATTACTCCATAAGGCCAAGCACTTTTCGTTGAATTATCCATTGTATTTTAAGATAGTAATTTTAAGATGGAGTTGGCAGATCCAGGTTTTCCAAATTCCCGGTTGAATCGTTGCCAAAAGATCTCCATTGACATCTGAAAAATATCTCATGTTTAATTGACTAAAATACAATTGTAGTCATATTTATATGGGCAGGTTAGAAAAAAAATTAGCAACACGAGAAATCCATTAAAAGCGACGTGTCAGAACATATTAAACGTACAATTGCAAAACAAATGTGCTCGTTGACACCATGCCTGAGACTTGCATTTCCTTCTCCAACCTCATCAATGGCAGTAAATCTATCAGAGAGGGCTACAGAGGTTAGCTGACTGTCTGGCACACAACTCCTCACTATACATCTAATTACACTGTTAGGACATTCCAAATGTTGTTGGCTGTTCTTGGTTATGCCAAGGAAGTTTAAATTATGCACCTCATTGCATAAGGATTAATCACTTCATTTATTGCATTGAAATCGCAACAAAGAAATAAGTAGCATGGCCATCTTTAAAATTGTTTTTGTGATGTGCGTAGCATTTATAAGGCCAGCATCTGTTGCCCAGCCCAAACGGCCCTTCAGAAGATAGTGGTGAACCTCCTTCTTGAACCGACAGTTGTCTAGTGTAAGAAGGGTCGCAACCCTAAATATCAGCTACCCACGTTCTCTAAAGATGCTACCTGACCCAATGGGTTACACTAGTGTAAGAATTTGGAGAGAAATTTCCAGGATTCAGATCTAGCAATGGTGAAAGAATGGCAGTATATTTCCAATTGCGAACTAAAAGGTAACGTGCATGTGGTGGTGTTCCCATGAACCTGCTGCCTTTGACCATCTTGTGAGGTCACGATGTCAGAGGTGCAGCAGAAATACCTGAAGCAAATAAATAACTGCACTGAATTTTGTAGATGGTACATGGATGCATATATGTGGTGGTGGAATAAATACGGCAGATTTATTGTCGGATAATCTAGCAGATTGCATTTTAGTAGATATCATTAATCTTCGAGTATTGGTGGACATATTCAGGCAATTGGGGGTATTCCACTGCAGCCCTTGCATGGCTTAGAAACAGTGGAAATGTTCTTGTGTGTCAAATAGTTACTCATTGCAGCATCCCCAACCTACGAACAAGACTTGCCAAAACAGTATTCTTGGCTGATTCTTTAAGTTTATTCTTAATAGTATACCCCCAGGATGTAGTTGTTAGTATAAACCAGTAATGTCATTGAGAGTCATGGCAGGTGTAGGAGACAATAAACTAAACTCTCTTGATCGCGATATTGCCTGACTCTTAATGTTACTCGTCTAGTTTTACTGCCTCACTCTTCTCTGCATCAACTATTTCCAATCCTTCCTCCCTCGTGTATTGTTCTCATACTTTACGTCAGGAATAGCAAGAGATAAGTTTAACAGCTGACATATTATAATATGTTGCAACCACTAAGGTTTAACAAGCAATAATAATAGTGAGTTGATGCAAGAGTATAAACTTTTCATCTTTGAAGTCCCCCTCTATATTTTAACTTCTCTGATCAATAGTCCAACCAGTGATCAACTACATAGTCTCTTCAACTTAGGACAAAATAACTTTATGAATTGGAAGGGATCAATCTCCCAACAAGCCAATGTTTTATTGGCGCTGCTGTCACCTTCACTTTCTTTCACCCCCTTCCCCTGCACTAATTATAACGTTCAGTTCTGCCATCCCATAACATTTTGAGTCCTTCTTGTTTACAAATGTATCTTTTACTATTGAACATATTCACCAGGGAGCAATATGATCAGAGTCAACTCTATCCATGATGTGAATCGTTCATTACATAGAAACATAGAAAATAGGTGCAGGAGGAGGCCATTCGGCCCTTCGAGCCAGCACCGCCATTCAATATGATCATGGCTGATCGTCCACTATCAATAACCCGTGCCTGCCTTCTCCCCATATCCCTTGACTCCACCAGCCCCTAGACCTCTATCCAACTCTCTCTTAAATCCATCCAGTGATTTGGCCTCCACTGCCCTCTGTGGCAGGGAATTCCATAAATTCACAACTCTCTGGGTAAAAAAGTGTTTTTTCAGCTCAGTCTTAAATTACCTCCCCTTTATTCTAAGACTGTGGCCCCTAGTTCTGGACTCACCCAACATTGGGAACATTTTTCCTGCATCTAGCTTGCCCAGTCCTTTTATAATTTTATATATTTCTATAAGATTCCCCCTCATCCTTCTAAACTCCAGTGAATACAAGCCTAGTCTTTTCACTCTTTCCTCATAAGACAGTTCCGCCATCCCAGGGATCAATGTCGTGAACCTACGCTGCACTGCCTCAATCACAATCAAATTAGGAGACCAAAACTGTACACAATACTCCAGATGTGGTCTTACCAGAGCCCTATACAACTGCAGAAGAACCTCTTTACTCTTGTACTGAAATCCTCTTGTTATGAAGGCCAACATTCCATTAGCTTTCTTCACTGCCTGCTGTACCTGCACGCCAACTTTCAGTGACCGGTGTACAAGGACACCCAGGTCTCGCTGTACCTCCCCCTTACCTAAACTAACCCCATTGAGATAATAATCTGCCCCCTTGTTTTTGCCGCCAAAGTGGATAACCTCACATTTATCTATATTATACTACATCTGCCACGCATCTGCCCACTCACTCAACCTGTCCAGGTCCCCCTGCAACCTCCTAAAATCCTCTTCACAGTTCACACTGCTACCCAGCTTTGGGTCATCCACAAACTTGCTAGTGTTGCTCCTAATTCCCTCTTCCAAATCATTTATATATATGGTAAACAGTTGCGGCCCCAACACCGAGCCTTGCGGCACTCCACTCGTCACTGCCTGCCATTCTGAAAAGGACCTGTTCACTCCTACTCTTTGCTTCCTGTCTGCCAACCAATTTTCTATCCATGTCAACACCATACCCCCAATACTATGTGCTCTAATTTTAGTCACCAGTCTCCCGTGCGGGACCTTATCAAAGGCTTTCTGAAAGTCTAGATACACTACATCCACTGGCACCCCTTCATCCATTTTACTTGTCACATCCTCAAAAAATTCCAGAAGATTAGTCAAGCATGATTTCCCTTTCATACATCCATGTTGACTTGGACTAATCCTTTTACTGCTATTCAAATGCTCCATTATTAGCTCTTTAATAATTGACTCCAGCATCTTTCCCACCACCGAAGTCAGGCTAACTGGTCTGTAATTTCCCGTTTTCTCTCTCGCTCCTTTCTTGAAAAGTGGGATAACATTAGTTATCCTCCAATCCACAGGAACTGATTCTGAATCTATTGAACATTGGAAAATGATCACCAATGCGTCTACTATTTCTAGAGCCACCTCCCTGAGGACCCTGGGATGCAGGCCATCAGGCCCAGGGGATTTATCATCCTTCAGTCCCATTAGCCTACCCAATACTATTTCTCGCCTAATGAAAATTTCTTTCAGTTCCTCTACCGCCTTAGATCCTCTGTCCTCCAGTACATCTGGGAGATTGTTTGTGTTCTCCTTAGTGAATGCGGATCCGAAGTACCTATTCAACTCTTCTGCCATTTCCTTGTTGCCCATAATAATTTCACCCGTGTCTGCCTTCAAGGCACATTTGGCTTTGCTACTCTTTTTCCCTTAACATATCTAAAGAAGCTTTTACTGTCCTTCTTTATATTCCTGGCCAACTCCCCCTTGTACTTCATCTTTTCAGCCTGTATTGCCTGTTTTGTTACCTTCTGTTGTCCTATGAAAGTTTCCCAATCCTCTGGCTTCCGGCTACTCGTTGCTGTGTTATACATCTTTTCTTTTCGTTTTATTCTATCCCTAACTTCTCTTGTCAGCCACAGTTGCCTCCTACTCTCCTTAGAATCTTTCTTCCTTTTTGGAATGAAATGATCCTGCGTCTTCCGGATAATGCCCAGAAATTCCTGCCATTGCTGTTCCACCGTCATTCCTGCTAGGATCCCTTTGCAGTCAACTTTGGCCAGCTCCCCTCTCATGCCTTCATAGTCCCCTTTGTTCAACGACATCACTGCCACTTCCGATTTAACGTTCTCCTTCTCAAATTGCAGATTAAAACTAATCATATTATGATCACTACCTCCAAGCGGTTCCTTTACCTCGAGTTCTCTTATCATATCTGGTTCATTGGACAACACTAAATCCAGAATTGCTTTTTCTCTGGTCGGCTCCATTACAAGCTGCTCTAAGAATCCATCTCGGAGGCATTCTACAAACTCTCTTTCTTGGGGTCCTGAACCAACCTGATTTTCCCAGTCTACCTGCATATTGAAATCCCCCATCACCACAATGGCATTACCTTTGTTACATGCCAGTTTTAACTCCTGCTACAACTTACGCCCCTGGGCTACTATTTGGGGGTCTGTAGATAACACCAATTAGTGTCTTCTTGCCTTTATAATTCCTCAACTCAATCCACAGTGACTCTACCTCGTCCGTCCGTATGTCTTCCCTCGCAAGGGATTTAATTGTGTATATTCTTCTTCTTCTTGCATATGGAGTGCACAGCCTAAAGTTGTAGGACAACTTGTTCTATTTGATCTTATTTGATTGTGCACGCCAGGTTGATTGCATTCGTCAAAATAGGGTGGACCAAGTGAAGGTTGCAATCTTCCACCCCATTAATTGTGTATAAGGCCACCACATGAGTCCAGGCAAAAATGTTTTTATTGTAATACAAACTGCGTTATACAGGCAAAGAGATCCATAGCCAAGAATTCCGAACACATAACACTGTGTATTGAGTTCAGCCCAACGCATCTATACTGTTCAGGCAAGTCGCACTTGCATGCACCTGGCCCATATCCCTACATATTAGCTACCTTCTTAAGGCAGTGCTTCCTGTAGATCCCTTTGATGGTGGAGAGGTCAATGTCTGTGATGGACTTGGAAACGTCCACCAACCTCTTCATTCTCTTTTGTTCTCGGTCGTCCTGTTTACTCACCAAACTTGTTTGGAATCACTCTACCAAATAGCCCTGACTCCATGCGGGACCTGAACACTCTCCAGTGAAATGTAACATTTTGATCGTATACTGAGGAAACTTGGCACATTATTGAACAAAGGAAGTGGACGTGTTAATGTGCTTTCATTGTGGTTCTGACGAGGCGCTGGACCCAGAAACAGACCATCAGAGATGAGCACGATCAGACACAGTCTGAAGAAGGGCCTTGACCCGAAACGTCACCCATTCCTTCTCTCCAGAGATGCTGCCTGACCCGCTGAGTTACTCCAGCACACTGGTCTATCTTCACTCAGACACTCTCACCCTCTCCAGAGCTGCCTTCTGCATGAATCTGTCATGAATCTGCTCCATGATCTTGAAAGCAAGACCATCGATCTGGCATTGTTCCTTCTCCAAAGGATTACTTTTCAGTTGTGTTTCTGAATCTGCATTAAACGACATTACAGATAGATGTGTGTGGCAAACTATTCCAATATTAACAGCCTTATGAAAAATATTTTTCGCTCCCTATGCATTTCCAGTAACTGTCTTGCATCTCCCTATCCTTGTTAGCAATTCACTAGCAAGGGACAACAATCTTTTACTGTTTGCATTTATGTTTTAATAATATTTGTAAGCAGAAAAGTGCACTATGGATGTGATTGCTTTCGGTTTAATGGATGCTAAGTTTTGCATGAATCATAAATTGGAGCTTATTATAAAATTATTCATAGACTACTCATTCAGCTGGAAGCGGTATATTGAGTTTTATGACAATAAAAATGTTTTTATCTTTCTAGAGGCTCTCAAGTATGAACAATGATGAAATAAAACCTGAAACTGCTTCCTTGTTACCATAAAATAAACACAAGAAAATTATGCCAGATCCAAACTAAAATCTTTCAATAAACCAGTTATTAAAAATGTATAAGGCAGATTGTATGCGGCTGTTCCATAATGAACTGATAGACTGGAGCTGATGATGCAAGTGCTTGGCTCTATTAGGGTAATTCCCCCTGCAGCTTGGTACTGGGGACATATCTGAGTTGTATTGGGACTCGCAGCACAGAAAGAGATAATCTGCTCAACTTGTTTGTGTTGTTTCACTAGTGCTTCATGACTCTCCTCTCCCCTGCTTCCACACCTATTAGCCCGTCCTTCCGACATCCTGCTTGTGTATAGCTATCATAACTATGTACCTTAACTGCTATTTACTTTAACAACATTCCAGTATTTATTATACATTCCTCAGCTTGCTTCTTGTTTGGGCAGTTAATGACCAACTTCATTGTAGTGCAAGAAAAGACGCAAGAGTGCTGGAGTAACTCAGCGGGTCATAGAAACATAGAAACATAGAAAATAGGTGCAGGAGTAGGCCATTCGGCCTTCGAGCCTGCACCGCCATTCAATATGATCATGGCTGATCATCCAACTCAGTATCCTGTACCTGCCTTCTCTCTATACCCCCTGATCCCTTTAGCCACAAGGGCCACATCTATCTCCCTCTTAAATATAGCCAATGAACTGGCCTCAACTATCTTCTGTGGCAGAGAATTCCAGAGATTCACCACTCTCTGTGTGAAAAATGTTTTTCTCATCTCGGTCCTAAAAGATTTCCCTCTTATCTTTAAATTGTGACCCCTTGTCCTGGACTTCCCCAACATCGGGAACAATCTTTGTAAGTTTCTATAAGATCTCCCCTCAATCTTCTAAATTCTAGCGAGCACAAGCTGAGTCTATCCAGTCTTTCTTCATATGAAAGTCCTGCCATCCCAGGAATCAGTCTGGTGAACCTTCTCTGTACTCCCTCTATGGGTCAGGCAGCATCTGTGGAGAACATGCATAGGTGATGTTTCACAGAGTGCTGGAGTAACTCAGCGGGTCAGGCAGCAGTGGAGAACATTGAGGTCACGACTCTTCTTCAGACTGCTAGTAGGATCACACTGCAGTTTGAAGAAGGGTTCAGCGCCAGAGACCCGGGTTCGATCCTGACCACGGGTGCTGTTCATATGAAGTTTGTATGTTCTCCCTGTGACTGCGTGGGTTTCCCCCAAGTGCTCCGCTTTCCTCCCACATCCCAAAGACGGGCAGGTTTGTTGGTTAATTGTGTATCATATTTATATAATCACCAACGACAGAGGCAATTAGAAGGGACTGGGAACAAGAGTTATTGATAAAATCCCGAACGACAGATGGGAAAAAATCTATTATATGTACATAAATGTTCAATTAATGTAAGGCATAACCTAATTCAATTTAAAATTTTACACAGATTATATTACTCGAAAACCAGATTGAATAAAATATTTTCCAATGTTTCCCCCTTTTGTGATAAATGTCCAGCTCAAAATGCCACTATAGCACATTCCTTTGTCTCTTGTACAAAACTGCATAAATTTTGGAATGACATTTTTGGAACTTTTACAAAACTATTTAACACAAAATTGAACCCCAATACAGAACTGATTATCTTTGGATCAATGGAAGAGGGAAGTAAATTAACTATATTCCAAGAAGCTCTGCTTAATTATGGTTTAATAACAGAAAAAAACTTATACTCAAATTCTGGAAACACGCAACCACGCCAACGTTCAACATGTGGATTTCAAATATGTCGGAAACGCTACATCTTGAAGAAATGAGATTCCTCCTACTAGGCAAAGTAGACCAATTCTCAAAAACTTGGAGTCCTTTTATCGGCTTTTTATAAGCATATAGTGCAACATAACATAACCTTAGAAATTAAATGGTTCAGAACCAGGTGACGGATGGGTAAAGTTACGAAGCAGGTATATCTCTCATAATTTCTTTTCTCTCTACTTTCTCTTTTCTTTCAATCTTCTTAGCTTATTATCTCTGCTCTCTGTCTCTTTCGCTATCTGTTTCTACTCATTTGTCTATCTATTTTGACACTCTTTATTTCCCTTTTTCTTTCACTGTTCTTTTATTATTAAATTAAAAACAAGAAGTTGTACAAGAATGGTAATGTGTATGTATGTATTAGGTTCTTAGGTACCACACTACTGTACTTACTGCTAACAAAATTAAATTAATTAATTGTCTTCTGTAAATTAGCCCTAGTGTGTAGGGAGTGGATGAGAAAGTGGGATGGCATAGAACTAGTGTGAACAGGTGATTAAAGGTTGGCATGGACTCCATGGGCCGAAGGGCCTGTTTCCATGCCGTATCTCTAAATAATATTAAATTAAATTACCTATTCTCAGCAAAAGGTACTAACTGTGAGGCCACAACCACTATTAATATTGCACAAACTGAGAAGGGATCTTTAGTTAAACGTTCCCACTCCTGATACCTATCCACTTCGACTGGCCACGAGATGAATTATATACAGCATTTAAGCATCATAATTTCCTGCCAGACCTTGGCGCCTTTCAGAAGGTGGTGATGATAGAAACATAGATACATAGTAAATAGGTGCAGGCATAGGCCATTCGAGCCAGCACCACCATTCAATATGATCAAGGCTGATCATCCAAAATCAGTACCCCGTTCCTGCTTTTTCCCCATATCCCTCGATTACATTCGCCCTAAGAGTTAAATCTAATTCCTCTTAAAAACATTCAGAATTGGCCTCCACTGCCTTCTGTGGCTGAGAATTCCACAGATTCACAACTCTCTGGGTGAAAAGGTTTTTCCTCATCTCAATCCTAAATGGCCTACCCCTTATTCTTAAACTGTGACCCCTGGTTCTAGACTCCCCCAACATCGGGAACATTTTTCCTACATCTAGCCTGTCCAATTCTCTAACAATGTTATATGTTTCTATAAGATCTCCTCTCATCCTAAATTCCAGCGAATACAAGCCCAGTCGACCCATTCTTCCATCATACATCAGTCTTGCCATCCCGGGAATTAACCTGGTGAACCTACACTGCACTCCCTCAATGGCAATAATGTCCTTCCTCAAATTAGGAGATCACAATTGCGCACAATATTCCAGGTGCGGTCTCACCAGGGCCCTGTACAACTGCAGTAGGACTTCCTTGCTCCTAAACTCAAATCATCTTGCAATGAAGAGCAACATGGCATTGGCTGTTTTTATGAACACTGTAGTCCTTCTTGTGAAGATACCTAGCCGTGCTTTTTAGTGGGAATGAAGGAACAGCAATATACAACCAAATCAGGATGGTACATGACTTGGAGATGAACCTTCTGATCATGGAGTTGTACTTGCGCCTCTTGGTGGTTGAGGTGACTGTTTGGGCGGTCTTTAGAGAGTCAGCAGGTGAGTCAATCACCATCAAAAATCAGCCTGCCCTGTTGGCCACTGTACACATTTGGCTGGCCCTATTATTTGTTTTAATGTTAGGTGAAAGGGTCATGTTGTTATTAGAGATACAATGATCATTTTGACTTCAGGCATCAACCCAATGCTATTCAACATTTTGCCTGATTTGCTGTTCTCTAATATCTAAGCTGACAACTGATCATCACCCATTTTACACTATTGACGAAAGCCAAAACAATCCACTATATTTTGCAGCAGATTTATTTTTTAAGGCATAATTGTCCAGTTGTCACTAATGAATGGAACAGCAGTGGCATGAAGCACTCCCAAGTCAGGTCATTGTGGCTGGATAGAGTAATGGCCCGATAATGTGCCTCAGGTCAAACCTAAAACACTGTATCTTTCCCACATTTGTGCCCATTCCCACCACTGTTCATGGTTGAATAGAGATGGAGCATGAATTGAGTGTGGTAATTATAGCTCCCGTTGCCTGCGGAAGGCATCCTGTATCCTGAAGGACCCATCTCACCCCTTCAGCCCATCACTTGTTTGACCTTCTGCCCTCAGGAAAGCGCTACAGATCCTTCAAAGCTCTCACCACAAGACTAACAAACAGTTTCTACCCTCAGGCCATCACCACACTGAACATTGCACTGAAAGCACAACCCCCATAGTCAATATCTATGCTGTACAATACCTACCTTTGTGCAATACTGATATATTCATTTATAATATTTATTTTTATAATACTATTCTGTGCAATATCTAATATTGTGTCAATGACCTTCTGAGTGCAATATCTTATGTTCTGGTAAGGGTGCATACGTAGGCGTGATGTGTATGCGTGTGTGAATCTGTGTGTGTGTGTGTGACAGTGTGTGCACGTGAGTGTATGAACAATTGTTATTGTTCTCACTTTTATGCTGTTATTTGATTGTTATTTTTTATCTTGTACATTTGAGCTGTGCTCAGGCTGTGCTCCTGAACGTTGTTGTATGCACCACTACAATGACAATAAAGTATAAAGTTAAGTATCCATTGACAAAGCACCTAGTCATATTCCCATATGTTCACCACTAACAATAACCTCTGCAATTATTGTTATACTCGGCTATTATAATTCTTAGTGGCACAGCGATGCAGCAGTTAGTACTGCTACAATAAAGCTCCACAGACCTGGGTTTGATCTGGACCTCTGGCACTGCTGGTGCAGAGCTTACACATTCTTTGTAAACATGTGTCTCTCCTCTGGGTGCTCCATTTTCCTCCACATCCTAAAGACATGTTATTGAAATGGGTCAATGTCAAAGAGAATCAAAGTGCAGTTGATAATCAAAGACAGCAAATATTCTGGGCATCCATGGAGGGAAATTAATTATTGATGTTTTGGGTGGAGATGCTGCAAGATGGTAAATTATACAAATGGAATTACTCTCCTAGTAGCCAGCATGGACCAAACCGTGTCCTTCTGTGTCGTTATAACTGGAAGATGCAGTTTTCTCATGAGAGTTAATTTCAGTACTAAAAGCAGCGTATGCATAATTGACCAGCTAGTCTGCATTTGAGGCATTGATCATGGATTGAATGTTGATTCATTAAAGACTGTGCAAACTCTCTAACATTAATTCTAATGAGATTCAGTGGAAAGTTTGGTTTTTAAAGGCAGATATTATCTTGGTTTTAAAGTAAATTGCAAACACAATGGCATCTCTGACAATATTTGTCCACATTTACATAGCTTCTTCAGCCAGTGGAGATGGGAGCAGTGGTCCTCAGAGGTTTCTTGCCATTAGAAGCTCCTGGGCCTAACCCCTCCACCCTGCTCCCAATGCTCATCTCCTTTCACAAGGACACTCATAATTTGAGCCGTGGTTGTGGACTGGAGGCCTTTATCCGAATCCGGGTTAGTAGAGCAGCCGCCGGAGCCCGCAGCTGAGGCCCAGATCGGCACCACAGAGGCGTGAAGTGGGGCCTCGGATGCGGTGAAGCCTCGTGACGGCGGTGAAGCTGCGCGGGTCGACCCACGGTCGATGAGAGCGTGGAGGACCACCGTGAGGCGGGAGGCGTAGAACGATGGAGGACTCGGCGTGGGGGGGGGCCGTTGTGGGGGGAACAACAATGGACAATTGGGGAGGGTGGGAGAACAAAGGACAATGGGGACCCGGCGTGGGGGGCCGCTGTGGGGGGGGGGATCAAAAGGAGGAGCCGGCATGCTTTGTAACTTTGTCAGTGCTGTAGGTGGCTGCTATTTGTATACGTTGGGTATGCAGCAAAGAAGCTCACTGTGCCTAGTCACGTAACAATAAAGTATTCCATTCCATCATTTAGTCTTGCTCCTTCTGCTCGCCCCATTTGGATGGAGCTCCATGGTGCCACCATGTTCTACTTTGGCTGCAGCACGATCATCAGCATCCATTCAGCTCCACTCTTCTGCCAGGAGAACACAACAAGCTTTGCTACAACTCAATCCCCAACTACTTAGCTCTAATGAAACGGGACAGGTGACAGGGAGCTCTAGAAACAGGACAGGTGTGGGGCTCATGCTTCACACCTGACATCCCACAGGCATGTCCCCACATCCTAATTAGACAGGGCAGGCATCCAAAGTGTTGCTTGAATATTGACATCATCTCTGTTTACATTCGGGTTGCCTTAGCAATGTGTGTGACTAAGTGTAAATGTCCACTGGCACGCTATAATGTTACAGTTGCAATTCACGGTGGAAATTGCTGATAAATAGAGGCCCACAGTGCCAAGAAATCAACCATAAAATCTTCCACAGGGGAAAGGAAACTAATGGAAAACATAAAACTTGCAGTTCCCATTGTACTTATTCAAATCACCAATAAAGTGCCCATTATAAATGTCCACATTTGGGACTTTGCATTATTGCATTCACTAACTTTATACTCCAGAGGAGAATTTAGAAACTCATCATACACTGAGAATGCTTTCAAAGGTCCCTATGTTGGTTAATGCTGGAGAAGTCCATCAATTCATATTCTTCAAGTCGGCTTGGGAAATTAAATGTATGAAAGAAATCAACTTCTGGTTGCAGACTCAAGGGATTCTTGTGCTTCTGAGAGATGTAGATTCCAGAATGAAACTTCTATTTTGTAGGTCAAGTAGCTTTGACTCATAAATGACTCACATGTAAACTTGTTCCTCTGTTACAAATATTTTTCTGCAGCCTCTGAGTTGGATGTTTCAGAGAGACCCAAAAAAACATTGCCTTACACTGGTGATTTAAGAATTCTCCAAGGACAAACCTTGCCCTGTTGAAGAAAATTATGGCCTAGTTCCATCAATCATCACACATATTTGGAGGATGGATTCCAATTGCAATGGTAACTTTCATAATCCAGCTTCAGGAGATGTGAAGAAGCGTCTCTACCCGAAACATCACCTATTCATATTCTCCAGAAATGCTGCCTGACCTGCTGAGTTACTCCAGCACTCTGTGTCCTTTCAGGAGATGTCCAGTTAACTGGAGTCCTTGCTGAGTTACAAAGATAACAGGCGATGAAGAATCAACTTGTCCATCAAATTTAGACTTATGTTGGATATACCATCCATATATCATGTTGGATATGTGTACCATGACAGACTTCCCCACAATTATAATGATCCTGTCCCAACTCCAGTCATATAATCTCTTAACCTAGGTAGAACAAGCAAAAACCCAGGCACAAAACCAACATCCATTTATGCAGCAACTTCAATACAACAGAAATATCCCAGGCTGCCTCTTTAGTGAGCATGCAAACAAAAGGATATTCAGATGCAGCCTCAATCTCTAGTTTACCCAAGTAGAACTTTGGCAGAAATGAAGCCATGTTGAGGAAGCACCGTAACCTTTGGATTGGAGAAGTTGCAAAGGGCATATAGGGACAAGACAACTGTACACCATGAACATGAGGCACCTGAGTTAATTGCTGCATGAGCACCTCCACAGAACACCCAGCAGACGCAGAGAATATTTGTGTCAAACAATGACGAAACAAACCCATGTAGGCGGAGATGAGAAAATGAGAGTATAGAGGTGGAGAGAGTGAACATAGGAAATCATATACTGGTCTCTCAGCTATTGATGCAAGAGGCTGCCAGACAGGATAAGAGGATGGAGTGTGTGAAGGGACTGACCCAGACAGCAGAGATACAGGCTGAGACTGTGGCTCGTAATAGACCATACTTCCATATGAGAAATGCACTGCTATCAAGGTGACCAATCAATTTCAAATTCAAAGGACAGATTGCCAGGTATAGAATTCTTGAGCAGCTGGTGAAAGATAATCTGCCTCAAAAGGCAGCAAACACATTTGTGAGATTCTCAAAGGATTGGCAGTTTGACCATCGGACATATCCTCATCTTCAACAGAGACATTGAGAGGTAAGGAACTCTTCATTCGCAGGGGGATGGGTACAAGAGCAGAGAGGCAGGTGGGTGTAAAATGAGGGTAGAAGCAATAGGGAGCAAGGTGAAAAGTAAAAGTGGCAGGCAGACAAAACCAGAGCAAAAATCAAAAAGGGCCACTTCTCAACAAAATTGTATGAGGGGTAAGAGCGTTGTAAAAACAAGCCTGAAGGCTTTGTGTCTCAATGCTAGGAGTATTTGTAATAAGGTGGAGGAGTTGAACGTGCAGATAGCTATTAATGATTATGATATAGTTGGGATCACGGAGACATGGCTCCAGGGTGACCAAGGCTGGGAGCTGAACATCCAGGGATATTCAATATTCAGGAGGGATAGAGAGATAGGAAAAGGAGGTGGGGTAGCGTTGCTGGTTAGAGAGGAGATTAACGCAATGGAAAGGAAGGACATTAGCTTGGAGCATGTGGAATCGGTATGGCTAGAGCTGCGAAACACTAAGGGGCAGAAAACGCTAGTGGGAGTTGTGTACAGGCCACCTAACAGTAGTAATGAAGTTGGGGATGGTATCAAACAGGAAATTAGAAATGCTTGCGACAAAGGTAAAACAGTTATAATGGGTGACTTCAATCTACATATAGATTGGGTGAATCAAATTGGCAGGGGCACTGAGGAAGAGGATTTTTTGGAAAGTATGCGGGATAGTTATCTAAATCAACATGTAGAGGAACCAACGAGAGAGCAGGCTATTTTAGACTGGGTATTGAGTAATGAGGAAGGGTTAGTAAGCAGTCTTATTGTGCATGCCCCCTTGGGCAAGAGTGACCATAATATGGTCGAGTTCTTCATTAGGATGGAGAGTGACATTGTTAATTCAAAAACAATGGATCTGAACTTAAAGAAAGGTAACTTTGAGGGTATGAGACGTGAATTGGCCAAGGTTGACTGGCAATCAATTCTAAAAGGGTTGACGATGGAGACGCAATGGAAGACATTTAAAGACTGCATGGATGAACTACAAAAATTGTTCATCCCAGTTTGGCAAAATAATAAATCAGGGAAGGTAGTGCATCCGTGGATAACAAGGGAAATCCGGGATAGTATCAAAGCAAAGGATGATGCGTACAAAGTAGCCAGAAAAAGCAGCATACCAGAGGACTGGGAGAAATTCAGAGACCAGCAGAGAAGGACAAAGGGCTTGATTAGGAAAGGAAAAATAGATTATGAAAGAAAACTGGCAGGGAACATAAAAACTGACTGCAAAAGTTTTTATAGATATGTGAAAAGAAAGAGATTAGTTAAAACAAATGTAGCCCTTGCAGTCAGAAACAGGTGAGTTGATCATGGGGAACAAGGATATGGCGGACCAATTAAATAACTACTTTGGTTCCGTCTTCACTAAGGAAGACATAAATAATCTTCCGGAAATAGCAGGGGACCGTGGGTCAAAGGAGGACTTGAGTGAAATCCAGGTTAGTCGGGAAGTGGTGTTGGGTAAATTGAATGGATTAAAGGCCGATAAATCCCCAGGGCCAGATAGGCTGCATCCCAGAGTACTTAAGGAAGTAGCTCCGGAAATAGTGGATTCATTAGTGATAATCTTTCAAAACTCTTTAGATTCTCGAGTAGTTCCTGAGGATTGGTGGGTAGCAAACGTAACCCCTCTTTTTAAGAAGGGGGGGAGAGAGAAAACGGGGAATTACAGACCAGTTAGTCTAACATTGGTAGTGGGGAAACTGCTAGTCAGTTATTAAAGATGGGATAGCATCATATTTGGAAAGTGGTGAAATCATTGGACAAAGTCAGCATGGATTTACGAAAAGTAAATCATGTCTGACGAATCTTGTGGAATTTTTCGAGGATGTAACTAGTAGCGTGGATAGGGGAGAACCAGTGGATGTGGTGTATCTGGACTTCCAGAAGGCTTTCGACAAGGTCCCACATAAGAGATTAGTATATAAACTTAAAGCATACGGCATTGGGGGTTCAGTATTGATGTGGATAGAGAACTGGCTGGCAAACAGGAAGCAAAGAGTAGGAGTAAATGGGTCGTTTTCACAATGGCAGGCAGTGACTAGTGGGGTACCGCAAGGCTCAGTGCTGGGACCCCAGCTATTTACAATATACATAAATGATCTGGATGAGGGAATTGAAGGCAATATCTCCAAGTTTGTGGATGACACTAAGCTGGGGGGCAGTGTTAGCTGTGAGGAGGATGCTAGGAGACTGCAAGGTGACTTGAATAGGCTGGGTGAGTGGGCAAATGTTTGGCAGATGCAGTATAATGTGGATAAATGTGAGGTTATCCACTTTGGTGGCAAAAATAGGAAAGCAGACTATTATCTAAATGGTGGCCGATTAGGAAAAGGGGAGATGCAGCGCGACCTGGGTGTCATAGTACACCAGTCATTGAAAGTAGGCATGCAGGCACAGCAGGCAGTGAAGAAAGCGAATGGTATGTTAGCTTTCATAGCAAAAGGACTTGAGTATAGGAGCAGGGAGGTTCTACTTCAGTTGTATAGGGTCTTGGTGAGACCACACCTGGAGTATTGCGTACAGTTCTGGTCTCCAAATCTGAGGAAGGACATTATTGCCATAGAGGAAGTGCAGAGAAGGTTCACCAGACTGATTCCTGGGATGTCGGGACTGTCTTATGAACGAAGACTGCATAGACTCGGTTTATACTCTCTAGAATTTAGGAGATTGAGAGGGGATCTTATAGAAACGTACAAAATTCTTAAGGGGTTGGACAGGCTAGATGCAGGAAGATTGTTCCCGATGTTGGGGAGGTCCAGGACAAGGGGTCACAGCTTAAGGATAAGGGGGAAATCCTTTAGGACCGAGATGAGAAGGACCTTTTCCACTCAGAGAGTGGTGGGTCTCTGGAACTCTCTGCCACAGAGGGTAGTTGAGGCCAGTTCATTGGCTATATTTAAGAGGGAGTTAGATGTGGCCCTTGTGGCTCAGGGGATCAGAGGGTATGGAGAGAAGGCAGGTACGGGATACTGAGTTGGATGATCAGCCATGATCATATTGAATGGCGGTGCAGGTTCGAAGGGCCGAATGGCCTATTCCTGCACCAAATTTCTATGTTTCTATGTTAAATCATCAGACAGATCCATATTTGAGTATCTTCGCTTCTTGCAATTATAGGGATGATGTAGCTGTGATGGATAAGGATAGTCCTTTAACTCTGGCATTACGAGAACAGAGCCAAAGTAAGGTATATGGACCTGGACAAATATATGGATGTTTTTATCCTTTTGGTTTTCATTATTGACGAAGGGATGTAGTTATGCATCAGGTGTAATGTTGAACAACAACTTTGCTTGTAAGCTGTCGCCTAAGGTATGCTTCATATGGATAACTCTTCCAGTAATAGGTACAGAAGCTTGAATCGTGCACCATCAGACAGTGACAGCTTCTTCTCCATAGCATGCAAAACAAAGCTTTTCACTATACCTCGATCGATGTGATATTAATAAACCTAAACTTAAAGTTTCCAAGAGGCAACTCTCAGAAAGAAAGTAACCAGTTGGCATTGTTTCATGAATAAAATACCTTTGTTGACAGTTTAAATTACTAGCTATTTCCAGAATGTTGAGAGTGAATAAGGGTGATAGTCCCATCTCTTTAAAATCTGCACCTTTTATAGCCAGGATCAATGCTGTTGCCTTTCTCTGCACCTCTCCTGTACATTCAAGAATCCCTTATTATTGTTGTTTTAATTCATTCAGAGAATGAGCAGAGCCAGCATGGACTACAGTCCACAGATGCCCTTGAGCAGATGGTGAGGATCTACCTTATGGACAATAGCATCTGTGTTTTATACAGACCCACTGTGCTGTTACATAAAACGTTCCAGCAACAGTTAAAGTCCAGATAGTTTGTGACTTGGGGAATGGGGAGAGAATGGAGCGGCCAAGTGCCTGCTGGGCGATGAAGGTGATGGAAACAGTGTCAGATACCTTGACAAATAGTGCATGTTTGTAAGTCCCACCACATATAGTCACAGTGCCCCACAGTGGAGAGAGAGGCCCTACTGCCTTTGATGCAGCGGTTGTAGCTGCAGAGAGAACTGATGCATTGGCTAGATCATCCTTGTAGGTTCCTTGTGTCAAAGAGTCATACTGCATGCAAACAGGCTCTGCAAATCCACGCCTACACTAATGCTATTTTATTCTCCCCACATCCCCATCAACATCTAGATTTTACCACAAATCTAAACTCTGGCCAATTATTCTACCAACCTGCATGTCCCTGCATATCAGGGAGAAACTGGATTGCCTGCAGTAGAGTGCAGTGCAGTGGATTACCTGGATTACCTGCAAACTCCAACAGCCACACAACTGTGCTGACACAAAATGTCTAAACAATGCTCTGTATAGATTGCAAAATGATAAAGATAATCCTAATTGGGGGAAACCTTTGTCAGTCACTTACTTTGATGGAGATGCAATTTTTCTCCATGTCGTAACGCCATCCCCCCTGCGGGCTAACAACGTGAAGTGGTGTGGACTTTCCTGAAGTCCGGCCCGGAGCTTCAAGCCGCGGGCGTGGTGCAGATTTTAACATCTCGGAGCGGGCGATCCTTTGCCGAGGGTCGCCAGTGGAAGAGCTCAGACCGCGGGGCCTGTGGACTTTAACACCGAGAAGTCTCCGGTAAGAAGAGGCCGACTCGGGAGCTCCATGCTGCGGAGTTTTCCGATCCATCCCGACGCCGGAGTTTCGATCATCCCGACGAGAGGGCTTGAACAGCAGACCATCGGCAGCTGCGACTGCGGAGGGTTCAGCCCCGACCACGGGTGAACAAAGGAGGAAGATGACTGAACTTTATTGCCTTCCATCACAGTGAGGAATGTTGATTCCACTGTGGCGGATGCTTATGTTAAGTTTTATTGTATGTGGCTGTGTGTTTTGTTGCTATTCACTTAGTATGGCTGTATGGTAACTCAATTATTACTGTACCTTAATTGGTGCATGTGACAATAAATGTGAACTTGAACTTGATTTATCCAAAATGGAGGAAGAGGTAAGACACTGTCATGGTCATGATGGGCTGAAGGGTCTGTTTCGGTGCTCTATCACCCTCTAAGTATAGTATAGATCAGTGTTCCTAACATTAGTATAAAAGATGGAAGATTAATTATTAATCAATTGTTAACAGGGCCTCCAGAAAAGCCTAATACATTTGGTCAAGTCAATGTAGGAAAATAAGAGAAAAGATTAGGGAGCCCTCCGTCTGGCAAAGTTTCGAGCACATGATTAAAGCTCAACATGATTATTATTCCTTCAATCCTGAAGACAACTCATGTCAATAATGCAGTGGCCAACATGAGATCCATTGTCTCATTGCCAGTATAGGTCACCTAGTCATCCTTCATAACAGTTACTTAGTGGATCAGAGCAGGGAGATGAATGGAAGCCAGTGAGTAACATGTGTTGGTGACTATTCTGAATGTGGAAATCATGCAGCAATTAGGAGGCTAAGATGACTGAGGCACACTTTAACTGGTCTCACAATTTAAAAACAGCTTTCAAATATCTATTTGCTGCTTGCTTCACTAGCATTAAAAAATCATATTAGCATCTCACCTCCCATTATTTGCAGAATCATCATTTACCAAATGCGAGTTAATAAACTATTGATTCTCCATTCTCAGTGAATTGTGCAGCTGTTAACAACAGTGAATGGCAGTCCAGGCGAAAGCTTCACCACTCACAAACTCTCAGTGAATTTCAAAAGATTTTCTCTATCACAATAGATGCACCAGTTCCATAACTCATGCAAACTTTTCCCAAGTCCCTCAATGCCGGTCAGTGCATGGATTGATTAGGAAGGGCTCGAGCACATGGTCTTCCATTGGTCACCACAGCATCAATCATTCCCCCTGTTGGATGTTGAAGATTTGTTGACCAGATCAATATTGTTTATTGCCACGTGTACCGAGGTTCAGTTAAAAGCTTTTGTTGCATGCTATCCAGTCAGTGGAGAGACTTTACATGATTACAATATGGTCATTTACAGTGTACAGATACATGTTAAGGGGATAACGTTTAATGCAAGGTAAAGCCAGCAAAGTCCAATCAAGGATAGTCCGAGGGTCACCAAAGAGGTAGATAGCAGTTCAGCGCTGCTCTCTGGTTGTGGTAGGATAATTCAGTTGCCTGCTAACTGCTGGGATGAAAATGTCCCTGAATCTGGAGGTGTGCATTTTCACACTTCTGTACTTTTTACCCGATGTGAGAAGGGAGAAGAGGGAGTGACCGGGGTGCGACCCGTCCTTGATTATGCTGCTGGCCCTGCCGAGGCAGCGTGAGGTATAAATGGAGTCAATGGAAGGTGAGGAAACAGGGGTTCCCCTCTTCCATTATAGATGAGGCTCTCACTAGGGTCTCCTCGATATCCCGCAACTCCACTCTTGCTCCCCCTCCCCCATTCGCAACAAGGGCAGAGTTCCCCTTGTCCTCAGCTTCCACCCCATCAGCCGTCACATGCAGCATATAATCCTGCAACATTTTCACCACCTCCAACAGGTTCCCACTATGGGCCACATCTTCTCATCTCCACCCCTTTCCGCTTTCCGCAGAGACCATTCCCTTCGCAACTCCCTGGTCAACTTGTCTCTTCCCACCCAAACCACCCCCTCCCCAGGAACATTCCCCTGCAACCGCAGGAGATGCAACACCTGTCCCTTTACCTCCCTGCTCGACTCCATCCAAGGACCTCGACAGTCTTTTCAGGTGAGGCAGAGGTTCACGAGCACCTCTTCCAACCTCATCTACTGTATGACTGTTTCAGATTTCAACTTCTATACATCAGCGAAACCAGGCGCTGGTTCGGTGATCATGTCGCAGAACACCTCCGCTCAATCCGCCTTAACCTACCTGATCGCCCGGTTGCTCAGCACTTTAACTCCCTTCCCATTCCCATTCTGACCTTTCTTCATTGTCAGAGTGAGGCCCAGCGCAAATTGGAGGAACATCACCTCATATTTCACTTGGGTAGCACACTTCAGCAGTATGAACATTGACTTCTCTAAATTCAAATAGCCCTTGCCTCACCTCTCTCTCTATCCCCTCCCCCTTCCCAGTTCTCCCACCAGTCTTACTGTCTCCGACTACATTCTATGTCTGTCCCGCCCACTCCCCTGACATCAGTCTGAAGAAGGGTCTCGACCCGAAACGTCACCCATTCCTTCTCTCCAGAGATGCTGCCTTTCCCGCTGAATTACTCCAGCATTTTGTGTCTACCTTCAATGGAAGGTTGTGCGATGGTCTGGGCTGCGTCTACAATTTGCTGCAATTTCTCGCGATCTTGGATGCAGCTGTTCCCAAACCAAGCTGTGATGCATCCTGATAAAATATTTTCTGTGGTGCATTTGTAAAAGTCCATGAATGTTGTAGTGGACATGCCTAAGCCTTCTAAGGAAGTAGAGGTGTTGGTGCACTTTCTTAGACGATGATTCAATATGGGTGGTACAGGAGAAGGTGTTGGTGATATTGACTCCTGGGAATTAGAAGTTTTCAACCATCTCCACTTCGATACCGTCAATGTAAACTGGGGTATATGTACTACTTTGCTTCCTGAAGTCCATCATTATCTCCTTTAACTTGCTGACATTGAGAGAAAGGTTATTGTCTTGACATCAAGACAAGAGGTTCTCGATCTCTTTCCTATACTACGTCTCATTATTATTTGCTATCCAGACCATAATGGTGGTATCGTATGCGAATTTGAAAATTAAATTGGATTTGCACACAGCTGCACAGACGTGGGTGTACAATGAGTAAAGAAGGGGCTGAGAACGCATCCTTGTGGAGCGCCCACATTGAGGATTATCTTAGAGGATGATTTGTCCCCTATCCTCACTGATTGGGGTCTGTTGGTCAAAAAGTAGAAGATCCAGTTGCAGAGAAGAGCGCTGACACAAAGACCCGCGAGTTTGGTGATTTTGGTGATTTTGGTGATTTTGGTGTGGAAAGTGCTGAGGGGGGACATTGGATGGGGAGAGAGGACATTGCCCAACACTGACAGAGAAATGATGCTGAGGCTAATCATTCACCATCCAGAAGGTGGAATAACTCTGGCTCCGAGTACTTCACTAGATTTGCTTATCCCTTGCCCTACCTCCTCTGGAATGACAGACTTGAAGAACAGCACTCTTCATGACAGCTATAAATGAAGCAACCAAGGACCACAATATGCATTTCCTTGAGCATTTAATTGAAAGTATGGCTCATTCATTTTAATTAATCTCACAGTCGATTTGACTCATTGAGTGAACAATTGAGCATGACTATATTTATGGAAGTAATAAGCAGAACTTTCCTTGTGGGTAATAAATAGGTAGATAAGAACCCAGAACCCAATATACTATAACACAAACCCAATTACAACCTAATCCATAAACCTGAGTTACAATTTCAGGAACTTTACGGACCAACAGGGAACTGCAAATGTTGGATTCTTGAGCCATAAACAAAGTGCTGGAGAAAATCAGCAGGTCAGGCTCCATCAATGAGGGAATTAACAAATGATGTCCCGATTGGGACCCTTCTTCAGACTGATTGGAGTAGGGGGCAGTGATAGGTGGATACAGGAGGGAGGGATGTGAACGGGAGGTGGATGGAGTCACTGATAAATTGTAAAGGTGATAAGGAGGCAAAAAATTGTCAGATAAGGAAAGGTTAGAGGTAAAACCATAGGTGGGATAAGGGTGGGAATCTGACACTCTCTGTCTCCTTGTGCCTGTAAATCAGGTTAAAATTGCTAATCTTTTATGTCACATTCGTGACATCCAGCCCACACACTTGAGATGTCACACTGATACAAAAACACTCTGAGCTTCAGAGCAAATGGAGGAAGTGGCCATTACACACAGAGGTTTTCTCAGCTGGATCCGCAAACAGCAACAATTATCTGGATTCAGTCCATGGACAACGACACAACAGGCTCCGTGCAAAATAAGGCTATCTGGGAACAGATAGGCAATGTTTAACCGGAAAACTACAAACTTCAGACTATCCATGAACAAGACAACTAGAGATGCCAGTGTACATTTCAAACTACTCTTCACTAACAACATGCATTCTCATTAAGGGGAGAGAGACCAGTGTGAATATTTTATATTTGTAAAAGACACAAACTTAGTTTATATGAATTCCTGGGCAATGCATGAATGGAAGTTGATTTGACATTCCTGGGATTCCTTTGCTTGTGTTAAACAATCAGTCGCCAGGGCAGTAGATGTAACAATTTTAACTTCATGCACCATTACATCAGTATTGTTCGTGGTTTTCAGTAAGTAGAGTGCTCTATCATCATTGCTTGAAATGCATCTGAGGGAATATTTGATGATGGTGCATTATGAAAAATTAAAGAGCATCTAATCATTGATGGACCACAGTGGGACAAACCCTGTCACGGTGAAGCCAGGCATAAGGGGAGCACATTGTGAGAATTTTAATCTGCTGAAGTTGGGAGCAGGTGAAGGATTAGAGTTACCCAAACAGCAATGTTGAAAACCTACTTTAACCTATATTTCACAGCAATGTTGGCTCTGTGAATACAAACCCCTGAGGAAGGGAATGTTGCCAATTAAAGCAATATTGAAGCACACTTTTGATTTGAGTAATGTTTCTAGAGATTTATCAGCTATCATAACAAATCTATGCTAAGTCTGATAAATCTAAGTCTATTAGTGAAAACAAGTTGAGAACAAAGTAACAATTAATAAACTCGAATCAAACTCAAGAAAATATGCCAATATTTCGCATTCACGTCCACTTTCTTCATCACCAATGGGAGGTATTTTGGCTGGAAGATTACTTTCTACACTTTATGTGTTTGCTCTGTCATATCGGGATGAGTCCCTCTGCCAAGAACCAATAAGCCCAACAGAAGCACTGTATAATGATACACAATTATTCATTCATTCATTCACGTGACCAACAGAGAGGACACCCTCAACACGAGGATCTATGGGCAGATCCAACAAAGGGTCTTCAACCTGGAATATTAACGTGTTTTAATAGGAACAAAAGGAGCAACTTTTTCACAGAGGAAGGTGGGTAAATGGAGGTGGTTGAAGCAGACACTATAACAATGTTAAAAAGATACTTGGACACGGATATGGATTATAAAGGTTCTGAGGGATGTGGCCAAATGCAGGCAAATGGGACTAGCTTAGATGGGGCACCTTGGTGGCATGGGCAAGATGGACTGAAGGGTCTGTTTTCATGCTGTGACTCTATGATTCTATGAACCTGGGCCCAGTTCAATCCAAACTCTATCTCTGGGGGTGATTTTTTTTCTGGCCTCATTCCTTTTTGTCTTAGTCAAAAAAATCCAGCAATATTTATTTAACAAGAAATCTATTATAAAATCATAAATTATTAAGTTATCTTTTTTCTGAGTAAATTGGTCTGAAAACTGAAAAGTTTCTGTTTACTCCTTTGAAAAGCTGTGGCTGAAGTTGGGTGTTTTGCATTATCTCTGATTGGTTGACTTATCCCAGTCCAGTCAGGGTTGCCGAGGCTCCAGTTAGTGACGGGTCAATTTCTAATCACTCTTGCTTGTGTCGTGATGCAATGACTCCTCTTGACTGCCGGAGCAGAGCAGTATCAGCCGAGGTCAATTGCTCCTCATTGTTAAATTAATTTGCCAGAGTTACATTGGAAGGTATTTGGGAATACAGGGAGGGAATATCTCAGGAACTGCTGCCCAATGTGTGTCATTGACATTCAGACAAAAGAGAAATATGTATAAATAGAAATATTAGCAACAATCAAAATATCTTTCCTCAAACCACAGAATAAATCGTTGGAAAGCCAAAGTGGAGTCTCTGATGTAGAGTCAGGATTACAGACAGAAGGTAACGTTATTGAATGGAAGTCAACTTAGTTGAGTGAGTTAGAGCCATCATATTCACACTGTGTGGAAACCGGCCCTTCAACCCAACTTGTCCCATCTAGTCCCATCTGCCTATGTTTGGCTCATATCCCTCCAAACCTTTCCCATCGGTGTACATGTACAGAAGTATTTTAGATGTTGTTATGTCATCAGCAGGAATTCAGTCATATAGAGAGCTGGGGACAATGACATGTCTTGTAGCAGCTCGGGTCATGAGTAGTAAGTTAAGGTCATTCACGAATTATGGCCGCTAATAGTGGGTTTAATTATATGTTATTGTCACGTCTACCTAAGTTTTAGTGAAATTATTTTTTTCATAGTTCAGTGGCAATCCTGCTACATATTCGGCACAATCATACTAAATATAAGAGAGTAAGATAGTAGACAAGCAGTTCGTTTCTGCAAACAAGCCGTGCTCAATGTTGGTAGTGTGGTCTGTGATAGAGGTGTGGACAACATGGCTGGAGAACGGAGCCATGGTAAAAAGGTACAATTCCTGAGATAAGAACTTACGGTCCCTTGCGGAAACTCGGACCACGTGGCGCTGGGCAACGGTGGAGAATTGGTGTTTATGGTGCAATAGTAGACTTGTTTACAGAAACCCAGCTCACTGGTTTTCGACATTATACCTGCAATAAGCATATCTGCTCTGTTTTAAACCAGAAGCTTCAGATCAACACTGTTTACAGTTCTATGGGCTGCTATGTTCAATTGCAGTGGAAATGTAAAATCAATTGCTATTCTTTAGAAAGTCTATAATTTGGTTATTTTGGTGCAACTTGAATCTACTTTGACTTCACTTTGTACATTTCATTTTGAGAGTAATAGAGCATGAGTATTTATACAGCATAGAAAATGCCCTTCGACCCACAGAGTCCACACCGATCATTAAGCAGCCTGTTACATGAATCCCATTCTATTCGCCACACTTTTACAGTGTTTACCGATTAACTTACTAAAGGGCCTGTCCCACCAGCATGCAACTCTATGCGATGAACGCGATCAAACCGGCAGCGGGGGCCGCGCGGAGGTCGGGTGATCCCCTGTACAGGGCTGTTCCCACCAGCATGCGCCTGCATGCGGCAAGCGCAACCAAACCGGCAGCGAGGGCCGCGTGGAGGTCGGGTGAGTGGCACAACGTGGCGCAAAGTGAGGCGAACTTGGAGCAAGTCCAAGGTAGGTTCGCCAGGACGGAGAGGGGCACACAGAGAGGGTCACGGAGGCACGGAGCCACACACATAGAGGGTCACGGAGGCACCTACAGAGAGGGTCACGGAGGCACGATGTCCGGGCGGTGTGTAAATGTCGAGGCGACTGCGAGCCGACAAGCCGTTGCCGTGCGGAATTTTTGGACATAGTCGGTTTTTCGGAGCCCCGCGCTGTGTCGGGACGAACTCAGGAGAACTCCGCACAATTCCGCACGGCTCCGGCGATCGAAGTGGGACCGGCCCCGCGACGCCGGACGGTTCAAGCGACCACGTTAGGTCGCGCTAATTGCATAGAGTTGCATGCTGGTGGGACAGGCCCTTTAACCACGTAACTTTCCTTTGTGGGAGGAAACCCAGAGGAACCTCAGATGGTCATGGGTTGAAAGTGTAAATTACACACAGACAGCAACAGTGTCAAGATTTAGCTGAGTTGTTGGAACTGTGAATCATTTGGAAAAGGAGAAATCCTGATTAGTCAAGTGTCAGTTCATTTCCTTCTGAAATTATGATCCAGGTGCAGCAGAGCAAAACAGAGAGGCCAGCTTTCGAAAACAAGATTGTAAAGGCTGGACCTCTCAGCAGCTCAAGCTGTGGAAAGTGCAATTAGCTCTCGGTGAGATAACCGAGGATTATGTATGAGCATTTGAGCTGAAAATTGGCTCCAAATATTTATGTGGGGTTCCTGCAAATTGCCTAATTCCTGTTGATAAAATACTGCTCAGTGCAGCAACAGTATGGCATTGGACGGCCAAGAGCATTACGAATGAGTATATATTAAAATATGCAAATATATGTTTCAAATGGGCCTCTCTCCAGCAGGGTATAACTTACAGTTTCATCTCTGTAAACAATGCTGTTCCAGCTTGGGGATTATCAAGGTAAAAGCAATTATGCATCTGGATTCTATATTAGTGAAGACCCTGTAATAGTTTCTAAGAGTGTGAAATGTGTAAGAGACAGAAGTTAGTTTTACATAATTACCAAGGATCAGGATTCCCCAAAATATTTTATACTCAATTAAATGCCAAATATACACAGTGGTCAGGTAACGTCAGTGGGAAATGGAAAGAGTTACTGTCACTGGCAGCTTCCAGTCACTGGCCTTACATCAGAATCTAATCATTTATTTTGGGAAACAAGGGATTGCAGATGCTGTAAAATCTAGAGCAGAAAAAAAACTGCTGCAGTAGCTAAGCAAACTGGGAAAGAGAGATCAGTCAATACCCACCCCCCCCCCCCTCCCCAACCCGCAATATTGCCCTCCCCACCTCATACCGCTCCCTTCCCCCTCATACTCACTCTTCCCCCAATATCCCTCCCCTCCCTTTGTACCCCCTCCCTCCCCCCACCTCGTACCATCTCCATCCCAGTACACCCACCCCTCCCTCTCGTACCCCTCCCCCTCAATATCCCCCTCCCTGCCCCCTTGCAGCTGTAAGACAACGAGCAACAATCTCCAGGGGTTTGTTAGTCAGGGACAACGATGTTGGGAAAAACACCAGGAGGACACATTACAGCTTTCTAAATGGCATTGTGATATTGCACTGGTTCCAACGCAGCAATTTATCAAGCTGTCTGCAATAAATCTGTCAAATCAGATATAAGAAAAATACCAATGGCACTGTTGCACCAACCAGCTCCCTAACACCCTTTTTGAAGGGGATTACTCGCTGAACCGGTTTGGACACAAGTTAGTTGCCATATAATAGACAATAGACAATAGGTGCAGGAGTAGGCCATTCGGCTAACCCCTCATTCGGTAAATGGCTTTCCCCTTATTATTAAATTGTGGCCCCTAGTTCTGGACTCCCCCAACATGTTTCCTGCCTCTAGCATGTCCAAACACTTAACAATCTTATATATGTTTCAATAAGATCCCCTCTCATCTTTCTAAACTCCAAAGTGTACAAGCCCAGCTGCTCCATTCTCTCAGCATATGACAGTCCCACCATCCCGGGAATTAACCTTGTAAACCTACGCTGCACTCCCTCATTAGCAAGAATGTCCTTCATCGAATTAGGGACCAAAACTGCACACAATACTCCAGGTGTGGTCTCACAAGGGTTCTGTACAATTGCAGAAGGAACTCTTTGCTCCTATGCTTGACTCCTCTTAGAAACATAGAAAATAGGTGCAGGAGGAGGCCATTTGGCCCTTCGAACCAGTACTGCCATTCATTGTGATCATGGCTGATCGCCCAGGAGCTGCTCTGCACAGCACCGGCTAGCGCTTCTAAGGCTGCCTGGGTCAAGATGAGATGGAGAGACCAGTGGAAGTCAGCAGAACCATCTAGGCGACACCAGTACATCAATGACCCCATGGACGTCTCTGGCCAGGACCTGCCCCGAAAGCAGTGGACAATGCTCAACCGCTTGAGGACAGGCATTGGACGCTATGGAGTAGCGATAAAGAGGTGGGGCCTCGTGGACAGCGAGCGCCTCCTGCGAGTGTGGGGAGTGTAGAGCACATAGTCACCAGTGGCCCGAAACACCAGCCACCGAATGGTGAACGAGGTCTGATTGACGATGACACGTTGGCCTGGCTCGCCTCAACGGAGCTGCAAGTCTAAAAGACACACAACAGAAGAAGACGTCCCCAATCAATAACCCGTGCCTGCCTTCTCCCCATATCTATTGACTCCACTAGCCCCTAGAGCTCTATCTAACTCTCTCTTAAATCCATCCAGTGATTTGGCCTCCACTGCCCTCTGTGGCAGAAAATTCCACAAATCCACAACTCCCTGGGTGAAAACGTTTTTTCTCACCTCAGTCCTAAATGGCCTCCCCTTTATTCTAAGACTGTGGCCCCTGGTTCTGGACTCCCCCAACATTGGGAACATTTTTCCTGCATCTAGCCTGTCCAGTCCATTTATAATTTTATATGTTTCTATAAGATCCCCCCTCATCCTTCTAAACTCCAGTGAATACAAGCCTAGTCTTTTCAATCTTTCTGCATATAACAGTCCCGCCATCCCAGGGATCAATCTCGTGAACCTACGCTGCACTTCCTCAATCACAAGGATGTCCTTCCTCAAATTAGGAGAACAAAACTGTACACAATACTCCAGAAGTGGTCTTACCAGAGCCCTATACAACTGAGGAAGAATCTCTTTACTCCTGTACTGAAATCCTCTTGTTATGAAGGCCAACATTCCATTAGCTTTCTTCACTGCCTGCTGTACCTGCACGCCAACTTTCAGTGACCGGCGTACAAGGACACCCAGGTCTCGCTGCACCTCCCCCTTACCTAACTTAACCCCATTGAGATAATAATCTGCCCCCTTGTTTTTGCCACAAAACTGGATAACCTCACATTTATCTATATTATACTGCATCTGCCACGCATCTACCAACTCACGCAACCTGTCCAGGTCCCCCTGCAACCTCCTAACATCCTCTTCACAGTTCACACTGCCACCCAGCTTTGTGTCATCTGCAAACTTGCTAGTGTTGCTCCTAATTCCCTCTTACAAATCATTAATATATATGGTAAACAGTTGCGGCCCCAACACTGAGCCTCGCGGCACTCCACTCGCCACTGCCTGTCATTCTGAAAAGGACGCTTTCATTCCTACTCTTTGCTTCCTGTCTGCCAACCAATTTTCTATCCATGTCAACACCCTACCCCCAATACCATGTGCTCTAATTTTAGTCACCAGTCTCCCATGCGGGACCTTATCAAAGGCTTTCTGAAAGTCCAGATACACCACATCCACTGGAACCTCTTCATCCATTTTACTTGTCACATCCTCAATCAATTCCAGAAGATTAGTCAAGCATGATTTCCCTTTCATAAATCCATGTTGACTTGGACTAATCCTTTTACTGCTATCCAAATGCCCCATTATTACCTCTTTAATAATTGACTCCAGCATCTTTCCCACCACCGAAGCCAGGCTAACTGGTCTGTAATTCCCCTTTTTCTCTCTCACTCCTTTCTTGAAAAGTGGGATAGTATTAGCTATCCTCCAATCCACAGGAACTGATCCTGAATCTATTGAACATTGGAAAATGATCACCAATGCGTCCACTATTTCTAGAGCCTCCACCCTGAGGGCCCTGGGATGCAGACCATCAGGCCCAGGAGATTTATCATCCTTCAGTCCCATTAGCCTACCCAATACTATTTCTCGCCTCATTGTTCCCCATAATAATTTCACTCGTTTGCTAGGGCTACATGTGTGGGTTTAAACAAAATAGTGGGGGGGAGGGATTGACAAATTGGGTGTATAAAGATGGAGTTGAAGGGAAAGTGGCTACAGCAAAAATTACAAACTATTCTCGAATTAATGGGAATGGACAACAGAGTAAGGTCAGGGCCAATTGCGAGCAGTTCGAGGGGGGAAGTGAATACAGAGTGAAATTGCTGTGTATGAATGCGCAAAGTATAAGCAATAAAGTGGACGAGCTTGAGACTCAGTTAGAAACTGGCAAGTATGGTGTTGTGGGAATTACTGAGACTTGGCTGCAAGAGGGTCAGGGCTGGGAACTGAATATTCAAGGGTATACCTCCTATCAAAAAGACAGACAGGTGGGCAGAGGGGGTGGGGTTGCCCTGTTGGTGAGGAATTAAATTCAGTCTCTTGCAAGGGATGACATTGAAGCAGGAGATGTGGAGTCAGTATGGATAGAACTAAGGAATTGTAAGGGTAAAAATACCCTAATGGGACTTAACTACAGACCCCCAAACAGTAGCCTGGACATAGGGCGCAAGTTGAATCAGGAGTTCAAATTGTCATGTAGTAAAAGTAATGTTGTGGTTGTTATGGGAGATTTCAACATGCAGGTAGACTGGGAAAATCATGAGCAAGAAAGGCACTTTGTAGAGTGCCTTTGTGATGGATTATTTGAACAGCTTGTATTGGAGCCTACCAGGGAGAAGGCAATTCTGGATTTAGTGTTATGTAATGAACCGGATTTGATAAAGGACCTCGAGGTTAATGAGCCAATAGGAGGCAGTGACCATAACATGGTCAGGTTTAATCTACAATTGGAGCGGGAGATGACTACATCGGAGGTGTCAGTGTTGCAGTTGAATAAAGGGGATTATGGGGCCTTGAGGGAGGAGCTGGCCAAAGTTGACTGGAAAGATACACTAGCAGGGATGACAGTGGAACAACAATGGCAGGTATTTCTAGGAATAATACAGAAGGTGCAGGATCAGTTCATTCATAGGAGGAAGAAAGATTCCAAGGGGAGAAAGGGACAACCATGGCTGACAAGGGACGTCAGGGACAGGTTAAAAATTAAAGCGAAGAAGTACAACGTAGCAAAGATGAGTGGGAAGCAAGAGGATTGGGTAATATTTAAAGAACAACAGAAGATAACCAAAAAGACAATACGGGGAGAAAGGATGAGGTACAAAGGTAAACTAGCCAAGAATATAAAGCAGGATAGTAAAAGCTTCTTTAGGTATGTGAAGAGGAAAAAATTAGTTAAGACCAAAGTTGCACCCTTGAAGACCAAAAAAGGTGAATTTATTATAGGGAAGAAGGAAATGGCAGATGAGTTGAACAGGTACTTTGGATCTGTCTTCACTAAGGAGAACATAAACCATCTTCCTGATATAGTAGTGGCCAGAGGATCTGGGGTGACAGAGGAACTGAAGGAAATCCACATTATGCAGGAAATGGTGTTGCATAGACTGATGGGACTGAAGGCTGATAAATCCCCAGGGCCTGGTGGTCTGCATCCCAGGGTACTTAAGGAAGTGGCTCTAGAAATCGTGGGTGCATTAGTGATAATTTTCCAATGTTCTATAGAGTCAGGATCAGTTCCTGTGGATTGGAGGGTAGCTAATGTTATCCCACTTTTTAACAAAGGCAGGAGGGAGAAAACAGGTAATTATAGACCAGTTAGCCTGACATCGGTGGTGGGGAAGATGCTGGAGTCAATTATAAAAGATGAGATAGCCGAACATTTGGATAGCAGTAACAGGATCGGTCCGAGTCAGCATGGATTTACGAAGGGGAAATCATGCTTGACTAATCTTCTGGAATTATTTGAGATGCAACTAGGAAAATGGACAAGGGAGAGCCAGTGGATGTAGTGTACCTGGACTTTCAGAAAGCATTTGATAAGGTCCCACATAGGAGATTAGTGGGCAAAATTAGGGCACATGGTATCGGAGGTACAGTGCTGACATGGATAGAGAAGTGGTTGGCAGACAGGAAACAAAGAGTAGGGATTAACGTGTCCCTTTCAGAATGGCAGGCAGTGACTAGTGGGGTACCGCAAGGCTCGGTGCTGGGACCGCAGCTATTTACAATATACATCAATGATTTGGATGAAGGGATTCAAAGTAACATTAGCAAATTTGCAGATGACACAAAGCTGCGTGGCAGTGTGAACTGTGAGGAGGATGCTATGAGAATGCAGGGTGACTTGGACAGGTTGGGGGAGTGGGCAGATGCATGGCAGATGACGTTTAATGCGGATAAATGTGAGGTTATCCACTTTGGTAGCAAAACAGGAAGGCAGATTACTATCTAAATGGTGTCAAGTTGGGAAAAGTGGAAGTACAATTGGATCTGGGGGTCCTTGTACATCAGTCTATGAAAGTAAGCATGCAGGTACAGCAGGCAGTGAAGAAAGCAAATGGCATGTTGGCCTTTATAACAAGAGGAATCGAATATAGGAGCAAAGAGGTCCTTCTGCAGTTGTACAGAGCGCTAGTGAGACCACACATGGAATATTGTGTGCAGTTTTGGTCCCCTAATTTGAGGAAGGACATTCTTGCTATTGAGGGAGTGCAGCGTAGGTTTACAAGGTTAATTCCCAGGATGGCAGGACTGTCATATGCTGAGAAAATGGAGCAGCTGGGCTTGTACACTCTGGATTTTAGAAGGATGAGAGGAGATCTCATTGAAACATATAAGATTGTTAAGGGCTTGGACATGCTAGAGGCAGGAAACATGTTCCCGATGTTGGGGGAGACCAGAACCAGGGGCCACAGTTTAAGAATAAGGAGTAAGCCATTTAGAACGGAGACGAGGAAACACTTTTTCTCACAGAGAGTGGTGAGTCTGTGGAATTCTCTGCCTCAGAGGGCGGTAGAGGCAGGTTCTCTGGATACTTTCAAGAGAGAGCTAGATAGGGCTCTTAAAAATAGCGGAGTTAGGGGATATGGGGAGAAGGCAGGAACGGGGTACTGATTGGGGATGATCAGCCATGATCACATTGAATGGCGGTGCTGGCTCGAAGGGCCGACTGGCCTACTCCTGCACCTATTGTCTATTGTCTATTGTGTCTGCCTTCAAGGGAACTACATTTGACTTTGCTATTCATTTTCTCTTAACATATCTAAAAAAGCTTTTACTGTCCTTTACGTTCCTGGCCAGCTTCCCCTCATACTTCATCTTTTCAGCCCGTATTGCCCGTTTTGTTTCCTTGTGTTGTCCTATGAAAGTTTCCCAATCCTCTGGCTTCAGGCTACTCTTTTGTGTTATATAGTTGCCTTCTACTCCCCTTAGAATCTTTCTTCCTTTTTGGAATGAAACGATCCTGCGTCTTCTGGATTATGTCCAGAAATTTCTGCCATTGCTGTTCCACCATCATTCCTGCTAGGATCCCTTTCCAGTCAACGTTGACCAGCTCCTCTCTCATGCCTTCATAGTCCTCTTTGTTCAACTGCATCACTGACACTTCCGATTAAACCTTCTCCTTCATAAATTGCAGATTAAAACAAATCATCACCACCTCCAAGCGGTTCCTTTACCTCGAGTTCTCTTATCAAATCTGGTTCATTAAACAACACTAAATCCAGAATTGCCTTTTCTCTGGTCGGCACCATTATAAGCTGCTCTAAGAATCCATCTCAGAGGCATTCTACAAACTCCCTTTCTTGGAGTCCTGAACAAACCTGATTTTCCCAGTTTACCTGCATACTGAAATCCCCCATCACCACAGTGGCATTACCTTTGTTACATGTCAGTTTTAACTCTTGCTGCAACTTACACCCTATATCCGGGCTAATATTTGGGGGTCTGTAGCTAACACCAATTGCCTTTGCAATTCCTTAACTCAATCCACAGTTACTCTACCTTGTCAGTCCGTATGTCTTCCCTCGCAAGGGACTGAATTCCATCCCTCACCAGCAGAGCAACCCCCCCCCCCCCTCCTCTGCCCACCTGCCTGTCCTCTCTATAGGATGTATAACCCTGAATATTAAGTTCCCAGGCCCGATCCTCCTGCAGCCACGTCTCAGTAATCCCCACAACGTCATATCTACCAACCTCTATCTGAGCCTCAAGCTCATCTACTTTACTTCTTATACTTTGCGCATTCAAATACAATACTTTTAATTCCTTACGCATCTCACCATTCACTTTGATCCCCATTACACTTGGCCATACTCTCCTGTCCCTTTGTGAGCTTTGTTTCCCATTAATTCTGGGGCCATTAACTGTCCCTTTAACTCCATTGTCGACTGTCTCATTTGACACCGCCCCCCCCCTTTATTTAGTTTTAAACCAACTGTGTCGCAGTGGCAAACCTGCTGGCCAGAATGCTGGTCCCCCACCTTGTTATAAAGGCCAACATGCCATTCGCTTTCTTCACTGCCTGCTGTACCTGCATGCTTACTTTCATAGACTGATGAACAAGGACTCCCAGATCCCGTTGTACTTCCCCGTTTCCCAACGACGCCATTTAGATAATAATGCTGTTGAATCTTTAAAATCTCTGTGACTGCATGGCACTAAAGTAAACAATCGCTATTGAAGGACAACAAACTTCTCAGCGTATCCCGGGAGAGGCGTTGAGGCATTTCCCATGCTACCCCAGTGGAAAACACATTCAAGGGTCGATTCAAAACAAGACCATGACACCGGGATACAATAAAACAGAGTGGGCAAACGCTCAACGCAGTTAGCACGCCATGCTTCACAACCACATGATGCCCCATATGAGATTTAAGAGAAAGTTAGACAGTTTTGCAGTGTAATTGAATTGCCTTTATTGTCATTCAGACCTTTCGGTCTGAACGAAATTTCGTGCCAGCAGTCATACATATATAAAAAATAACAGAACCACACAATAAACACAAGTTTAACATCCACCACAGTGAGTTCACCAAACACCTCCTCACTGTTGTGGAAGGCAAAAGTCTTAGAGTCTCTGTCTTCTTCCCTCCTTATTCTCCCTCTGCGCTGAGGAGATCCAGGCCTCCGATGTTGCCGTCCACCAGGCCAGCGGCCGAGCCTCCGAAACCGGGCCGCCACCACCGCTGTCGCCGGAATGCCGGAACACCGCCACAGGGCCCGCCGCTGGAACGCTGGAGCGGCCGGAACGCCAATGGAGCACCGTATCCCCGAAGCCAGGCCATCACTGGAGCACCGCAGCTCCGAAGCCAGGTTGCCGCTGAAGCTCCGAAGCCGTGCCGCCGCTGCTGGAAGCTGGAAGGCCGCCAGCTCCGCCATTAGGGCCTCAGCACAGACGGAGACGGTGACGGGGGACACGACAAGAAAAGTCGCATCCCCCCGAAGGGAGAGACTAAAACCCCGTTTCTCCCACCCCCCCCCCCCCCCAAACACACATACACAACCTAATAAACCAAAAATAATCCCTAAAAACATGCACGAAGACAAAAAATAAAAAAAAAAGACGGACTGCAGGTGAGCCGCAGCTGCCGAGCAGCGCCGCCACTTCCAGTTATTATTCTTGAAATGTAGAGTATATTGCAGCCAGTTACTAATCTTTATGTCATTGTAGGAAGGTAGACACAAAATGCTGGAGTAACTCAGCGGGTCAGCCAGCATCTCTGGAGAGAAGGAAGAGGTGACGTTTCGGGTCGAGACTCATTGTAGAATAGTCATAAAAGCCTAAAATAATCCACAGATGAATTGAGCTTGGTCACAGAAAGATTTATACCAAAACCTTAATGCTTGGAAATATGTTTACAAAGATGTACTATCCTTATTAATTATTATAGGGAACAGGAGAAACAGCATCCATCCCTTTAGTTAGCAATAGTCTTTATAGGCAGGCAGGCCACTTATATGTCCGTCTTGCCTGTCCTTTCTCCCTACCTATGTACCTCAGTCATAGTCAAACCACGTGGAAACAAGCTCTTCAGCCCAACTTTCCCCTGCCGACCAACATGCCCCATCTACACATCCCACTTGTAAACCTATCCTATCCAAGCACCTGTGCAAATATCTTTTTTTAAATGATGATAGTGCCTGCCTCAACAAGCTCTACCAACAGCTCATTCCATACACCCACCATATTTTGTGTAAAAAAGTTACCCCTCAGGTTCCTATTAAGTCTTTCCCCCTTCTCCTTAAACATGTCCTCTGATTCTCAATTCCCCTACTCTAGGCAAAAGGCTGTGCATTTTCCCGATCTATTCTTCATGATCCTGTACACCTCTAAGATCATTCCTCATCCTCCTATCCTCCAAGAAATAGACTCCCAGCCTGCTCAACCTCTCCCTGTATCTCAGCCCCTCAAGTCCTGGAAACATCCTTGTAAATCTTCTCCGCACCCTTTTCAACTTGACAATAGCTTTCCTGTAGCACGGTGACCAAAACTGAACATAATAGTGAAAATCAGTCAAGCAAGCATAGGTGAGAGAGTGAAGAATATCATGGATTGATGCTGACTGGCACTTGGGGTCCCACACTGGGACACCTACTAGTGACCAGGAGGGAACCTGATTATCTTTACTCTGCACCTGTTGAGACTGAGGGATGGAGACAGCAGAAACCCATCACAACACATCAACAAGTTTGGTGAAATTTAGAACCTGCGTGAAATGACGTGGAAGGTGCAAGTTGATCGTGGATGAAGACTGTTCACTCAACTTGTGAGAATGCAGGAAAACAACCTGCATGGGTTTTTCAATGAAAGGACAGTGAATCTTTACGATATATGAAGATTAGCGGAGCCTTTCAGAACTTGTCATCCCAGACGATTTATTCAATTTCTTATATTAGTGCCATTAAGAAAATTGCAGTTGTCAGCAGGGCGCACTTCAGTTCAGAATTAAGGCAGCAAATCCTTTCTCTCTGCTGGAAAGCACAGGCAACATGTCAAAACTATTTTTGTAACAAACAGTTAAATGGTTTGGGATGGGGAGGGGATTAAATTGATGAACATTGCCTTGCCTTAAGTGTTTTTCAGTCTGAATCCCTTTTTGTGAGTGCAGACGTGTTGGGTTGGTGGTAGATGTCAACAGCAAGAATCGGACAACAGAATTACGTGTTTTGGATCTAACATTTGTGAGTTGTATCAGACATTTCACATTTCCCGATCAAAGTCATTCCACCTGTCAGAGAAGAGCCAATTATTCTGATTCTTTCAAATAGTTTTTGCTACCAAAGAAATGTCTGCTTTATTATCCAAATAAGTTAAAAATGGCAACATAAAAATACTAAGAATGACTAACCATCGGAAAAATTATGGAAATAAATCAGAGGAAATAAATGTCTGATTATTGTCATAAAACGGCGCAAGTCAGACTAAAATAGTAAGATTAAACAAGAACTTACCAGTTTGAAGTTTGATCTTTATTTTATGAGGAGTTGCGATGAGGGATTTCGTGAAGACCCCGCCAGGCACGCATGCGCGACATTCTTCAAAGCAGCGGTGTGGAATCACAGATCACAAACCGAAGATAGTAAGATTAAAACTTGACCATACCAGTTGAATATATAATAGAGGGTTGGGAGCGGAGGGCACGAAATCCCTCATCGCAACTCCTCATAAAATAAAGATCAAACTTCAAACTGGTAAGTTCTTGTTTAATCTTACTATTTTACTTCGGAGTCACGTGAGTGACTTCGTGAAGATTTCAAAGCTCTGTGATTACATGCCCTGGACCACGCCCATGCTCACACACTGCCGTAATTCTGATGGAGGAAGTATGTTAACGTATTCCAGACTTGAACAAGCTGAAAAAATAATAACATTTGTTAATACAACAATAACCCCCTGAACTCGGGGACAAACGTTTAGGGAACAGCACTTAAAACTGAATCCGCCAACGTTGCGGGAGCGGTTATAAATCAGTTATAAAACCGCTGAAGTGTAGATTCACTGGCCCAGCTCGCTATTGCGAGGCCAAAATCCATGAACACCGCCATAGTCCTTGCCACTGATGTGGATGCAGCCCTGATAGAATGACATTTAAAATATTAGTGTCTTACCTGCTGCACCGAAAACCACCTCGTGTCATCTGGAGATAGTCTGCACAATCACCCTGTGACGTGGGTTACCATGGCTGAAACAGACCCGTCTCCATACATCTGATGCCCATTTGCAGACGTGTAGTCCCAGGTCTGTGTAGTGTAAGTAATTCTTCTGTAAAGAAGTTACCTTAGTATGGTCCGATCATTCTATCCAGGTTTAATTCCTGTAAAGTCATGACCTGTTGAGCTGTGTTCAGTGCCATTATCATAA
This sequence comes from Raja brachyura, assembly GCA_963514005.1. The sequence goes on along the minus strand of OY740810.1, from coordinate 504,017 downwards.
GCACTTTGAAGGTGAGTAAGTCCATCATAGGCGACCAGCTCCTGAGGAGGGTCAACACTACCTCATCCCAGTCCAATCTAGCGATAGGACGACAATGCACTCCTGGCACTGTATACAGCACTGTAACTGAGGGACTCGTCATAATGACGACCCATGAGTATTCCAGCACCTTGGAGAGTATAGCAGATATGTAGATGGTCTAGGTCCGACTACAGAAACCTCCCATATCCTTATGTAGGCGAGGTACTGCTTCCTACTGGACTCTCTCTGCACGATGCTGTTTGACATCCATGGTCCTTTATGTTGCAGAGCCTGGTTGCGTATCCTGCAGCACCTGTCTGATGAAGCAGAATGGGGAAAACATAGAAACCCCGCATTTCCCCCCAACGTAGCGAAAACGCGTCCATCGCCACTGCCCCAGGATCTAGTTCTCAAGACATATGTTAGTATCCAATGGCTCAACCTGGACGCAAAGAGGTCGAAATCTGGTATTCCATATTAGGCTATAATTTTAGCAGATATTTGGAGGTTCAATCTACTTGATGTCGTTATTAATACTTGTGACCTGGTGTCCGCCACTATATTGAGCTTATCCAGAAGGTACATAGCTGAACTCAAATTTCTTTCAATCCACCAGAGCCAAATTAATGTTTCCAATTCATCCCAAGATATTAACTTGACGCCACCCATAAGGTTTAATATGCCTCCTCAGTGGTATTATTTTGAAGACGAACATACGTATGCTGCAGATTAGTACATTAATGCGCAGCCCTGGACATGCTCCCAGCATTTCTAAACAGTTTATACCTTGTGATTGAAGAAAGTAGACTCATGCAATCCCATTTACCGCCCCACCTGGAATGGTGTCAGTAGTTCCCCAGCCCTCGGCGCTTGCGTCGGTTTGTAACGCGACTACTAGGTTTGATGTAATGATGGGATTTAACAATCACAACCATTGCTAATCCACCGTTGTACCTCAATTATGCTTGGATTGGCAGCTGCTTAAGCTCGTAATTGTAAGCATTCGCTATACATGCCGAGATTTTGCTTATTCACCCAAGCTTTGATAGCGTAACGACCCAATTATGTGGCTGGAATGTAGCTCCAATTTACCCATAGCTTAGCAGCATGTCGAAAGTCAGTTCCCTGGCGCAAGCAAGGCTGTTACATGAATCTATTATGGCTATAGCTCTGTTCCCTGGATAGTGACAAACAAAGCCGCAGAATGTATGTACCTCCCTCCTACTTGTGAGGTTATGCATGCAGCACTTCCAAGAGAACCAGGCCCCCTTACCTCCATGGTTACCGGCGAGCCTGACGTTCTGGTTTCTAGTATTCCTTCTTTGCTGGGTGCTGCTCGATCGCCTCGGTAAATCCTTGTTCCTGCAGCTGGTGTGTGGTGAGGTAGTCTATGCTGGCTCTGCCCTAACAAGGCTTCTGCTGTTGGGGAGCTGGTGCGGATGTGTTCTTGATGGCCTCGTCTTTGACCGGCTTGGGCAGGTCCTCCCCAAACAGCTGTCTTGGAGGTGTGGTGGAGGTACGACCCAACCCAGCGAATTCAGGGTTAATGTCGGGCCGGATGGAGCTCTGACTAAAACAGTTTCCCGAAGTGTGCTACACAGGAGGGCTAGAGCATCCTGCTGCTCTGCGGATGCACCTGCCCCATCGAGGGTCCTGATGAGCGCCGTGATGCCCGACGCCAATAGCTTCAGAATTTTCTGCCTCTTCATCTCTTGTTCCCTCGCATTGGAAATTATGTTCCCTCAGATGGCTGAGTCGACCCTCGGGACGTTCAGGGTAACACAGTTTCCAGGATCCTTGTACTTCTCCGTGTTTCTGAAAGCACCTGGTCTAGGAACTGGTGTGTCGTCAAGAATTAATACTTACTGCCAATGTAGAGTGCAGCGGTACCCCTGAAAACAGGTTTCGGATTTTCGACACCTCCAACTTCTTCTTCTGGATCGAGAGCAGTGGGCTCTTCTGCTGCCGCTGCTTTGTCAAATCGGCCATCTGTTGAATGCTAGCACTCCCGATGGACGAAGGTGAGATTGAAGGTGGTGGTCATGATCCGAACTCCCAGACCGCTGAGACTCCTGCTCTTGCCGACCCAGGTCCTGCTGATATAGTTGCTCCACCATTAGCTCCATCCTAGCCATGCGACCGCTGCCGCTACACACGGACAACAGGTCGACTTCCCCAGGCCCTGATGAGTCGCTGGGGCTTCTGCCAGTAGGTCACACCTCAACGAAGTGGCTGACAGGTACTCGTCAGCACCCGCTCCTGCGGGGCTGAACGACTTCCGCACGGACAACCCGCTAGCCCGGCATCCCTCGGACCTTAGCGGCCTCTCTACCTGACGAGCAGGCAGAGGAAAGGAGTCGGAACCGGTCCCCAATACCGGTCCGTGGTCTGTGCAGGCACACCGTCACCCTCACCCCCAGGGGTCTGTGACGGCGCTTGGCTGGCTTTACCCGCAGCAACGGGATTGCCTAACCGTATTCTGCTGCCACCGGTCTGCGCTCCGGCAGCCTGTTCCGGTGCAGTGCCGGTACCTCCTGCTGCCGCAGGCTGTACGACTCCTGCACGGACATACCGCTAGTCCGCCGTCGTTTGGACCTAAGCGGCACCTCTGCCTGGTGGGAAGGCAGAGGGAAGGATCGGTACCGGTCCCCAATACCGGCTCCGCTGTCCGTGCAGGCTTGCCGTCACCCTTAACCACACGGGTCCATGAGGGCGCATAGCCGGCGTTACCCGTAGCAATGGGGTTGCCTAGCCGTAAACTGCTGCCACCGGTCTGCGCTCCGGCAGCCTGTTCCGGTGGACACCGGTACCTCCTGCTCCTGCAGGGCTCCCTGATTTCCAGCAGGTCCATCACCGGCCTGCAGTCTAGCAGGTTACCCCCGGCGGTATGTCGATGCCTCCCACTGCAGCGGGGCATGACCTGTGCGCAGCTCTCCCCATCTCTGATACCTGCATAGTAGGAGAGACAAAACGAGCCGCCGAGCGGGTCACATGTTTACGCACCTTTGCCCCACAGTCACTATGCATAGGTGAGAGTGGTAGGGAGTCCAGGTCTTGCCCATCCTGCTCCCACGCGGTGCTCCACCATTTTGCGGCCCCATGGTCAGCCGTGGTGGAGAGACGGGTCCTGGCTGCGCAGGGCTCCCCGACCTCCGCGTTCTTCTGGAATGGTGGCCGCTGACTCCCATCTGAAGTCGCACGGCCCTTGGAGACCTGCTTCGCTGCCTTCATTCTGGTCTCCATCCCTCTGTGAGCAAACTCGAATACAGACGCTTAGCTATTCAAAGTTAGTATCTTACCTGAGGGTCTTTAAGAAGTATGGTGACCAGCCTCTCATGCTTTAATAACTTTTATATGTTGGCAGTCGGAACTTCTTGAAGACAATGCATACCCTAGAGTAGCAGGGCACTTTAATGTAGCCAGGCCACAGAATCCCTGCAGTTGCAGTGTGGAGTCAGGCTGCCTTTGCTTGCAAGCCTGCTTCTCCCTGAATGCCAGCAACCCGCAGAACCCCTGCAGGCTGCGGTGTAGAGTCGGGCTGCTGCCCATGGCAAGCACAGCAAGCCCTACACCACATGCACACCGCCAGCCCGCAGTATCACCCCCGCGGGCTGTGGTGTAGAGTCGGGGCTGCCGCTCCGCCGTTGAAACTTCTGACGGCGAGCCTGCAAGCCCGACTCCTGCATGCACACCGCCAGCCCGCAGTATCCCCCGCGGCTGCAGTGTAGAGTCGGGGCTGCCGCTCTACCGTTCCTACTTTGAACGGCGAGCCTGCAAGCCCCACGCCTACATGTACACCGCCAACCCGCGGTGTTCCCCGCGGGCTGAGGTGTAGAGTCGGGGCTGCCGCGCTGCCGTCGCGAACTTTTGACAGCGAGCCGGCAAGCCCCATTCCTTTTCGCCCGCGGCGTCCCCTGCGGGCTGCGGTGTGGAGTCGGGCTGCCTCTGCCGTCCTCCGCCGGCGAGTGTATGAGCCCGGACCCTCCTGGGTCAACGGGCTTCCCGACTCCAACTATTGGAGCCGCCGCTGACTGCCGCAGCAGTCAGATCCGAGGCGGCTGCGAGACCCTGCGACAGGGCCACCTAGAAGAAAAAGACCGCAGGTTAGTGTTTTACTTACCTGCAGGTCCCAGCAGCAGAGGAGCAACGCTCCTCCCTGCCTGTCGCTCGCATGCGGTCGACGATATGTCGCGCATGCGTGCCTGGCGGGGTCTTCACGAAGTCACTCACGTGACTCCGAAGTAAAATTGGAAATCAAATAGCTGAAAAAATGTCTTCACAAATTTTCCATTCAGGTTATTTCCCAATTATAATAAGTTGCAGAGAGTTTGTACAACATGCAACATAAGGCAATATAGTGCAAGAACAGGCCCTTCGGCCCACAATGTCAGTGTTGATAATGAGGCCAAGACCATTCCTTCTCTACATCCTCCCATTGGGCCCTGCGTTCCCCAGCATTGGCAGAGAGGCCATGAGAATCCAATGAGCTGCTCTCTGGATGGAGCCGAGGCCCGACAAAGCTGTGAGCAATGAGCTGGAATTGGAGCAACAGCCACAGCTCATCAGCTCCACTCTCATGAATCATGGGATGTTTGGCCAAGAGAAAGCAAGGCAGGGAGGAAAGTAGAAGACCCCTCACTAATGCCATCTCTTTCCACAGGCTTGGAGGAAGCCTGAGACCTGCAGCAACTCCTGCTGATGAGAGTGTCCAACATGGCCAGCTCCTCCTCACTGACGACGAGGGACTGAGTGCCCCCATGGACCCGGACTTTCTCGCCATTCAAAATTAAACATTTTTACTGACATTACCCTACTACCAGTGTTGGTGCAGTCATGGTCACCCTGGCACTTCCGCGATGCCACACGGCACATAACCCATATCCCATATCCCTCCATTCCCTGCATATCCACGTGTCTATCCAAAAGTCTATTAAATGCCAATAACATATCTGCTTAAAAAACACTTCCCCAGCAGTGCATTTATGATCATCTTTCAAACTCCAACTTGCAACGGATAATAATGGTACATTCCATACAACAAAAGCTCTCCATGGTTCATTTTCTTTGACAGCACGTCCGAATGAATAGTCTCCAATTTCCACTGCCTCCAGTTTTCCTTCCGTCAGAGGCCATTCAGAAATGTCTTCTATGTTAAAATTAGCATGTAAAACTTTTAAACTCCTAATCTATCAATTTTAATGGTTGAAAACGTTGTCTGTGTCTTTCGTTCCCAAGGTTCTATATTTTGGATTTTTATATTTTAGCTCTTTAACCAATCTCTGTTCATTTACCTAAATGTCACCATGTGGCTTGATATCAAATTTGCTTCCATATTTTGACTGTGAACATGTTGGTGCATATTCTATGTAAATGGTGCACAAGGTTTTAATTATTTCTCTTATTTTGATGCAGAGAATTATACAGAATGGAAACAGGCCCATCAGCCCAACTTGTCAATGCTATCCATGATGCCTATCAAAGCAAATCATTTTTCATGCATTTGACCTATATCCTTCTAAACCTTCCTTATAAAGCACCTGTCCAAATATTGTAATTGCACAAATTTTGACAAAGAGCAATCCAACCAGGACCTCAACAGTGGAACAGGCGGAGGATGATGGCTGACCTTATCCTCCGGCTGGGAAGGCGGATGAAGGCTGCAGCAGAAAAGGGTCTCCGGTCGTCTTGGACTCCATGCCACTGGATCCTGACCCGGATCTGTCAAGGACCGTGTGGTGGCTATCTGTGCACTAATTAAACAAAGTCACGCACAGGCGTCCTCCATATAGGGAATAACACCCTGGAGACACCCATGGTCAGCCATGACTGAGGGGGGCCTAAGAGAGGGGGTAATAGACTAATTTTGAGCACATCCTCTGGCAGCTCATATCATAAACCCACCACCCTTTGTGTGAACAAGTTGCCCCTTACATCCTCTAAATCTTATTTGCAGGTTTCATTCATTACAAACATTACCAGATCTTGGTGTTCAAATTTAAGACAAAACTGTGAGCAATGTGAAGGGGGTCTCCTTTCCGCTGACTGGTTAGCATGCAACAAAAGCTTTTCACAGTACACGTGACAATAAACTATACTCAACTAAACTGAATTAAACACAACTTACAATTCGCAAGTCCATGTAGTTAAAACTGGGCAAAATAAAAAGCTAACCAGACTTCGGATTCCAGATTGTTAAGGTTTAGATGCAACATTCATCGAAAGGTTACATCTAGTCTCCTCATCTCACACTTCTACTTTCTGCATCATCTCTCTGCCAAAGTCAAAGATGGTATTTCAACCCAACCGTACCTTTCACTGAGCTAACACGATACACAGGTGGCTTTACGCTCACATGGTGGAGTGTCATGACAGGTTGTGAGAAACATTCACACCCACCAGGTGAGTGTACACTCAGTAAGATGAGTTAAATTTACCCGCAATGTCCTACTCTAATGTGCCATTACTCAGGATAGCTTTTCTTCTTTTTTCCCCATGCTTCAACAAAACCAAACACGTTGCCCTCTAATCACGCTCCTGACACCAACACCAAGACTTTGCCCTCCGGGTGCAGTCACAGATTAGCCTAACATCAGTTTATAGTTCAAGTAGCCAATCAAACAACAATTGAAACTCCAGATAGACCCAAAACACTGGAGTAGCTCAGTGGGTCACGCAGCATCTTGGAAAACGAATATGTGATGTTTCTGGTCGAGACCTATCTTCAGACAGAAGAAGGAGTCTGAAGAAGGGTCTCGACCCGAAATGTCACCTTTTCTCCAGAGATGCTACCTGTCCCGCTGACTAACTCCAGCTTTTTGTGTCTATCTTCGGTTTAAACCAGCATCTGCAGTTCCTTGCTACACAATGGAAACTCCATTCTCTACTTTCGGAGTTCACTTCACCTTACAGTCCATCATGCTTGCTCACTCTTATTACAAACTGCTTCAAGAAGGCAACAATTTAACTGGCCACCAGAGGGCAGAACATCCCTTGTAGTTTCTCCTGGATTCCAACATAGATGCCAGTGAATGCTTTAGGAATCATTAACGTGGTGAAGAGAGGTTTGTCCCAGAGTAGCTTCTACTTTTTGATATTTACATATTATAATAAAAATCCAATTTTTCAGAAAACATAAGACAGCTAAGTATTAAGGATACAGGTCACCCTTCCCCCTGCTCCCCTCTGCACAAGAACAGCAGCCCCAAGATTGTGTCCCAGAACTACAAACTACGCAAGCAGTGCCTCAACTCTGTCCGTCTATCTCTTCATCATCTTCATCCAAATGTGATCACCTTTTATTCTTCGAAACAATTATAACATTATCATTCTCCAGTCTCCTGGAGCTTGTGTTGTAATGGAGTCACCCCGTCACAGAAACAGGCCCTTCAGCCCATCATGTCCATGCACTAATCAAGCACCAATCTATATTCATCCCAGTTCCCAGCACATGGACGATAGCCTTCACTCGTTCATCCATCATTGCACATTACAGATTCCTGATTCATTATCAACTCAACAATTTCAGGTAACTCACTTTTTGTGTTTGATTTAGAACTGACCAGTCATTATTTATCTGTACATTTCATCCAATTTTTCGCTCTCCACTTACACTGCCCGGTCCACTCTGCATTTCAGTTTTTAATTGATCCTTTGACATTTTCTCTCCGTCATTAACCAAGCGACGAGATGACTCCATTAAACTGGTAATCACGACAGCATGAAATCACGAACCACCAGACTGCACACACTCCTCTCCAGCCTCCCCCACTCTCTCTGCTGCTCGAAACAAACTTGTTTTCTCCCTTTTCCAATTTTGACAGAGGGTCTTCGACCCAAAACTAACTTTGTTTCTCTTTCCACAGATGCTGCCTGACCTGATGAATTTTGCCTGTATTTTCTGCATTTAGTCCAGATTTCCATTATCTGTAGTTTTATGATTTTCATCTGATCATTTCCCTCAAGTCACGGAACTGAGGAGCAATGCCAATTGCCGAGGGCTGGAGCCCATAGAGTATAACAGCCAACACCAGCAGTCATTAGCACTGGACCCTGAGCACCACCGAGTCATGCTATACTGATACTCCAGGAATGCCAGGTGCAACACTAAGTGTTGCTTTATTATTGCCGTGTCTTCTCCAACGTGATAAGAAACTTTGTTTTGGGTGCTATCTCGGCAAATCTTATTGCACACAAGTATTTCTGTTACAGAGATTAAGCAGTTCAAAGAATTTGCAAGGACAGTAAAGGGGGAGATAGGGAATTCAATCTCAGCAGATCCATTCTGTCTGATGATAGCGGTGAAGAACCCGTTTGTGAATCTGATGGTCCATGCTTTCTATCTACTGCTAGATGAGAGAATGGAGATACGAGAATGACCAGAGTGTGAGCGGTCCTTAATTATGTTGGCTGCTTTCCCAAAACAGCGTGAGATACAGATGGAGCTGATGGTTGGGGAAAGGCTGGTTTGGACGTTGGACTGGACTGTGTTCATAGCTCTCGGCAATTTCCTGTGCAGGGCAGTTGCCATACCAAGCTGTGATGCATCAGGATTGGTTGTTTTCTACGGTGCGTCCGTCGAAGTTGGGAAGAATAATGGAAATGGCAAAATCTTCACATGAAGAATTGAAATAAACCATTGAGAGTAAATATTTTTCACTTCTGCTGAGTATTTAAAGGGCCAACTATTTGTGTGAGAAAATGATGAAAATTCAACAGTCAACATGCAATCATGATTATACCGTCCAGCATAACTATGTCAAGAATCATCAATGTATCATTTATTGATAGATAGTAAATGGTGCAGCAACATTGATACCTCACCCTGTCACCTGCTCATAAAGCTGAGACTAATAAACTGCTGTGCTAAGTAACCACAGATACGAGGTGTACATTCAGATTCCAAAGTCGAATATCAACGAGATGATCAAAGTCTCCCAGCACCCAAGCCAAGCAGATCTGGAAAGACTCACTACATATTTAAACACAAGACTAAAGGTTCCCATTATTGATCCCAATCTAGTGATTCTCATAGAAATCCCAATCTTCCAATCCACCTTGTTGCATCCTTGCACTTTATTTGCTATCTGTAACAATGTAACACTTTATTTTCTATTTGTAACACAATATTTTGCACTCTGGTTATTTTTTACCTTGCATTCCCTATGTGCACACATCTATGTCTGGATGGCACATGAATCAAATATTTTTCACTGTATCTCAGCACACGTAACAGTAATAAAATAATACCAAATCCTAGTGCAAGAAAAACCATCTCAAAGAAAGGGTCAATAAATGATCGTGAAAACCTTCACTGGAACCTTTGGCAGCAGCGCCACAGTTAGTAGAGTTGTAGCCTGAGGAAGGCAGTGACTCAGGTTCAATCCTGACCTCAGGTGCTGTCTGTGTGGAGTTTGCCCGCTCTACCTGTGACCCTCTGTGATTCCTCCATGTGCTGCAGGTTTTCTCCCTTATCCCAAATACGGAATGTTAATGGAGTCATGGTGCAGGTAAATTGCCACAGGAGTGTACATGAATAGTAGAATCCTGGAGGTATTGCAGGAGTAGTTAAAAATTGGATGAATGTAGGAAGAGAGTAATTGTGAGGCTGATAGTTGGGATGTGGAGGACTGATGGATCTGTTTCTGTGCTGCATCTCTCCAGGACTCTATAGAATGCAGTGTGGTCGTACTTGTGAGAAACATGACAAACAACATCCCACACACACCAGATCATTAGTTTAAAGTTGTTGACTGAGGTACATTGGGCATACATCTGGATAAATCCCAAACCATTTGAAATAGAATAAAAAGTTACTTTGCACCCATTTGCGAGACGTCCTTGACCTCACAGCATATCTACTGTATTCCAAAATCAGTCCGGTTCATGCACTGGAATCTCTAAAGAGGTTTATCTCTCAAACATGCTGCAAAGAGACAAGAGCCACAGCTGACATGAGAACAGGTTAGGACACAAAGTGCTCCTGAACATCAGCGAGACCAAGCGTAGACTCAGCAACCATTTTGCTGAACACACGTTCAGTCCACCAAGTCTCCTGGAACTCCTGGTATCTCCATGTGACCTCCCATTCCCACACTGACCTTTCTGTCCTGGGCCACCTCCAATGCCAGTGAGACATAGAAATATAGAAAATAGGTGCAGAAGTAGACCATTCGGCCCTTCGAGCCTGCACCGCCATTCAATATGATCATAGCTGATCATCCAACTCAGTATCCTGTACCTGCCGTCTCTCCATACCCTCTGATCCCTTTAGCCACAAGGGCCACATCTAACGCCCTCTTAAATATAGCCAATGAACTGGCCTCAACTACCTTCTGTGGCAGAGAATTCCGGAGACTCACCACACTCTGTGTGAAAAATGTTTTTCTCATCTCGGTCCTAAAAGACTTCCCCCTTATCCTTAAACTGTGACCCCTTGTTCTGGACTTCCCCGACATAGGTAACAATCTTCCTGCATCTAGCCTGTCCAACCCCTTAAGAATTTTGTACGTTTCTATAAGATTCCCTCTCAATCTTCTAAATTCTAGCGAGTACAAGCCGACACGCAAACAGGAGGAACAGTGCCCGGAATTCCTTATGGGCTGCTTACAACCCAACGGTATGAATTCTGATTTCTCCAATTTAAAAAACTCTCCCCCCTTCCAGCCTTCTCCCACCACAATCAGTCTGAAGAAGAGTCTCGACCTGAAACGTCACCTATCCATGTTCTCCGCAGATGCTGCCTGACCCGCTGAGTTGCTCCAGCACTCTGTGAAACATCAGCTATCCATGTTCTCCACAGATGCTGCCTGACCCGCTGAGTTACTCCAGCACTCTGTGAAACGTCACCTATCCATGTTCTCCACAGATGCTGCCTGACCCGCTGAGTTACTCCAGCACTCTGTGAAACGTCACCTATCCATGTTCTCCACAGATGCTGCCTGACCCGCTGAGTTGCTCCAGCACTCTGTGTCCTTTTGCTTATTAATCAACATCTACAGTTCTTTGTTTCTACAAGGAAGAGGTTATTTATAGTCTGAAATGTCTGTTTGAGGCAGACACTGCTTCTGCTTCCTACCTCGATCTCATCGATCGTAAGAGGCCTGGCCACAAATGGTCTATGTTACAGGGGAACGTAGGCTAAGTTATCCCACGAGCAGATATGATCAGGCACCGCTGAGACCCCTGTAACATAGGTCCTTCATGACAGTCACTTTCATTCAACTAATTCCACTCCATCCACTTCCCCTCCCTCTATCACAAGGCGCCAACTCTCATCTCCTGCCCAATCTCACCACCACATAGTTGCCAAAGTGCCAACTCCAGCTGTCCCTCACCCCACTGACTCCAATCCTATAACATTGGGTTGGCTGGCCAGGCATCCTCTTCCTGTGAAGCACTAGTCTAATTCTGTATTTAGTACCTAAGAATCATCAGTATATTTCAGATCAGATTCCCAATTAAACCCAAGGGAATCTTGAGGAGACAGATGGACAAGAATGAAACATTCATGAGGCAAGAGGTCAATGCTGCTCATTTCCAATTGTCTAGCTGCGGTTAGATGGCTCGGCACTGCCCAGGATCACAAATTACACAGCGCAGCCACTCCAGATGGCAGTTCCTCTGTCCTGGGCCAGAGAACATCTGTTATAATAGAGAAATGTAAGAAAACGTGGCTTTCTGGGACTGCATGTTTTGGAAAGTTGCAATTTCTGAATGGTTAATTATAAATGAGCACCTAAGGGCCTGTCCCACTTGGCTGTCATTTACACAACAGGCCGGTAGTGACTGACGCGCGATGGTCGCGTGCATCATCATGCGTCCACACTGCCGACTGGGGCGCGGGACGTCATTTGAAGATAGACACAAAATGCAGGAGTAACTCAGCAGGAAGGCACCATTTCTGGAGAGAAGGAATGAATGATGTTTCGGGTCGAGACTCTTCTTCAGTCTGAAGAAGGGTCTCGACCCGAAACGTCACCCATTGCTTCTGTCCAGAGATGCTGCCAGTCCCACTCAGTTACTCCTGCATTTTGTGTCTATCTCCAATCGTCTTGGCCCCGCTCTGGGAGTAGGAGTGGGGGCGGATCCGGATCTGCAATGGCTGTGAGCCCCAGGCCGAGTTCGGCGATCGTTTGCCTGCTTCTGCTGCTGTTGGAGGTGAGACGTTGCACCACACCAGGGTGTCCCACTTGGCCGTCAAGTGGGACAAGCCCTTTAATAACTGTGAAAAAATAAACCTCTCATTCATCATTTAAACAAAAAGTCACCCCTCTGGAAATGACTGGATGATAAACAGCTCAGGATCTAGTCCAGGCACTCACTCACAACCAAGTACGTTGTTGTCATTTCTGTTTGATTATTGCAGGAGTTGACCTGTGAATCTGAGGCCAACAGTAATCAAAGTGCTCAGAGTAACTCGCGCAGAAAGTGTTTTCTGGACACTGTCAATTTCAAAGTCCTTTTAGTGCCAGACAGACAGAGGCAGGGTAGAGGTCCAGTTGGTTGCTGCCCATGGATTTAACATCCACATATCTTTCCAGAGTCCTTGCATCATCCTCAAGGCCCACTGGGCCTCCTAGTGGCTCCTGATCACATCAAATCATGCACTCTGACACCCATCAGCGTCACCCCTCCATCCTGGCCTCACTCTACAACCCCCACTCCTCCACTTGTTAAACAGGAACCGTGACTCAGCAGGAGTTAAAACATTGCACAAATGTGAAGGATTTTACAGAGATAATATCTTCTCACATGCCATATGAATGATCACTAAAGCAATTATCTTTGGTGGACTTTAGACCATTGCACAGTATTTTCTGATACGAATCTTGTTGATATTTGCTATCTTCTAGTTCCTCTGAGGTGACGCAAAACCTCTGGGGATCATTACACCATGGGAGGGGTCAGGACAAAGTCCCCATGGCCTATTCACAGGTAAAGGCATCAGTGGGTCATCTGTATCATGATATCACCTCACTCCTTGAACTGCTGTTTGTGTGGAGATCAGTATCAGCGGCACCATCTTCAGTATTCATGGAATACTGAGCCAGGTGAAACTTTTGAGGATGACTAAAGAGATCAATGAAGGTAGGGCGGGGGTAGATGTCTACATGGATCTTAGTGAGGCATTTGATCACGTCCCTCATGGTAGGCTGCTGCAGAAGATTAAGATGTATGGGATTCACAATGACCTTTGGTTCGAGACCCTTCTTCATAATTTCATGTCATAGGAGCAGAATGAGGCCATTTGGCCCATTGTCTACTTCCTCATTCAATCGTTCCATCTCAACATTCTCCTGCCTTCTCCCCATAACCCCTGACACCCGTACCAATCAAGAATCTATCATTCTCCACTTTAAAACCCCCCAATGACTTGGCCTGTCTGTGGGAATGAATTCCACAGATTCACCACCCTCTGACTAAAGAAATGCCTCCTCATCTCCTTTCTAATGGTACATCCTTTTATTCTGAGGATTTACCCTCTGGTCCTTGAATCTCCCACTAGTGGAAACATCCTCTCCATACCCACTATCCAGGCCTTTCACTATTCGGTAAGTTACAATGAGGACCCCCTCATCAATCTTTCCACTTTGAAGGAGATTACCCGAAATTCTGGAAATTCGTATTGTCTTCGGGTAATTTTAGGGAAATGGAATAATTTCATGAAATTTCCACATCCGGCCCGCGAAGGGGTGTAAAGGTGATACCACACAGCACTGCCGGTTTGGAGCTCAAAGGTTTAAACAGAGCGCTGTCAGTTTAACGCGTGGGAAATTAAGCAAAGAGCTGTTGGCTGCAGTGGTATGGGTCATAGACTGTTTGGGAAAATTCTCGTATATCCATGAGTCTTTGGAATTCTCTTTTGCAGTGGAAGTTGAGCCTTTGATTATTTTGCAGGCAGTGGTAGAATTCTGGATAAGCCCAATGGTGAAAAGTTACCAGTGGGCAATGGGATTGCAGTTACATTGGGATTGGCTTTGATTTTACAGAACAGTGGATGGGCTCAAGGAGCAGAGAGGGAGAGAGGGAGGGGTGGAGAGAGGGAGAAGGAGGGAGGGAGAGAGGGAGGAGGGAGGGAGAGAGGGGGAGAGAGGGAGGGGGAGCGAGAGAGGAAGGGAGGGAGAGAAGAAAGGAAGGGGCGAGAGAGGGAAGAAGCGAGAGAGGGGAAGGAATGAAGGTGTGGGGGGTGGGGGAATGGGGGTGGGGAGGAGGTGGTGGAATCTTTCTGACAAACTACAATCCTTCTGTTAAATGTTCATGAGCTGTGATGATCTTTAACACCCTGTCTGTCTGTCCTGGGCTTCCACCTACCAGGATCCATCTGTACAACGGCTGATCCTGCTGTGAGGTTCACGAGGGAATGCATGGAGTGATGGACTATTTGCTTCACCACACTCACCTTCATTGGTTCATGGGACCCTTCATTCCACAGCTGACTGGAGAACAGATGTCTCAGGACTCATCATCCCACAAATAAGTGAAGATTGGAAATCTGTGTCAATGTAGAAACAACCAGCAATTAGAATTGAAAAGCCAATCTTGCAAAGATAAAAAATGTACTTTGCTTCCACTATATAACTAGATTAATGCTTCGTACGCAACAAGATGGCAAGTTCTCCGAGTGCTCTAGTAATAAGCGTGCTTTCCTAGGGAATTGGTGTTTAGTCTGTATTCAATTCTACTTGGCTGTATATGTAAACAAGACTTGCTATTGTAAATGTGAACTCTAACACCTTCTAGGTCAGTATGTTTGTTCCACAGCCTTCAGAAATTGCCTTGCCATGTCAGAATCTATTTCAGACTTCCAATTTGATTTAACATCCCTGGGATAGGCAGTTTCTATCAGTCTAATGCTGCCAATAATATATTTAGCACTTCAGTTTTCATTGCTATGAAATGAGTGAAATGACACGTTAATGTTAGTTCATTTCTAAACTATGTTGTATCCTTATTAACGGTCTTTAGTCCCTGATTCAGATGTGGCTTCAAATTTTACCCAGTTCCTTAAGTCATTGCCAGTTTAATATGGAGCAGGTGCCCTACAGTGGGACATGAGGCAAGATTCAAGGATTTAAATTGACATTGGTCTGACCCTCTGCCTCGCCTTGTTTTGGGTGCTGGTTTAGATCTATTATTAGACTCTATGTATCACCCCAACACTAGCATTGTCCATTCACCCCAGCACAAGCATTGTCCATTCACCCCAACACAAGCATTGTCCATTCACCCCAACACTAACATTGTCCATTCACCCCAACACTAGCATTGTCCATTCACCCCAACACTAACATTGTCCATTCACACCAACACTAACATTGTCCATTCACCCCAACACAAGCATTGTCCATTCACCCCAGCTGACTGCTCATTCGGAGCCACACTTAATTTGCTCAATGTCCCACTTAAAATGAACCTGTTCTTGTTGCACTAGCACATGATGCCTTCTTTATAATATTTGTCACGCCCAGCTCACTCCTAAAATTCAGTTTCAAATGCATTTGGTTATTGACAACTATTCTACCTGCTGTCCGTTATTTCCCTATTAAAACCTATCCATTTTTTCTTGGGCTACTTTTGAAAACCTGTCTTCCAATGAAGACAATCCTATTTGTCCACACCCCAGACAGAAGACCCTCATGACAGAAGAATCTCATGTATTCCCTTCTAAAAGTCTCCGTTTTACCAACATTGCCAGAATCCTTCAAGCCTAGAAGTGCTGCTTCTCCTGTAATTGAGATTTTAGCACATTTCTTAATAATAATCATAATAATAATATATTTTATTGTCATTACACATAAGTGCAATGAGATTTGGTTTGCAACTTCCATCCGATGTCATAACTTAAACAACTAATAAAATTTAGGTTTAGCTACCCCGAGAACATGGTTTGTAAAAAGAACAGTAAAACAGACTAACGTGCAGATGTGTCTGTGCGATGTGACCATCCGAGGGAGACAGTCCATGGGGGTGGGGGGCACTCAGCAGAGTCGGTTCAGAGCCGCTATAGCTCTGGGGATGAAGCTGTTTCTGAGTCTGGAGGTGCAGGCGTAGAAGGCCTTGTAACGGAAGGTCTGCCAGAAGGTAGGAGTTCAAACAGCCCATTACAAGGGTGAGAGGAGTCTTTATGTATGCTGACGGCCTTCCTGAGGCACCGTGTGTGGTAGATGCCCTCCAAAGCTGGTAGCGGTGTCCCAATAATCTGTTGCGCTCTGTGGACAACGCGCTGAAGAGCTCTCCTCTCCGCCTCAGTGCAGCTGAGATACCACACAGAGATGCCATACGTCAGTATGCTCTCTGTGGTGCAGCGGTAGAAGGTCGTCATCAGCTGCTGGGGCAGACCAGTCTTTTTCAATGTTCTCAGGAAGAACAATCGTTGCTGTGCCCTTTTGACCAGCGCAGCGGTGTTGGTGGACCATGTGAGGTCCTCTGAGATGTGAGTATCCAGAAACTTGAAGCTGGACACTCTCTCCACACTGTCTCCGTAGATGGAGATTGGGGCGTATTCCCCATTCTGTGACCTCCTGAAGTCAATAATCAGCTCCTTGGTCTTGGAGGTGTTTAGCGACAAGTTGTTCCGTGAGCACCAGTTCGCCAGGTTCTGCACCTCCGCTCTGTAGTTTGTTTCATCACCGTTGGTGATCAGCCCGATCACCGTTGTGTCGTCTGCAAACTTGACAATGGTGTTGGTGTCGAATGCAGGGACACAGTCGTGGGGTGAAGAGGGAGTAGAGCATGGGGCTCTGTACACAGCCCTGTGGTGTGCCGGTGCTCGGGGTGATAGTGGAGGACAGGTGCGGCCCCAGTCTCACTGCCTGCGGTCGCTCCGTCAGAAAATTCAGGATCCAATCGCATATCAGTGAGCTGAGGCCTAGCTGGTGGAGTTTGGTGGTGAGCTTGGTGGGATGAGCGTATTGAAGGCAGAGCTAAAGTCAATGAAGAGCATCCTCACATAGGTGCCCTGTCTTTCCAGGTGAGTCAGGACAGTGTGAAGAGCACAGAGATGGCATCCTCTGTGGATCTATTTGCCCTGTATGCAAATTGATGAGAGTCCAATGATGCAGGGATGCTGGATTTGATGTGGGAGAGGACCAGCCTTTCAAAGCACTTGATTGGTATTGGAGTTAGGGCAACCGGGCAGTAGTCATTCAGGTTGGTGACTTTAGACATTTTCGGCACTGGCACTATGGTAGCTGTCTTCAGGCACTTGGGGACCGCTGCCAGAGATAGAGACAGGTTGAAGATCCTCGTAAATACCTCCGCCAGCTGTACAGCACAGTCCTTTAGTACCCTACCCTGGATTCCATCCGGGCCTGCAGCCTTGCGTGGATTGATCCAACGCAGAATGCACTGTACCTCCTGAGTGCTCAGTGTTAAGGACTGTCCCTCCGCAGTGGCCGGGGTTGTTCCTCTCCTGGTGGTGTTGCCAGTTTCGAAGCGGGCAAAGAAGGTGTTTAACTCGTTGGCCAGTGTGATGTCACTGTGGGGGCAGACGGGGCTGCTCTTGTAGTCAGTGATGTCCCTGCCACGTGCTTCTGCCACGTGCTTCTGGTGTCCGCGGTGTTGAAGTGGTCTTCCACCCTTTGCCTGTGGATGTCATTGGCCTTTTTTTATGCCTTTGTTCAGCTTTGACCTGGAAGCACTGTAGGCAGAAGTGTCCCTGGATTTAAAGGCATTGTTGTGTGCCCTTAGCAGATTCTGAACCTCCTTGTTCATTCACGGTTTCTGGTTTGGGAACATCTTTATTTTCTTGTCCACTGTGACAGCCTCCACACAGCAGATCATGAATGGAATCTTTGACAACTTGTTATCTGATAGGAATAATGTTAATGGACAACTTGGTCACCATTTAATTTGCTAATTTACAATTTTATTTACATATAAATGCATATCAAAGTACATACTATAAATACAAGCCATGCTTCAGCCTATTTCACCACCTGATTTAGTTTAGAGATATAGTGTGGAAACAGACCCCACAGTCGCTGCTGACCAGCCATCACCCATACACTAGTTCTATCCTAGACACTAGGATCAATTTACAGAAGCCCATTAGCCTACAAACCTGCACATCTTTGTTAAACAAGCCTTGAGCAATCTGAACTAGATCTTATCATCTGCAAACTGAATTCTGTTCAATACACACAAGTCCAGACCCCTTGGAAAATTAAGGAGTAATGAAATAAAAATCGATTGTTAAGTAATTTGCTGTGAAGTTCCCAATCTATAAAGGATCTGGAGATGCAAACTTTGGCGCTGCAAACTTGAATCTTCACACTGAATTGTCCTAACCTGAATATTAAAAACTGTTTATGGAAAGACAGGGTGGGTATAATTTGAGAGGGGAACATAATTTAAAAAACTCAATGTCAGAACAACTCTTAAAAGTATGTGCATAGCAGTCTGTGGGGTGAATTTGTGGAATGGTCTGGAACTGGAGATAAACTGGATGAGGAGAGGTGATTGTGAGTGGGATATTTGTTATTCTGATTGTATCGGGAAGGGTGATTATGGGGTGATTTTGTATATATGACTAAGAGATACTGTATAGTATGTGAGAGTTTTTTTCTTTTCTTTTTTCTTTTTTTCTCTCATTTTTTGTTTGGCTTTGTAAATATTTGATTAGTGTATAAATGTAAATACTTTGGTGTACATATAGCTGCTGGTGTACATATGGTGTACATATAGCTGCTAAATTTGTATAAGACAATTATAAGCAGTTGAATAAGGGGTGGGAATTAATAAGCTTTTGCTTTTTCCTGCTCCTTTTCAGACACATACAATTTCATTTATTTATAGATACAGTTTATGACACTTTATAAATATTCTTGTTTTGTTTTTTGTATGCTGTTTCACACTTGCTTTTTATTCTGTTCGAAATAAAGAATTAAACAAATAAATAAATAAATACATAAAGTGTTAATTGCCTCCACAACTGCCACCTGACCTGCCAAGCACTGTCTTGTGGATCTGCCCACTGTCACTATTAGTGGGTGGTTAGAATGGCCAAAGGGGAGCATGAAATGTCATTGGCATGATTAGTAAACCAGTTTCATGTCCCCCTTTGTTAACATTAAGCAAATTTCACACTCAGTGTTTGCTGTGATTATTTACTATGCCTGGAAAGAATTCAATCTTGCCAAGAAGACATTGTAACAAGTCAAGTCAAAGTCAAAGTCAAACAAACTTTATTGTCATTTAGAAATACATTGATATATGCAGTTCCAAACGAAATTCCGTTGCATTTGGCTCCCTGTGCAACACAATAATTAACAGAAGGATAAACATGGATAAAATGGATAAAAAGGATAAAAGGATAAATACAAAGGACAAAGGACATTTATGATCACATACACCAGTTGGTGTAGTGAAATTTGACTTGCCAATGCAGCATAAAGATAATACACAACACTAGAGTATTTAACAAAAAACATAAAAACATCCCCCCACAATGGTTCCCACTGTGGGGGAAGGCAGCAAAGTCCAGTCCCATCCCTAGTTCACCCATAGTCGGGCCTATTGAGGCCTCTGCAGCTGCTGCTACGGCAGCCCGATGCTTCAGGCCTACTCGCCGGATGATGGAGTTCTGGCGTCGGGTGAACACTCTCAGCGGCCCAGAGTGTCTGGAGCGGCCGCTTCCTCCCCGGAGTTTGCAGCTCCCGTAGTCCACGGGCCGCACTGGTCGGAGCTCCCACTCTGGTGATCTCGGCGTGAGATCCCAGGCTCCGCGGTTTTTAAAACTCAGCGCCGCCAGCCCGCGGCTGGAAGCTCCACAGACCGCAGCTCCACAGATCCGCAATGTTGCAGTCGGCGGTCCCAGCCCCTCCGAAGCTCCACCGCACGATGACCCGGGCACGGTATCGCCTGCTCCACGATGGCGCTCCAGTGCTGTGTGCTGCCGCCGAAGCTGAAGTCCCGGCCAGTCCCGACAGGAAACGCCGCTCCAGACTGCCGGTAGGCCGCGAGGAAGGGGCGAAGATACAGCCCGGAGAAAAGACGCATCTCCGATCAGGTAGGGACTGAGAAAATAGTTTCCCCCTTCCACCCCCCCACCCTCTACATAAAAAGACTAAAATACCTCCAAAAACAAACACTTTAACTAACTAAAAATATTTAAAAAAATGAAAAGACTAACAGCTGCTGGCAGGGCAGCCATACTCGACGGCGCCCCGGAACTTACACCTAAACTAAATAGACAATGGTGGCAGCCCATTACATGGCATTCAGCAGTCTGATGGCTCGTGGGAAGAAGCTGTTGCAGAACCTTGATGTTCTGCTCCTTATGCTGCGATATCTTTTGCCCGAGGGCAGCAGAGTGAACAGTCCGTGATGGAGATGTGTGGGGTCTTTTATAATACTGCTGGCCTTAGACACGCAACGTTTGGTTGCAATATCCCCGATTGAGGGGAGAGAGGTCCTGATGATTTTTTCCGCCGTCTTCACCACTCTCTGCACGGACTTCCAGTCAGAGGCTTTACAGTCCCCAAACCAGACAGAGATACAGCTGGTCAAAATACTCTCTATGGTGCCCCTGTAGAAAGTAGTGAGGATGGGATGGGGGAGGTGAGCTCTTCTCATCCGGCGCAGAAAGTGCAACCGCTGCTGCACTCTCTTCACTGTTGATGAGATGTTATTCGACCAGGTCAGACTGTTAGTGATCTGCACCCCCAGGGAACTTAGTGCTACTGACCACCTCCACATCGCTGTCATTGATGTGAAGTGGTGTGGGACTGTGCTGGTTTTTCCTGAAGTTGACGATAACCTCCTTTGTTTTTTCGACATTCAGGATCAGGTTGTTTGTATTGCACCAGTCCACCAGTTGTTTCACCTCCTCCCTGTAAGCCAGCTCATTGTCGTCCCTGATGAGGTCCACCACTGTTGTGTCATCTGCGTACTTCATGATGTGGTTTGTACTAAACGTGGCACAACAGTCGTGGGTCATCAGGGTAAACAGCAGTGGACTCAGGACACAGCCCTGAGGGGAGCCGATGCTCAGAGAGATGATGTTAGAGATGTTATTTCCAACCTTCACAGACTGGGGTCTGTCTCATGTGCCAGCTGATCAGCACATTCCCTGAGCACCCGCCCTGGTATGTTATCAGGGCCTGCCGCCTTTCGTGCGTTCACTCCTTTTAGGGTCCTCCGTACTTCCACTATGTCAAGACTGAGTGCCTGTTCATCACAGTGAGGAATATCTTTGCTTGCAGGTGTGTTACTTAATGCCTCGTACAGTCCAAAATAGTTGTTGAGTTCATTGAGGAACTCAATGTTGTCATCACAGGGTGGTGGAGCAGTCTTATAGTCCGTGATTGTTTTGATTCCCTGCCACATGCACCTGGTGTTCTTGGGGTCATGAAAGAAGCTCTGGATTTTCTGACCATGGGCATGCTTGGCCAGCCTGATGACTCGGTTCAGGTTGACTCTTGCAGATCTGAGTGCCACCACGTCGCCGGATTTAAACGCGGCATTACGTGCTCTCAGCATTCCACGTACCTCTGTGGTCATCCAGGGTTCTGGTTGAAAGAGCCAACAAATCCTTGATTGCTCTTTCATTTAAACCAATGTCTTCCCAGATTAATTTATTCCAATCTGGTGCTTTCCGATGTCTTCATCACTGTTGTCAGGCAGACGGGTGTAGAGGCCACAGGTCACCATGTTACAACTTCAACTCTAGTTCTTCGGTTTTAATGAGGATTGAGAATATTTCTGTCTTTTATGACATCAGATGGAGCTTCTGAGGAATATGGGGAGTAGGAAAGAACTCTAGTGGGTGTAGAACGGCCAAAGGCAGCCATGAAATGTCATTGGCAAGTCGGATTAAGGCAATCTCAAGGCAGTTTATACATATATTAAATCAAGATGGTGACCTGGGAGAAGGTCAGATAAAGGAAGGAATCTATGCGGAGTCAAAGGATGCAGGTGAATACCTGTATTCACTGAAAAGAAGAACTTGGAGACTACAATTATGCTACGGCAGTTTGAGATCGAGAAGGTAGTGCTGAGGTTCTTGAAAAGCATTAAGGTGGATGTCCCCTGGGCCGGATGGGATCTGATCTGAAGAGAGGAGATTGTGGGGGAGGGAGGGGGGAGGGCCTGAAGAGGATCTTTATTTCTTCTCTAGCCACAGGCAAGGTCCCAGAGGATTGGAGAGTGACCAATGCTGTTTTTTTGTTTAAAAAGGGGAAGAGGGAATCCAAGGAACTATAGGCCAGTGAGCCTCCATCAGTGGTAGGGGAACTATTAGAGAGAATGCGGCAGGTCATGTCTTACTCATTTGATTGAGTGTTTTTGAGGAGGTGACAAAGGAGATTGATGAGGGTAGGGTGGTGGATGTTGTATCCATGGACTTTACTCAGGCATTTGAAAAAGTCCCTCATGGGAGGTTGATCTCCATAGATTAAGATTTACAGGATTCAAGGTGAATGACAAAGAAGACAGAGGCAAGTTTGAGGTGTTGCACTTTGGGACGTGAGAGTATACAATTATTGGCAAGATCCTTAACAGCATTGATGTTCAGAGGGATCTTGGAGTCCAAGTTCACAGCTCAAGAAGATAGGGTGGTAAAGAAGGCATATGGTATGTTTGCCTCCATTTCTAGGGGCATTGAGTATAAGAATATCTCTGTGTCACCACTTTTGGGAGTTTTGTATTTGTTCCAAGAAAGTGCCGAGGGATGGAACATCCTTCTTCATTCAGGGAGCAGGCGTGGAGAGAGTCAGCAGCTTCAAATTCCTGAGCACAGAAATCTCTCCTGATCTGTACTGGACACACTGCATTCCTTAGAAATTTGGGGAGATTTATCACTTTGCTGAGAATCGTATTGAACTTCTACAGGTGTTTGGTGGAACACACAGACTGGTTACTTCGTTGCTTAGTTCCATCATTCGAATGCCCAACAATGAAGGAGGCTGCAGAACATGATGGACATTGCCCGGTCCATCATGAGTATTGACCTCTTTATAATGCTGCCTTCAAATGATTGCTAATGTCACCACAGATCTACACCATCCTCACCTCTGTTAGAATCAGGAAAGAAGTACAGAATCTCGAGAATCGTTTCAACCAGATTCAAGAACAGCTTCTTCTGTCATCTGTCAGGTTCTTAAACCATGTTGCACAAACCCTCGCCTAAACCAACTTTAGCACAAAGAATGGTTGTAAAAAGTCATAATAATATCCAATACTTCCTCTCATTACATCCAGGCATAGTACTTTGGCATGCTAATGAATGAATGACTCAAATGGCTCTATCTGCATTTTGTGATTCTAGAACAAGGAACTGCAGGAGATGGTTTACAAAAGAAAGTTCTGGAGTACCTCAACGGGCCAGGCAGCAACTCTGGAGAACATGGATAGGTGACGTTTTGGGTCGCGTCCCTTCTACAGACTTGTAATTCTACATTTGCAACGAAATGGTAAAAACAATTCTGGGTCCTTGCTCCACTACCCTCCCCGTCATCTCCACTATGCCGACACCGCCCATTCTGATTGACCCGTGACTGCTTTCGGTTTGCTTCGTTCAAGGTTGGCTGGTTGGAGCTGCTGTCAATCGCTCAGGGCCCCTCCCGACCCGTCACCGGGGTTTAAATCATCGGTCGCGGCTCCAGTCCCCACCCCATAGAAGCGAGCGTTTCACACAGACACACACAGAGGTTGGTGGCGGCGGGTTGCGCGTCTCCGCTAAACTTGTTCAAAGTAACTTGGACGGTTACGCAAATGTTTTCCAGTATTTTATCTCTTTAAATGTTATATACCTAGTAACTTTATTTTTGTGGTTTTTATTCCCCCAACCGATCTGTGCCGACCAGTTCATAACTTTCCTTCCCCGTGACTTGTCGCTGATGAAGAGTTGAATTTGACCCCAGTTTCTTCTCCACAGATTTCTGCCATGGCGTCCGAGGTGTCTACAAGCGCTGAAGTGGCCGTTGCTGGCGACGAGCAGAAGGTACCGAGCCCGACCTGGTCTCATTCCGGCCGCACACTGACCAGCGCTCTGGACGCGGTGTCCCCCCCCCCCCCATCCTCGCCGCCCCCCCCCCCCCATCCTCGCCCCCCCCCCCCATCCTCGCCCCCCCCCCCCATCCTCGCCCCCCCCCCCCATCCTCGCCCCCCCCCCCCATCCTCGCCCCCCCCCCATCCTCGCCCCCCCCCCCATCCTCGCCCCCCCCCATCCTCGCCCCCCCATCCTCGCCCCCCCATCCTCGCCCCCCCCCATCCTCGCCCCCCCCCCATCCTCGCCCCCCCCCCATCCTCGCCCCCCCCCATCCTCGCCCCCCCCCCCATCCTCGCCCCCCCCCCCATCCTCGCCCCCCCCCCCATCCTCGCCCCCCCCCATCCTCGCCCCCCCCCATCCTCGCCCCCGCCATCCTCGCCCCCCCCCATCCTCGCCCCCCCCATCCTCGCCCCCCCCATCCTCGCCCCCCCCATCCTCGCCCCCCCCCCATCCTCGCCCCCCCCCCATCCTCGCCCCCCCCCCCATCCTCGCCCCCCCCCCATCCTCGCCCCCCCCCCCATCCTCGCCCCCCCCCCCATCCTCGCCCCCCCCCCCATCCTCGCCCCCCCCCATCCTCGCCCCCCCCCCATCCTCGCCCCCCCCCCATCCTCGCCCCCCCCCATCCTCGCCCCCCCCCATCCTCGCCCCCCCCCATCCTCGCCCCCCCCCCATCCTCGCCCCCCCCCCATCCTCGCCCCCCCCCCATCCTCGCCCCCCCCCCCATCCTCGCCCCCCCCCCCTCCTCGCCCCCCCCCATCCTCGCCCCCCCCCCATCCTCGCCCCCCCCCCATCCTCGCCCCCCCCCCATCCTCGCCCCCCCCCCATCCTCGCCCCCCCCCCATCCTCGCCCCCCCCCCATCCTCGCCCCCCCCCATCCTCGCCCCCCCCCATCCTCGCCCCCCCCCATCCTCGCCCCCCCCCCATCCTCGCCCCCCCCCCATCCTCGCCCCCCCCCCATCCTCGCCCCCCCCCCATCCTCGCCCCCCCCCCATCCTCGCCCCCCCCCCATCCTCGCCCCCCCCCCATCCTCGCCCCCCCGCCATCCTCTCGCCCCCCCCGCCATCCTCTCGCCCCCCCGCCATCCTCTCGCCCCCCCGCCATCCTCTCGCCCCCCCCCCCCATCCTCGCCCCCCCCCCCATCCTCTCGCCCCCCCCCGCCATCCTCGCCCCCCCCGCCATCCTCGCCCCCCCCGCCATCCTCTCGCCCCCCCCCGCCCTCTCGCCCCCCCCCATCCTCGCCCCCCCCCGCCATCCTCTCCCCCCCCCCGCCATCCTCGCCCCCCCCCCCCCGGCTCCAGACCCAGGGTGACTAACACGGCTCCGGGATCACGAGTTGGGCTGTTCCGGGAATTGTCGCCGTCTGACTCACACACTCGAGCTGCGACCTTTCACCCACTTCTGTAACTTGTGTAAAACTCTGTAAAACTTCTTTAATCAGACACTGCCCGACAGCAGCGGCAATTGGCGGAGAATGGAATGAGTGGAAACACTTGTTTTTAACTTTTAAGTTGGGATTCTCTTCTTTCTATTTAGCAGATTATTTATTTTAGATTTCCTTGCTTTGAGCATTTAAAAAAATCTTGCAGTTTTGTTAAAATTGCTCTTTATTGTAGTTTATAAAATCGTTACAATTCTTCAAAATGGCTGCTGTAGTTTCCTCTTGGCCAGTTGGATGAAAACCCAGTTAAAGCCTCTCTCTCCCCACTTTGGGGAGCAAGGTGAGGATTTTGGGCCAGTCTGTTGTGGTCTTGTACGTGTCCAATTGCACAACAAATTGTGGCATTTCTTCCTGATGAAATTAATATATTGTATGAAATCTTGTTTGTAAACAAAGCCCTTTTATCTTGTGAAGCAGCAGGTTGTGATCTTCAAACATCAGTCATTGTTGATTTGTTTTACTCTTATCAGTCCAGAAGTGAATTTGAAGTTAATATTGTTGCATCTCCTGCCATAACATTTTAACTAATTTTGCTGAGACATTTTTAAGGTCCAAACGATAGTGGCAAGTTTTGGGTTGTAGAAAGATTTACACTCTCAGTGAGACGGGTGGATAGTTTTGTGAAATTAGATGTTACAGCAGCTGGAGAAATTGGTTTGTGCATAACTTTGTTTTGGTGTGGTTCCATAGTTGGTCTGGGACAACATGAAGTAAAAGTGTGATAATCTTGTGGTGTCTGGCTCATGATGACTGGGACTCCCATCTAACAACCCATGTGACTATAAACATTGTTAATAATAGCATTCATAAAGTCTGCAAGTCTAACACCATATACAAAATGGGCTAGATTCAGTTTTGCTGTAATGGCTTTTTAGTGTAAATTTGATGTGGTCTGTTTTGTTTTAAACCACTAGACTCTCTCAATATCCACTTGACTGGAACACGAGTTTGTAGTGGAGAATAACAGGTGCAGAGTGAATGAGGTGAAATAAATCAGCGTTGAAGTTGATGGAATTTCATTTCTCAGCCGATGGAAAGAAAATCTTTTGACAAATCTGAGTTTTGAGGTGGTAATGAGTAAAGGAAACCAGTTACACCAACAGTGGGCAGTTACACAATAGGTGCAGGAGTAGAGAAAGGATATCTAAAGTTTGCAACATGATCTCTATCGGTTGGGAAAGTATAGGGGGTTTACACGTAAGGTCACTGGGTCATGGGGCTTGACGCACGGAGCCGCTCAATCCATCTGGAGGACATCCGTAACTTCTGCTATATGTTATTAATACAAGAAATGGATACTTTCCTACCTGTTTTTAAAAAAAGTCAAAATGTTGAATTTTTGCGCTATAAAAAATTGTCGAAGTCGGGGTAAGCGTGAGAGACATGTACCCAACTTCAGAATTCCAAAATTGAAGCGAAATGAAAGTAAAGAGAAGCGAGAGCTGAAGGGACAACAACAGCTAAAGTGCTTGGCCAACATTGGCCGTGCAGATATCGGAATTGAAAATATTGGGAATTATCGCGTTTGCTCACTATTTCATCAACTGTAAGACATTATTTGTGGGTTTTTTTATTCCTTTGGTATCTAAAAAGTCTCACGTGATAAATCTGGCTGTTAATTTTGTATGTAAAAACTCACTTGAGATCCATGGGCGATTTTAACATTTTTACAGCCAGATTTATCACTTCTGAAACTTTTTAGATGCCAAAGGAATCAAGAAAAAACAGAAATGATGCCTTAGTTGATGAAATGCAGAGAGCAAACAGCCAATGTTCACCAAGCACTCTGGCTGTTGTTGTCCCTTAGCTCTCGCTTCTATCTACCGTCATTTCTCCTCACTTTTGGAATTCTGAAGTAGGATAAATGTGTCTCGCGCTTATCCCGATTTTCATAATTATTTACTGTGCAAAAATTGATAATTTTGGTGGTTTTTAACGGGCCCACTACGCTGGAAACAATGGCAAGTGCTTACCTGCAGTTCATCGCGTGTACTCCGCTTGGCGTAGTGTAGCAACAGTACGGGTCATGGGTCGTAACCTGACTGCCGTGAAACCTCCCTATTCAAAGAAATAGCAAGTGGAATTTAACTTGGATGTTTCATTTGGTAATGCCAATCAAGGGAAGACTTGCACGGTGTATGTTACAGACCTGGAATGTTGTGAAGAAGGCATTTGGCAAGCTTGCCTTCTTGGGAAAGGTATGGAGTACGAAAGGTAGGTCATCGTGTTGCAGCTGATATCATTGGTGAGACCACACTTGGGATGCTGTGCGCAGTTCTGGCTGTCCAGCTATAGGAAGAATGTCTTTAAGTTGCAAAGGATGCAGAAGCGATTCACCAGAATGTTGACTGAACTGAAGTTATAAAGAGGTTAGAGGCTGGGATGTTTTTCTTTGAAATATAGAAGGCTGAGGGTGACTTTATTGTTTCCAGCCTGGAAGGCTGTGAGGTATTCTTGAGTCGTAGAAGATCAGGAGGGGCACGGATAAAATGAACAACCTGTTATTCCCAGGTTAGAGGATTCTAAAACTAAAGGACATGGTCTTGAGGGGAGGTAGTGGTTTATGGGGAGGGGGAGTGGTACATTATCACGACAAGGATTGCCTTTATTTGGAATAAGCTGCTGGTGGAGGAAGCAATAGAGGCACAGGAAATTGAGACATTTAAACGGATACATGGACAGAAGGTTTAGAGGGCTATGGGACCAGGCCCTGACTGGCCTAGCTCTGCTCTACCTCTGACTGAGGGAATAGAGCTTTGCTGGGGATGGATGTGGCATTTGGAACCTGGCAGGCTCCCTCTCCAATGAAAGATCTACAATAGCGTGTAGGGGGTTTTGACAACGTTCAGTGGGCCTTTGAGCTGCGGAGATTCTCCCAGTAAAGTGTTCAGTTTGAGCTGATGCCGGAGAGCTGATTTTATCAGTGTAAAAGGGACATTCGAAACATAGAAAATAGGTAGAGAAAAGGCCATTTGGCCCTTCGAGCCAGGACTGTCATTCATTGTGATCATCCACAATCACTAACCCATGCCTGCCTCCTCCCCATGCTCCCGCTGGCCCCAAGAGCTCTAACACACTTTTAGATTCATCTAGTGAATTGGCCTCCACTGCCTTCTGTGGCAGAGAATTACACGAATTCACAACTCTCTGGGTGAAAGTCTTTTTCTCCTCTGTTTTAAATGGCCTCCCCTTTATTCTTAGACTGTGGCCTCCGGACTCTCCAAAATTGGGAACATTTTTCCGGTATCCAGTTTGTCCATTGTGCTGTTATTACTTTAATAAATGACTGCAGCATCTTCCCCACCACTGATGTCAGACTGACTGGTCTATAATTCCCTGTTTTCTCTATCGTTCTTTTCTTGAAAAATGGGATAACATTAGCTACCCTCCAATCCACAGGAACTGATCCTGAATCTGTAGAACATTGGAAAATTATCACCAATGTGTCCACTATTTCTAGAGCCACCTTCTTGAGCACCCTGGGATGCAGACCATCAGGCCCTGAGGATTTATCGGCCTTCAGTCCCATCAGTCCACCCAATACTATTTCTCGCCTAATGCTAATTTCTTTCAGTTCCTCTTTCCCAAGATCCTCTGTCCTCTAGTACATCTGGGAGATTGTTTGTGTCCTCCTTAGTGAAGACAGAACCAAAATACCTGTTCAACTGCCATTTCCTTGTTCCCCATACTAATTTCAACTGTTTCTGCCTTCAAGGGACCCATATT
Organism: Raja brachyura; assembly: GCA_963514005.1. Next base: position 474,843 of record OY740810.1, on the reverse strand, counting down.
TATCTTTACTAATCTTTTTCTCTTAACATACCTAAAGAAGCTTTTACTATCCCTTATATTCTTGGTGAGCTTACCTTTGTACTACATCTTTTCATCCCGTATTGCCCTTTTTGTTACTTTCATGTTGTCCTTTGAAAGTTTCCCAACCCTCTGGCTTCCCACTGATCGTTGCTGTGTATTAACCTTTTTCTTTTAGTTTTATTCCATCCCCAACTTCCCTTGTCAGCCACGGTTGACTCTTACTCCCCTTAGAATCTTTCTTCCTCTTTGGAATGAAATGATCCTGCATCTTCTGGATTATACCCAGAAATTCCTGCCATTGCAGTTCCACCGTCATTCCTGCTAGGATCCTTTTCCAATCGACCTTGGCTAGCTAGCTCCTCCCTCATGCCAACATAGTCCCGTTTGTTCAACTGCAACACTGACACTTCTGAATTAACCCTCTCAAATTGCAGATTAAAACTTATCATATTATGGTCACTACCTCCTAGCAATTCCTTTACCTTGAGTTCCCTTATTAAATCTGGTTCATTAGACAACATCAAATCCAGAATTGACTTCTCTCTGGTAGGCTCCAATATGTTCTGTTAGTGTCACCTGTATTGCAGAAAGAGAAGAAATAAGAAAGAGTTACACTTATGGTGGAAAAGAATAGTTTCTGAGGCTACGCACTGAGCCTTTGTACAATTGCAGCCAAGCTACCATGAGGGAATAGGCACAAAATACTGGAGTGACTCAATGGGACAGGCAGCATCTCTGGAGAGAAGGAATGGGTGGTGTTTTGGGTCGAGACACGTCAGTCTGATAGAACTGATCGTGTAAATTATCAACTTTTTGAGATTAGTTGGGCTTATCTACAACAAGAAATTATCAATGCTGGTGATTCACTAATGTAATGGTTGGAATTCAGCCTCAGTTGTGTATATTCAAAATAAACTTTAAAACTTGGGGGTGGGGATGGTGTAGAAGATCCATGTGATCCAAGTGCAGGGGGCTAAATATTATACCCCATTGCTGGTAATGTGACGTGGGAGGTGACTGATATTCAGACCTGATTTGGGGCTTGTGTTAATGGAATAAATGTCATAACTTTATTTCAGAATGTGGTGAACAGGGTTACAAACCTGCCTCTTGTGAGCTCTGCCTATGAGATGGTGTCAGCTGTTTATAACAACACCAAGGAGAACCACCCCTACATGAAGACTGTGTGCGATGTTGCTGAGCAGGGAGTGATGGCAATCTCTGCTGTGGCTGTCAGTGGTGCCAAGCCCATCATGAACAAGCTGGAACCACAAAGTAAGACATATCTAGATAAAACATGGAATTAGTTGCATTCTGATTTAGACCTTGACGCTACATCTCGTATAACTATTACAGCACGGAAACGGGCCTTCTCGGCCCTTCCAGTCCGTGCCGACCATTTATTTTCCCCTAGTCCCGTCCATCTCATGGTGACTGTATAGAGGTAGTTGTGATTGAGCTGTTTCTAACTGCCACTTGGCCTGTTCACAAGAAGTTTCAAGCCCTGAAATGATTTAAGTTTCTCTTTCTGCTCCTAATGAAGTGTTTCTTAAAGGCATCCATACAAAGTATGGACCATGATCTGTATTCCTTGGTATAAACATTTGTCACTTATGCCCTTAATGCTGGAGCTTTGGGACAAGTACAAATGTACTCTGGACCACCTGGTGTGGACTTCTAGCGGGAAGATTGTGTTGCATAACTTGACCGGGTCATGGCAACCACGTGGAATACAAGGTTGTGTAATTGTGGGTGAGGGGGTTTGTTACATTTAAGCACTGTTTAACTAAACTGGGTTCTCTTCAGTTGCAGCAGCTAATGAATATGCCTGTATGGGGTTAGATAAACTGGAAGAGAAGCTTCCAATCCTGCAACAATCCACACCCCAGGTAAGGAATGTCTACCCTGCAAAAGTGGCTTTGGAAAGGTGTGCAAATTCCAGCTTTGGGGGGGGGGGGGGTGGGGGGAAGAGAATGCACTTCATTTGGTATAAATGGCAAATAAAGCCTTTACTTGCAAGAACCTGATTTGATTGCAGAGTTCAATATCTGACTAGTCAATGGTATATTAAAGACTTTTATCTTTCAATATAATTTCTGTAAGCTATATAAATTGCTGTACTAATGTAAGTATTGCCATTCAAAGTGATATTCTCTCTGAACAAATGTTAAAGTTTACATTGTTATGGGTAATGGCAAATTAATCCATTCAACAATTACAAATGAGCCAAAGTTCATGAAATGGATTGGCTAGCTTCCCAGTGAAAACCAGAAAGTTGCATCTAGATGGAACTCATTTCTTTTAGAAATGCAGGTCACCATTGGATACTGAATTGTCCTCTTTGCAGGTGGTTGCAGACACCAAGGTGCTTGTTTCATCCACCATCACTGGAGCAAAAGATGCAGTCTCCGACACTGTGACTGGTGTAGTTGACATGGCCAAGGGAGCTGTACACAATAGCATTGAAATGACCAGAAATGTGGTGGTTGAAGGAGTAAACACTGTCATGACATCCAAAGTTGGCCAGATGGTGGCCACTGGTGTGGACAACGCACTCAACAAATCTGAGGAGATGGTTGATCATTATCTTCCTTTGACTGAAGAAGAACTAGGTAAGAAACTTGGTTTGCATAAGCTGCCTTCTGTATGGTGGGCAGGAAAGTTGGATACTGTGACGATCAGTGTTGTCAGTCTTTATCTTAAACCTTCTGAATCAATGTTTTCAGATTTGGTTCAAGAACAGACATCTCTAAGTCATGACTTTCTTTGTGCACTGCCCCGCTGACAGTCTTGGATATGGTGGACACCAATAATTGTGGTTGTCTGACAACACTAGTGGACACTTTGACCATTGCCTACCTATAAATATAATTCCTGTCTATGCTGTAAATCTATCTGTTTGAACAATAATGATCTCTGCCTATCCTGTCGCTCCATACCAACATCCTGGTGAATCTCCTTCTGCAAGTTTTCCTACAGTGCACTGACCAGTACTGACCACTACAGTCGTTCAATAACCAATATTTTAAAGTTGTATTATCTCTTGTGATCTATGCCGTGGCTCATGAAGACAAATATCTGGTGTTCCACACTATCTACCTGTGGTGCTATCTTCAGGTTTTGTTCAACGTACAAGTTCCCTCGGTTCCTTGATGCTTCTGGGGCCCTTCCTTTTATTATGTGTCCTACCGTTAATAGTTCTCAAAGTGCACAACCTTGCTTATCTTGCTTGGCCCCTAATGTAAGGTCCTCATCCTCTGTCAACTTCTACAACTAATCTTGTTCTAAACAGTGTCAACTTTTGTCATCTACAAAGTTACCAATATTTCACATTTGAGACTTGCTCAGACTTCAGTGAAGTATTTGATAAAGTTGTGAAGTATTCTGATGTATTCAATTCTGTACCTGCTGATTCCACTGGCAGTTCTATTCTAATACTTGTAATTTTGGATAGGATCAGAAGACTTAAGTTTGAAATGAACTATTTAAATAGTCTCAACAATACATAGATACACAGACAATGGGTGCAGGAGTCTGCCATTCGGCCCTTCAAGCCGAATGTGATCATGGCTGATCATCCACTATCACTACTCCATTCCTGCCTACTCGTATCCCTTGATTCCTCTAGCCCAAAGAGCTCTATCTAACTCTTTTGAATGCATCCAGTGAATTGGCCTCCACTGCCTTCTGAGGCAGAGAATTCCACAACATCGGGAACATGTTTCCTGCATCTAGCATGTCCATTTCCCTTCATTTTATGTTTCTATAAGATCCCCTCTCATCCTACTAAATTCCAGTGCATACAAGCCCAGTCGCTCCATTCTTTCATCATATGACAGTCCCGCCATCCCGGGAATTAACCTGGTGAACCTATGCTGCACTCCCTCAATAGCCAGAATGTCCTTCCTCAAATTAGGGGACCGAAACTGCACATAATACTCCAGGTGTGGTCTCACCAGGGCCCTGTACAACTGCAGAAGGACCTCTTTGCTCCTTTTCTCAACTCCTCTCGTTATGAAGGCCAACATGCCATTTGCTTTCTTTACTGCCTGCTGTACCTGCATTCTTACTTTCAGTGACTGATGTACAAGCACACCCAGGTCTCCTTGTACTTCACCTTTTCACCTTTACCTAACCTGACACCATTCAGAGAATAATCTACCTTCCTGTTCTTGCCACCAACGTGGATAACCTGACAAACCTAGCTTCTATAATCTATCTTCAAACAAATGCTAGAAATTTTAACGTAAATGGCAGTTTTGATTAGTACATTAAATCTAGTTGTCTAATGTACAACAGTCCTAAACCACCTCTAACCTTTCCTGTATTCCAGCAAAACTGGCCACATCTACAGAAGGTTTTGAGGTGGCCCCAGTACAAGAGTCAAGTTACTACGTACGTTTGGGATCTTTGTCCTCCAAGGTTCGTCACAGAGCGTATCAGCACTCCACTGCTAAGATGCAGAAGGTCAGGCAAAGCAGCCAAGAAATCATCTCTCAACTTCACAACACAATGGATCTGGTAAGAATTATTATTGCTGCTTAAACCATAAATGATGTGCTGCTCTATCTTTAAGCACTTGAGTTGCAGCTTGGATGTGGTCTGGCCCATTGAGCACAAGATGGCTCTTTGCAAGTGCACTTGTATTTCCTGTAGCTCTATTCTTGTTTATACTGTACAAGGTAGACATTTGACATGTCCACATGTTGGATGCCACGTCCACTTCCTGACGGTCACGGAACATAGAAATGGTGCCCCATCTACACTTGACCAAGCTGCCTGTGTTTGGCCCATATCCTTCTAAACCTTTCCATGTTCCCTTCACCATTAATTTTGGGAAGGTGGACACCATTCCTCAGGGGTTTAAAGACCATTTTGTTGTAATGGAGTGTTGGCTGAACCGCTGAGTTTCTTCAGTTTACACCTTCACTATTCTGGGGTAATAATGTGCACAGCCACAATGGCATGTGTGAATATTTGTATTTACCAAGAACATCCCTTACGTTAACACCTTTCAATACTCTGCAAGCATCTAAAGGGCTTGCTGATAAAACTCAGCCTTGTGCACTCTTGCTGGGGGAGAATTGGTGAGGGACAAATTTTAGGGTGTTTTTTCCAGCATTTTATCACCAGGTTTGTTTATAGATTGAATTTGCAAAGAAAGGAGTGGATTCAGCAAATCAGAAACTCCATGGTGTTCAGGAGAAACTACATCAGTCCTGGGATGATTGGGTGAAAAATCAACCTGATGCTCAAGTAGAGGATCAAAGTGCTCCGAAAACAGAGGTAGGAAATGGAACAACCCAGAAACTTATAGGAGTGAAGACTCTACTTGTTAATCTTGTAGCCACAGAGCACTTCAGTGAGTAAACTAATATAGGGTTACACTAATATAGTGTCACGTCTGAAGAAGGGTCTCGACCTGAAACGTCGCCTATCTCCTTCGCTGCTTAGATGCTGCTGCACCCGCTGAGTTTCTCCAGCTTTTTGTGTAACCCTCAATTCTCCAGCATCTGCAGTTCCTTCTTTAACAGTAAACTAATATATTTGGGTACACAAAAGGCTGGCGAAACTCAGCGGGTGCAGCAGCATCTAAGGAGCGAAGGAGATGGGTGGCGTTTCGGGTCGAGACCCTTCTTCAGACTGGTTAGGGATCAGGGAAACGAGAGATATAGACGGTGATGTGGAGAGATAAAGAACAATGAATGAAAGATATGCAAAAAAGTATCGATGATAAAGGAAACAAGCCATTGTAAGCTGTTTGTAGTGTAAAAATGAGAAGCTAGTGCAACTTGGGTGGGGGAGAGAAGGAATGCCAGGGCCCGAGGGCTGAGGGAGAGGTGGGAAGGGGAGGAGACAGCAAAGGTTAACAGAATTGAGAGAATTCAATGTTTAAGCCTAGAGGATGCAGACTCCCCAAGCGGAATATGAGGTGCTGTTCCCCCAACTTGCGGTGTTGCTCACTCTGGCCGTGGAGGCGGCCCAGGACCGAGAGGTTGGATACGGAATGGGAGGGGGAGTTGAAGTGCTGAGCCACCGGGAGGTCGGGTTGGTTATTGCGGACCGAGCGGAGGTGTTGGGCGAAACGATCGCCAAGCCTCCGCTTGGTCTCACTGATATAGATCAGCTGGCATCTGTAGCGACGGATGCAGTAGATGAGGTTGGAGGAGGTGCCGGTGAACCTCTGTCAGACCTGGAAGGACTGCTTGGGTCCGTGAAAGGAGTGGAGGGGGGAGGTGAAGGGACAAGTGTAGCATCTCTTGCGGTTGCAAGGGAATGGGCCCGGGGAAGGGGTGGAGCGGGAGGGAAGGGTAGAATTGACAAGGGAGTTGCGGAGGGAGTGGTCTTTGCTGAAGGCAGATGGGGGAGATGGGAAGATGAGGCGAGTGGAGGGGTCACGTTGGAGGTGGCGAAACTGGCGGAGGACTATGTTGTATGTGCCGGCTGGTGGGGTGAAAGGTGAGGACCAGGGGGACTCTGCCCTTGTTGTGAGTGCGGGAATGGGGAGAGAGGGCAGTGTTGCGGGGAATGGAGGAGACCCTGGTGCGAGCCTCATCTATAGTGGGGGGAGGGGAATCCCCGTTCTCTGAAGAATGAGGACATTTGTGATGACTTGGTGTGGAACATCTCATCCTGGGAGCAGATGTGGCGTAGACGGAAGAATTGGGAATAGGGGATGGAGTCATTGCAGGAAGCAGGGTGGGAGGAAGAATAGTCCAGGTAACTGTGGGAGTCAGTTGGTTTGTAGTGGATGTCAGTCAGGAGTATCACCTGCAATAGAGATGGTGAGGTCAAGGAATGGTAGAAGTGTCGGAAATGTTCCAAGTGTATTTGAGTGCCGGATGGAAGTTGGTGGTGAAATGGATGAAGTCAGTCAGTTGTGTGTGGGTGCAGGAGGTGACGCCAACGGAGGTAGAGGACGGGGATGGGGCCCTGGTACACCGAGAACAAAGATTGTTCGACGTGCCCGACAATGACGCAAGTGTAGCTGGGGCCCATGCGTGTGCCCATAGCTACGCTTTGTGTTTGGAGGAAATGGGAGGAGTCAAAAGAGAAGTTATTGAGGGTAAGGACCAACTCCGCTAGGCGGAGTTAATATATTTGGGTATTAGGATCTTGAGGTATCGGGATTAAAACACCCTAATTTCCTTGGAAATTAAATGCACGTTCATTATTGTGAAATCCAAATAGCTGCAATAAAGTTAGTGATTGCGACTTTACTCCAGTTAGCTATCACAAAGATTAATTGGCAAGTGCCGGGTGGCTAATCTGATTTTACTGAATTGTTTAGACATTTGGAACTATTTGTAAATTTCCCTTAATCTGTGACTAATTTGCATTGATTCAAATGATTTCATAAAATGCATCTAGCGGTACATTCAGGTGTAGCAGCTGTATTTGGTGCCCTAACCTCCAACCTGGTGGAATGGGTTATTTGTAATATCCACCAGATCGTGGCATTAGTTTTGGGTTTAGTTGTAGATTTACTTGTTTAAAATTCCTTTGTTTTTATTGCAGCAACTTGAATCTCGAATGCTGACGATGACTCATGGTCTCACTCAACAACTACAGACAACCTGTCGCACCTTGGTTTCCAACGTTCACGGTCTCCCCCAGCACATTCAAGATAAAGTGCAGCAGATCCGCAAAACAGCAGAGACCATCCACACCTCGCTTTCTTCTGCACATTCTTTTGGGGATCTGTCTGGGCAGCTCCTGGCACAAAGCCGGGAGCAGATGATGAAGATTCGTGAGTCCATGGATGGGGTGATGGACTATGTGCTTCACAACACTCCCCTTAACTGGATGGTTGGTCCTTTTGCCCCACAGCTCACTGAGAACCCCCAATCACCACCAGAGGAGATGATTGCAATGGATGAAATTAAGCAATAGTGTAACCACTCTTAAGTTTTACTTGTTAGGTAGATTACCCTGTGTTAAACTTGTTCATTCTTGCATTTAAACTTTGACCTTGTTATTTGACTAAATTTGTATTTTAAGAGTAATTGAACAACATTCCACCAAACTACTTTTTCTCAATTTATTTACAGATCCAATCAATTTCAATGTGTTGTCCTGTCCTAGTATTTCTAGCACTGCATGATTGCAATGTATGTTTCTGTATTTCCCAATACTGATTGGGAAATTGCATGTTGAAAAAGTATCACATTTATTACCTTTATGCAATGCCTGAAATTACTGTGAAAATAGGAACTGCAACTTTTTCCTACATACCAACCAGTGAATATGTTAACTTGAACGGGCTGTAGTATGAGCGTGTGTTGGGCTTCATCTGTCCACATCAGCATGGTGCGTGGGTGAAAAGATTTGTTCTAACATTTAAACTAGTCATCCGTCCCAAGTACTCCTTGGTTTAACATGGTGTTGCTTAAAGAACTAAATCCTTTTTTTGGAGCGTGAATTGTTTGGGATTTAAAAAAAAAAAACCTACATGACACATGGGCACTGAAGTTTCACGAGCACTTTTAGTCATCCAACATCTTTCATTTCTCAACGCAGCAGTATTTGGCGAGTTTCTAATTACAAATTGGATGACATGCCAAATGTACCAGTAAATGTAAATTAACAGTACTGATCTATTGCCAATAAAGGTTATAATGGCACTACCTGTTTATTCTTAAATAAAGATATTCTCTCAATGCAGCGAGTCCCTGAAATGTTGATTCAAGTGAAGTTTGTACGTTCTCCCTGTGACCATGGAGTTTTCTCCAGGTGCTCCAGTTTCCTCCTACATTCCATAGATGTGCAGATTTGTAGGTTAATGGGGTTCAGTAAATTGGCCCCAGTGTTTAGAATAGAACTAGTGCATGGGTGATTGTTGGTTGGCGTGGACCCGTGTGCCAAAGGACCTTTGAATACTCTAAACTAAACTAGTCTGGGCACATTTATTTCCAGTGTGCACAGGTTTTTGTTTAATGGTCACAAATGAATCCCTTTCATTGATGCGACTTCAGACTTGGGTGTGTGAAAAGGCATTTGAGATCAATCGAGTACACACATCTAAGTGAAAACCTGAGAGAATGCTGCTCAGTACAACCCATGCTTTGCTGTCTAATTAATGCAAGTCACTTAATCAGAGGTTCAATTAGATTTCTGGTAATATGCTATAACCTGTGCTTGTCTATAGTTAGTTGTCCCAATGTAAAAGTAATTTTGAATTAATCCTGAATTTAAATTCACCCGTCTTGCTTTTGCAAGACTAAATATTATTTGGAAATGAAAAATACAAATTTGATATCCTTTAAGAATTGTACAAGTTTTGTCTGTTATTGGACAATTGTTTCAATGCCTTTGAGGAGGTTACAGCCTTGTTTTCTATTTACTTTCAATGGGGGCACTTCCTCACTGAAAACTATGAAGAGAGGTCTGTAATTTTGGCTTGTGTTGGTACAGCCATCTAAGGTTCAGTTCTCTATATTGTGTGCGTTCAGATCCAGCCTGTTATAACTATTTTAATGGGCAGGATGAATGCGGGAAAAATGCTCCTGATGTTGGCGGAGTCCAGAACCAGGGGTCAGTTTAAGAATAAGGGGTAGGCCCTTTAGGACTGAGGTGAGGAAAAACAATTCACCCAGAGAGTTGTGAAACTCTGAAATTCTCTGCCACAGAAGCCAGTGGAGGCCAATTCACTGGGTGTTTTCAAGGGAGATAGATTTAGCTCTTAGGGCTAATGGAATCAAGGGGTATGGGGGTGGAAAAGCAGGAATGGGGTACTGATTTTGGATGATCATATTGAATGGTGGTGCTGGCTAGAAGGGCAGAATATCCACTCCTGCACCTATTTTTTTTTAAAAATACATTTTTAAACAAAAGCTTTTACACGTTGGATTAATTACTTTGGCACAATTAATTTTGACAATGTTTAACGATTACATAGAACAAAGGTGACACTCAGTAGTAGGGCTTTGAATTAGAACAAACCCAGAATTTCAAACAGTCTCGGGGATTCTCCAAGTGTCCCAAATTGGTCATCTTCATCCTGCATTGCAGTGAGGGTGCCAACTGAACAATATGCAAACGTCAATAATTGTTTCCAAGTTGTTTTTGTTAGAAGTACAATAGTGTGGTACTTGAGTACCTAATACATACATATTTCCATTCTTGTACAACTTTGTATTTTTGATTTAGTAATAAAAGAACAGTGAGAAAAAAGAAATAAAGAGTGTCGGAATAGATAAACAAGTGAGTAGAAACAGATAGCAAAAGAAATAAAGGACAGAGAAGAGAAGCTGAAAATATTGAAATAGAAGGAGAAAGTAAAGAAAAGAGATTAGGAGAGATCTACCCATTTCGTATTTTTGCCCATCCGTCACCTGGTTCTAGTCAAGTCAAACAAACTTTATTGTCATTTAGAAATACATTGATATATGCAGTTCCAAACAAAATTACGTTGCATTTGGCTCCCTGTGCAACACAATAAATTAACCGAAGGATAGGCATGGATGAAAAGGATCGACCGTCAGATTCTGAACTGAGCACGTAAGTTTGTGGGTTTTTACCTTTAAATTTCCGTTCCTGTCGGGAGCCAATGCAGCCGCAGGTGCACAGGGCGCCGCCATCTTGAGTAAACCATTTAATTTCTAAGGTTATGTTATGTTGCACCATATGTTTGTAAAAAGTTGATAAAAGGAGACCAAGTCTTTAAGAATTGGTCTACTTTGCCTAGTAGGAGAAATCTAATTTTTTCAAGATGTAGCGTTTCAGACATGTTTGACATCCACATTTTGAATGTTGGCGTGGTTGTGTTTTTCCAAAATTTGAGTTTAGGTTTTTTTGCTGTTATTAGACCATAATTAAGAAAAGCTTCATGGAATATAGTTAGTTTACTGCCCTCTTCCATTGATCCAAAGATAATCAGTTCTGTATTGAGGTTCAATTTTATGTTGAATAGTTTAGTAAAAATTCCAAAAAATAGTAAGATTAAACGAGAACTTACCAGTTTGAAGTTTGATCTTTATTTTATGAGGAGTTACGATGAGGGATTACGTGAAGACCCCGCCAGCACGCATGCGCGACATTCTTCAAAGCGGTGGTGTGAAATCACAGAACAAACAGTCACAATGACTAATATAGTAAGATAAAAAAGAGAACTTTCATACCAGGTGATCTTTATAATAGAGGGTTGGGAGCGGAGGGCACGTAATCCCTCATCGTAACTCCTCATAAAATAAAGATCAAACTTCAAACTGGTAAGTTCTCGTTTAATCTTACTATTTTACTTCGGAGTCACGTGAGTGACTACGTGAAGATTTCAAAGCTCTGTGATTTCATGCCCTGGAAGCTCCATGCTCACACACCGCTAAAGTTGGGATAAGAGGATGAACGTAATTCAGACTGGCTGAAAAACAAAGAAGGTATTTAGTCATACCTAAAATGATATGCCCCACATTGGGTAAATCATGTAACAGAAACCCAACATATTCCCCTGCAACGTCTCAGGAGCGGCCACGGGTTATAAAAGAAGTGCTGAAAATCCGTTCACTCTCCAACCCGCTGTAGCAAAGGATGTGGTCCATAGGAACTCCCATCATCCTAGCCGCTGACGTGGATGCAGCCTTAGCTATAAGACTGGACCCGTTGTGCTGTTACAAGTGCCATAAGCATAACCATATAATATGTAGTTATCCAGAGAGTGCCCCAATATTGGTGTCCATCCTCGAAGCATAGTAAATTTTATGCCTAGGTCCCATGTATGAGTGGATCTGGTCTAGGGGAAAATATTAATACCCCTCATCAGATTGATACCAGAGGGTGTGATCCTATACGCAGGTGATCACCCCCTCGGTCCAGGTTGGTAGGTAGGGCACTCCTGCAAATTTAATGGCATTATAGCTCAAACCTTCATGGAAAGAAGGGTGGCCAGAACTCCTGCAATCCAGTGATGGTGGCCGAGTCATATGAAGTGTTTGTTCTGAAGAAGAAACACTCCCATCTGCTGACATATGTCAGTGCTGTCCCTGGTGGACTCCTTCACGACGAGTGATGACATTGATCGTCCTGTCGGAGTATCCGAAGTCCAGAATGGCCTGTTCAGAAACAGCATCAATAGGTTAATGCGATCATGGCACGGATAACTTGCCCGTCACAGGTTGTGCCAACAGGCCCGGCCGTTTGAGGATCCGGAAGCAGTGTTCTGCGGCCATCTTTGTACTGCTGGGGACCATGGTTGGGTAGGCCAATCGGGAACCCGAAATACCAGTTGCGGAGTCTATTAAATTTTTGTAAGACCCGACTGATGAGGCAGAAGGGGGGAAAATGCTTAGCAAACAATCCCCCCAATGCAGCGAGAAACATCCATCGCTGCTGGCCCCGGTCCCGATCCAACATCCATTCATTGTTGTCGTTGAATTGCGTGACCTGGTGTTCGCCACCGTATTTAGTTTACCTGAAAGGTAAGTGGCTGAGATCCAAATCTCTCTATCCAGACACCAGTGCTAGTTGTAAAAAAGGCAATTCATCACATGATATCGATTTTATTCCACACAAAAGATTAATATAGGCCACCACTGTGGTATTATAATTTGTAACCATACATGCAACTGGTGCATATCTAAGCAGTAGGCCCCCGGGTTCCACGAATGCTTCCAGTATTTCTAGATAACTAATCCCTAGTGCTCCCAACAGAGTTAATCTTGTGCATTCCATCTGCCACCACAACAGTGGTGGTATTAGCTGCTCCCCACCTTTAACACTGGCATCAGTCTGTAATGTAACCGAGGGATTTATGATAGTGATGGATTTGGAACAGAATTGAGCATTTCCCATCCACCAATTTAATTCAACTCTTGCCTTTTCTAATAACTTCATAGGCCTGTTGAAATGGTATGACTTTTGAGAGCTATAATTTTAGCTCTTTGTAGGTTTTGATAATGTAGTGGTCCGAATTGCACTGCGGGAAAGCAGCCACTATCTTCCCAATACCATGGCCACCTACCGTATGGATGGATCCCTGATGCCAGTAAGGCTTCTGCAAGCTTCTACCAAGTCCACCACCTTGTTCGGTGGTAAGGTGGTAGACATTTGCACCGAGTCAATGGTGAACCCCAAGTAATCCATGGTAGTAGAGAGTTCCAACTTTGATTTATCTGGATGTATGATGAACCCCAGCTTTTGAAAGAGATGTTTTATGGCTAGAAACTGCCAATGTAGCCGTTTCCAATTATCCCCGACAATGAGGATTTCATCAAGATAGGCCATAACAGTATGATTTTGTTTCCTTAAATAGGCCAAAGCTGGTAATTTGTTGAACAGCCTGGGTGCTGATGATAACCCATTGGGTAAGGCTATATATTGCCATAATTGTCCCATCCAGATAAATTTAAGGTATTCCCTATGATCCTTGTGTATTAGTACTGAATAGTATGCATCTTGAGGTTAATGCATGCCATGTAGTACCCATAGCTATAAACTGGCTACTGTGTCCATTTTGAAATGAACATACTGAACAGAAGTATTCAGTTCGGTCAGGTCTATGATTATGCGGCATCCGCCATCTTTTATTTTTGGTAAATATATTAGATACGAACTCCTGTGATTCTCTCAATAACCCCTCTAAATAGTTCAGCATGGCCCGCCGTTCTTTCTTTGTGAAAATATAACTTTCGGCTAGGCGAATGCTGGACCGGGGCAGGGAGTTCGTAAATGAATTAATTTTATAGCCCTGAATACTTCCGAATATGTAAGGATCAGAGGTAAAAGTGCAACCGGTCTCCCCCATAAGATGAATTTTAGACATATGATGTTCCTGGGGGAGGCAGACCCACCTACCTCCAAGGTATTGCCGGCGTAGTGTCCAATACCACCGTTATTTCTTCTGTTTGAGTTGATGCGTTGTAGGGGTGGCGCATTTTCCAAGAAGGCCGGGCTGGGCCATGGCCTAAAAAGGCTGTTGTGCAGGTGGGCCGGCCTTCGAGCTTTGGGTGTGTAGGGGTGCTGTAGCTGTTGGCAGTGCGCTTGGAGGTACTGGGTACCTTATCAGCCCTATGGCCTCTTTGTCCAGGTCTTTCACCTGTTTGGGGAGCTCCGCACAGCAGATATGGTGGTTGAGCGTACCTGGTTTGCATAACCCCGCAATTTGGGGTGAATTGCTCTTCCTGTAGTTATTTTCAAACTGTGTTCACAGTAAGGCCAGAGCATCCTTTTCCTACCGGTAGCTCTATACCCACCGCAGTACTGGCACTGCCGAAATACCGGTGGTCAAAAGCTTCAGGATCCTCTGAAGTTTGACTCCTTGCCCTCTAATCGTAGGGCTCATGATCCCCCAAATAGGGTATTTACCGCGGGAACAATAGCGAGTACAATTATCAGGAGCAAAGTATTTATCAGCTATAGCATAGATGGCTGCTCCTGAAGCTGGTTTGTAGTCATATAATTAAACTAGCTGCCAGCTTAGGGTGGATAGGTAACCTTTTTAGAAGGAACTGCATGTTACTTACCATATCCAGAACTCTTCACTGCACCCCTGACACTGTTGGTTTGTTCAGCCAACTCCCCCTCTTCGGGTCAGCCCAGTTCTGACCCCCAATGCTCCCCTCCGAAGAGGGTGAGACATTTAGGCAGTCCATAATAGGATCCTGCCGTGGGCCTGCGAAGAGGCCCACCGTGACCCTGCCCCTGCTAAAGCAGGTCACGCTGGAGCAATTGCTCCACCATCCTCTCCATGCGGGTAAGACGACCTCCGTTGCTGCAGCGAACGGGGTGTCCTCGGGACTGGACCCAGCTGAGTCGACAGTCCCGATCGGCTTCCGGGTGGATTTACCGCCTGTCCGTGGCGAACCAGTCCCGGTGGATTTACCGCCTGTCCGTGGCGAACCAACCGCCCTCCCGGGCGGAAGTCGGGAGCTGCAGGTAACACCTGCAGCTCGGGGAAAGATTCGGGTGGATTTACCGCCTGTCCATGGCGAACCAGCAGCCCTCCCGGGCGGAGTTCGGGAGCTGCAGGTAGCACCTGCAGGTAGCACCTGCAGCTCGGGGAAAAAATCGGGTGGATTTATCGCCTGTCCATGGCGAACCAGCAGCCCTCCCGGGCGGAATTCGGGAGCTGCAGGTAGCACCTGCAGCTCGAGAAACGAACGGGTGGTTTTACCGCCTGTCCGTGGCGAACCAGCAGTCCTCCCGGGCTGAATTCGGGAGCTGCAGGTAGCACCTGCAGCTCGAGAAACGAACGGGTGGTTTTACCGCCTGTCCCTGGCGAACCAGCAGTCCTCCCGGGGAAAAAACGGCACGCTGCTGGCTGCGCTCTATAGCAGCAGCTCTTGCCGTTACTCTCGCCGCGCTCACCACTCTGGTGAGTCTTACCGTTCCATTGCTGGAGGAGCCCCGCTCCTCCCGACTGTCGCTTCCGCATGCGAACGACGATATGTCGCGCATGCGTGCTGGCGGGGTCTTCACGTAGTCACTCACGTGACTCCGAAGTAAAATTCATTCCAAAATGTATACAGTTTTATACAAGAGAGAAAGGAACGTGCTATAGTGGCATTTTGAGTTAGACATTTGTCACAAATGGGAAAAACATTTAAGAATATTTTGTTCAGTCTAGTTTTTGAATAAAATAATCTATGTAAAATTTTTAATTGAATTAGGTTATGTCTTGCATTAATTGAACATTTACTTGCATATAATAAAAAATTTTCCCCATCTATCATTAGGAATTTTTATCAATAACTTGTTCCCAGTTCCTTCTAATTGCCTCTGTCGTTGGTGTTTCTATATTTAAAATTATATTATATAAATAAGATATTAAATTGTTTGATTCTGCCTTTCTATTCATTCCTTCCTCCAATAAATCTGGGGTTAGAGTTTGATATCCTTGTGTATATATAAGTGTTTTTTCTTAAAAGTGTGATTTATAATCCCATATGAAGTTTATAATATCAGAATCTAAAGAATTTTTAAGGTAAGTATATTGGTATTGATTGTAATAGGTAAAATATTTGTGGTAAGAAGATCATTTTTAACACGTTTATTCTGCCTATTAAGGACATCGGCAGTGTTTTTCAAAATTTAATCAACCCATTTACTTTAGTTATTAAAGGCATATAGTTTGCGTTGAGTAATGATTTATATTTCCTAGTAATTTGGATGCCCAAATACCTAAATTTTTCTGTTGCTATTCTAAAGGGGAATTTCAACAGATGTGTCGGCTCTTGAGGTTTTATCGTCATAATTCCGCTTTTGTTCCAGTTTATTCTATATCCTGAAAAAGAACCAAATTCCTCTATTAAATGTAGTATATTTGGTATACTAATTTGTAATATAATAATATGTCGTCTGTATATAATGAAATTTTATTATTTGAGAGTTTGGTATATCCATAAATATTCAGATGACTTATACTTTCTGCTAAAGGCTCTTATCACTAGTGCAAATAGCAGAGGCGATAGTGCACACCCCTGCCTATTGCCCTTTGCCAATTGGAATTTTGGGGATAATATATTATTAGTCGGTATTCTAGCCATTGGTTTATCATATAATAATTTTACCCATGAGATAAAGTTATCTCCCATGTTAAATTTTTGCAGTACTTTGAATAAATATTGCCATTCTACTATCGAAAGCTTTTTCTGCATCCAATGAAATAATTGCTAGGTCTTCTTCAGTATTATGAATTGTTTCTGAGTTGATTCAAATTAAACAACTGTAGATATATATATATATATATATATATATATATATATATATATAAAATTGCACAATAATTTTCAAAGCAATGTTGAAGACAACATCTATTATGGGACGGAGGTGGAACGTGTCCCCAGCTTCAGGTTCCTGGGGGTCAACATCTCCGATGACCTCTCCTGGACCCACAACACATCCTCGCTGATCAAGAAGGCTCACCAGCGTCTCTTTTTCCTGAGGAAACTTAAGAAGGTCCATCTGTCTCCCCAGATTCTGGTGAACTTTGACCGCTGCACCATCGAGAGCATCCTTACCAACTGCATCACAGTATGGTATGGTAACAGCTCTGTCGCCGACCGGAAAGCTCTACAGAGGGTGGTGAAGATCGCCCAACGCATCACAGGCTCCTCACTCCCCTCCATTGAGTCTGTCCATAGTAAACGATGCCTGCGCAGGGCGCACAGCATCGCCAGGGACAGTTCACACCCCAACCATAGACTGTTTACCCTCCTCCCATCCGGGAGACGCTACAGGTCCCTCCGCTGCCGGACCAGCAGGCTCAAGAACAGCTTCTTCCCTGCGGCTGTCACACATATCAACGCTGCACCTCAATGACTGCCTGTCTCCACTCCTCCCCCCCCCCCCCCCCCACCCCACCCCGGACTATCCAATCACCAGCAAATTGCACGGATACCACTGTATATGTATAGATGTATATACTCATACTACTGCGCAATTACATGTTTATTCGTAAGTTCACCCTTCGGAGATACCAACTGCATGTCGTTGTCTCTGTTTTGTACACTGCACAATGACAAAGATTCAATTGAATTGAATTAATGAGATACATTAGTCAGCTGCTCACTGGTGATACAAGACAGCTCTGTTCTTCCTTTGGAATCTAAATCATGTGGCAGGCAACAAGGCTAGGCCTGCAAACAATGCTGCTCTCTGACCAGATTCCACAACATAGGGTCAGCTTCCATTTGCAGGCAGGTGGCTCCAGTCTTTGCAGCTTTCTTTTTATAATCTGTTCTCTTCCCCACCGACAGTCATGGTGTCAGGCAGCACAGAAACAGGCTTTCAGCTCAACATATCGATGCTGGCCAGTAGAACGCCCATCTGCACTACTGCTAATTCATGGCACTTGGCCACTCAGTTTTGGCAATTCAAGTGCTTGCTCAGACACTTTTTAAACATTGTGAGAGTCTCTGTCACCCATTCAGTCAGTGCACAGCAAACTTCAATCATTCTTCTGAGTGAAGAAACTCTTCCACCAATCCCTTCTAAACCTCTTACCCTAAACCAATGTTCTCTGTTTTAAACAAGACATAAAATACATTTCACTTGTATTTCTAAATTTTATCACTACAAGAAACTGCAGATACTGGTTTACAACAAAAAAAGACACAAAGACCCGGTGTAACTCAGCAGGTCAGGCAGCATTTCTGGAGAACATGGATAGGCGATATGTGAAGGAGACAAAACGTTCTGACACAAAACGTTGCCTATCCATGTTCTTCAGAAATGCTGCATGACCTGCTGAGTTACTCCAGGAGAAGACCCAGGACAGAAAGGTCAGTATGGGATGGGGAGTCAAAATGGTTAGCAACCATTGGGGACTTGGAAGAGACTTAATGGGTGGCTGGTGGCAGAGTTGCTGCCTTATAGCGCTTGCAGCACCGGAGACCCGGGTTTGATCCCAACTATGGGTGCTGTCTGTACGGAGTTTGTATGTTCTCCGCATGACTGCATAAGTTTTTTTCCGAGATCTTCCGTTTCCTCCCACACTCCAAAGACGTACAGGTTTGTAGGTTAGTGTTAATGTATGGGGTTCGCTGGTCGGCGCAGGCTTGGTGGGCCGAAGGCCCTGGTTCCGCACTGTATCCCTAAACTAAACTAATGCTGGAGATCTGGTTGGCCTTGGCGGACTGAGTGCTAGTGTTTGGTGAAACGATCGGTGAGCTTACGTTTGGTCTCGCTGATGTACAGGAGGCCACATTGGAAACAATGAATGCAGTACCTGGTTAGAGGAGGTGCACATGAAACTGTCTTACCTGGAAGGACTGCTGCGGTCCCTGGATGGAGGTGAGGGATAGGGTATAGGGACAGGTGTTATAATCCTGCACCATCTGGTTTGGGTGGAAGGGATGCATGAACTAAGGAGCTGCAAAAGGCAGAAAGGGGTGGAGATGGGAAGAGGTGACTGGTAGAGTCTTGGCTTGCTTAAAATGGAGAACATTGGTTTAGAGTAAGAGACCTGGAAGGGATTTGCAGTGCATTGACTGCGTGGGTGACGGAGACAGATATTCTCACATTATTTAAAAAGTATCTGGGCAAGCACTTGCATTGCCAAGACTGAGTGGCCAAGTGCTGGTAAATGGCATTGTCAAAATGATTTGTTGGATACAAAGGCTGGTGGGGTGAAAGGTGAGGACCAGGTGAGCTCTAACCTTGTTCCATCTGAGAGGAGGGGGAGCAAGAGCAGAACTATGGAACAAGATATGGTGAAGGATTCATCTAAGACAGCTCTGGGGAAGCAATGTGTACTAAAAAGCGCATCTCGGATGTCCTAAAATGGAATGCATCTTTGGAGCAGATGTAGCAATGTTACAAAATTTTGAGATTTAAAAAATCAAGTCTGCAATTTATCCCATCAGATAAAGCATAAAAAGAAGTTTTATTTGACACCTAATTCACTTTCATATCTTCAGTATTAAAAAAGTTATGGCCATTTTCATACTGGGAAATTAGCATCTTGTTCCCCATTGCCTTTCCATTGACTTAACTGAAAAACTGTGATCGAGGACAGTCAAAAGCCCATAACTTTCTTAAAAATTAAGAAGGTCATCTTATTTGGATGACCTGAAATTAAAGCATATAATTAGTTAGTTACCTAATTGGAGCTAATTACAAAATTCAATTACTAGGTCTAAACATCTATCCATTTCTTAAGAAAAGATAAACATTTTTAAATTGCCTAAGTGTCCAAATAACATTCACACAATAATTCACAATATAACATGATTTTTAAATCTCATTTTCATGAATTTATAGGCCAAATGGAAGGAATTTAGTGTTTAATTCCTGTAAATTAATGGCCATTTAAATCAACGCGAGTGGGTTTTAGTGGAATGCGGTGGATTGGAACGTTGCGGTTTGCGGTGAATTTAACCCACAGTCGGCAGGAAAAATACTACCGGTTCGTATATATTTTTGGTCCCCATTTCACAACATGAAAATTTGATTAAATGCTTCCTAAGAACCACGTTTTTATGTAAAAATAAACTGTGTACCTTCTTTTCTCCCCTACGTAAAATCCTTCCTGTTGTCGGCGCTCACGGCTTTAGAAGATGATTTTTAAATTACTCTAGCTAATAAATGATCTAGTGTAGTTTAAAAATACCTTCATAAAACAAATGTCGGAGCGATTTCTCTTTAGCGATGAAATCCCCTGAATTGGATCGACTTGAACTGTCTGGAGAAAAACGGCATTTTAAACCCGCCCCCCCTTTGTAAGGCGCCAAAGTCGCGCACACGGGGAGTGGCAGAACTGCAGCACCGTTCAAGGTAAGTATTGTAACATACCTAGCAGATGCAGTGTAGACGGAGAAATTGAGACAAGGGGGTCGCATCTTTACAAGAGGCAGGGTGGGAGGAGTGTAGTCCAGATAACTATATGTAACAGTAAGTTTCTAATGGAAGGTAGTTGTATCAATCTTTAAATTTGCTAGTTCAAAATCTGTAAGTAGCTCTTTAACTGTTCAGTTCTCAATGTCTACAATAGAAAATATCTGCACTGTTGATAATTTATTAGATGAGACTTGTACAAGTTAGTTGACTAGAATTCTTGAAAGCATACCAATATTTAACATCCTATCCACAACAAATGAATGGTCAGTATTTGGACTAATTGCTCCAAGTATAGCCAATTGTATGAATTCTTCTTTCAGAGTGTGGTTGATAAAGGGATGGATCTACCACGTGACCAGGTCTCTGCTACATCTGCCCATGCCAAAGAGACCATCTGTGAAATAACA
Organism: Raja brachyura; assembly: GCA_963514005.1. The sequence goes on along the minus strand of OY740810.1, from coordinate 454,144 downwards.
GAACAAGGAGTGAAGATAGTAGCACGCCAATAATACCAAACCAATGGTAGACAAGCTGGAACTTCTAATATAATATCTAAATATATGGCTGTTTTCATTACTTGTATGTTTGTAGTTAACACCATGAATTTCTTCAAAAGTAGCTGACTTACTTCAGCTTGCATCAAAGCTCCTACCAAGCTGAGCCCTCTGTCAATCTTACAATTTGCTGTTTTTTTTTAAGCTTGTATATACAAGGAAGTTTGTTCCAATTGGCTAATCTACCAAACTTGATGAGGATGAACAGATTTGTGAGAGCTGCCTGCATCAACACCATTAGTCGTCCTCTGCATTAAAAAGAACATGGATTTTGATAGCCTTATAAAATAATCCAAATTAGATGGCATTCTCCCAAGAAAATACATAATTTAACTTGTGAATTCCAGCTTCAGCGCCAATGAATATGCTTGGACAATCTGGAGGAGAAACCTCAATATCCTTCTCCAGGCCCGGAGTGTTTCCAGTCCTAGGTTTGTGTTCTGTCTACCTTGGTATATGAACGTTTGTTCTTGCTTCATCAATCTGCTTTGCAACATTACAACCTGGATCATCTATAGGTACAATTCTAAGGCTGCTAAAAGGATAAGAGACAGAAAGATGGTGTGGATTTGAAGGCCAACTGTCTAATATTTTATAAAAGTTGCAAGTAGATATACTTTAAAGTGGGATTGAAAGCTACAATGAAAGGGGGCATTGCAGCACATCTGGGATCTAAACATTGTTGTGCATTGAATTATAAGCACAATTTATTTGGATTAAACATAAATTGATATTTGTCCTATCCAATATTCCAGGTCCTTACTGAAACGGAAGATCCCCCCCGCCACTGGTACCATGTAATCCCGTGCTACCTGCTCCATGGTCGAATAGTCGGCAACTAAACCGTCACCCCCACCTGGTTTGCCAGGTTAGGAAGGGGTTGAGGACCCCAAGCAGGACCAAAAACAAGACGTGTCAAAGGGCCGATGAGATCCTAGCGAGCCAACGGCCATCCACACTTCAGTAGAAGTTGCGAATACTGTCGTACACAGCATTGCAAGGAATGATGATAAAGCACACAAACCAAAATCCTTTACTTCCAGCGGCAGACGTCTGCAGGAACTGGAGGACAGAGATGTGTGGTGCGTCCGTCACCGTTCCCATCTGAAACCAGCACAACTGCGTCGCTAATGTTTTCAACGATAATGAATGAATGAATAAATGAATGAATGAAGGAACTGGTGACATCAAGTTTTTAGTGTAAAGGACTCAGTAATGGTTTGTAGCCATGACAACAACTACAGTACAGAGTGAAGTGGCTACTGGAATGGACACTGCACTCCTGAAATCTGAGGACTTCCTTAATCATCCCTCATGCCTAAGAAAACTTCAAATCTGCCTTTTGTTGGCTAGCTATTGTCTGAATGTATACACCATTGAACACCGAACATGATGCAGTGATCTTCTGCTATGAATAAATCCTTAAACTTGCATGCCATTTTCTTTAAAAACACAATTGATCAATGCAAACCTTGACTGCAAGATTTCTTGCTGAATTGGTGTGATTTTGATTTGTTTCTTCCCAATCAAGTGGTTGCCCCCATAGAAGGTGCCGACCGTGTACAGACCAGAGCAGAATTATTATGTACGCTGAGGATCTTTGATCTGAAAGGCTCACAAAAGGCCTGGTATTCCACAGCTAAAATAAAGCAAGCCAAGAATGGTCAACAGACTCTCACCCCTGCAAGCTTGTGGATCTGGTAAGAAATGCATTCTGTTGGTCATCATCTGCTAGTAACCTTCAGTTCTAAAATAATTTGATTCTTCTGAAAACTTGAGCAAATGATGTACTGAATGGTAGCCTCAATTTTAACTTGGCTTCCTGTTTTTCTATTGAATCCTGTTTTAAATTCGCAAGCAATGGCCATTTAATTAGCATACCCAGATCCAAAGTTGCTTTTGTCCAATGTTGGCTTTTGCATATTAATCTCGCATTGATCTTGCGAGATTGAAATTGCAAAGAAATGAGAAGATTCGGCATTTGTCGAACTACAAGATATCCAAACAGCACGGTGAGATATGTGGTGACCAGAGGAAGATGCAGCCGAATGAAAAAATGCAAGAGCTTTCTGGGAAACCAGAGGTATAGTTTGCTAAGGACTTGCTAATATAGAGGCAAGCAAAGTCTCCACCCTCACAAACGTGCAAGTTCTTTATTACTGATACCTGGGTCTTGAATGGTTCAACATGTCCCTAGTTCACTAAGTTTTTTTGCCCTTGCTGAACCAGAGGTCTTGGCATTTGGCAATGCACATGCCAGTGTATTTTCTCTAAGTCATTGTACTCTCGGGTGCATGAGGACCAGTCATTGGGGATGTTAGCACTGCTCTTGGACTCCAGAAATTGTATTGCTACTCAAACCATTAAACTAGACCCTTAAGTAAATATCCTGATAATACTTCTTGGCATTCCCTCACTAATATTTTACAAAAGCCATCAGCAGTTATTATACTTGAACAGCTTTGAATTTTCCAATCATTCAAGATGGTCAAGCAATTTCCCCAGTGGCGTTTCAGAGCCACTTAATACTGATTTCCTCCAGTGGCTGGAAAACCAAGAATTGACGCTTCAACAACATTGGAATTGCAGCTTAGAAACATAGAAAAATAGGTGCAGGAGTAGGCCATTCGGCCCTTCGAGCCTGCACCGCCATTCAATATGATCATGGCTGATCATCCAACTCAGTATCCTGTACCTGCCTTCTCTCCATACTCCCTGATCCCTTTAGCCACAAGAGCCACATCCAACTCCCTCTTGAATATAGCCAATGAACTGGCCTCAATCACTGAATCTCAATCTCTGGCTGTGACTCGTAATCTTTCTCAGCAATTGTCAAACCTTGCTTCAAATGTCCATGGGCCTTGGCACATTGAAGAGCAAATGGTAATTGGTCATCTGAGTAAATGGTCATCGGGGAAATATCCAGTATCTTCCCGATGACCAGCCACCTCTAATTGGATCTATCCGTACAGAGTAAAGAGTAACTAGTGAAGATCCATGGGGGCATGCATGGAGTGATGGACTATGTGCTTCACAATACTCACCTTGATTGGTTGGTGGGATGCTCCATCCCAAAACCGACTGAAGATCAGGAGCCAATTGGAATTGTACAATCTAAAATTGAACATCAATAGAGAGGTTTTATACAACATCGAGCATTCATTTAAATAAAACTTCTGGCAGACATTCTGACTGCTCCTATGTAATAAACAATAGGTCACTGGTTTGAATCTTGCACTCTAGATGTTAATGCAGTGAACTATTCATGTGATTGATTCTAGACCAGTGCTCTTAGCGACCTACCTTGCCTGAAAACATTGTGAAATTGATTTTTTGTAACCTGAATAAACGATTGCATGGAAATAACTAGTAGTGAATTCAACTCCACTTATACCTCAGCTCTGAAGCGCATACAATCCTGCAAGATTCGCCTTCTATAATATCCAAACTCAATTGCATGAAGTGACATGTGACCTGCTTTACACACAGGTAATGGCATAGACCAAGTAGATTTTTGGCCTTTGAAAATGTGCTAATCTTTTGCAAGCCAAAATACTTTGCAATGAGTTCCAATTTTAGTTGATGAGCAAGTTGAAAAACTAGTTACTGTTAATTCTCTGCTTGGAATATGTGCTCTCAATAGGAAAGTAAATTCCTGCACTATTAGTTAGATACTTACGTTTTTTTTAAAACGACTTGTGGTTCACCACCTCTCTCCCGTGTGGAAATATGCAACAACGTTTATAATGAGGATCCAGGGTTAATCCAGAAATAGCTTAAAATGTTTACTTTATTTAAAATAAATTTCAGTATGATTCCAAAACTGCATAGCCCTCCCTGATTCTGGTCTCTAAAACTCAAATGCTTTGAGTCATTTGATGTTTAATTGTGGGCTTTTAATGATCAAAAGTACATTAAAACTCAGTGCTCTGAAAAATTATACATTGAAATAAATCTCTCCGTCAAATTGCTGAAGACAACAGCAAACAAGGAGCCAGAGACCTCAGGAGTAGGATTTCTGGTCTTCTTTAGAAGATTGGTGGAGATTAACTGATTCTTGATTAGTAAGGGTGTCAGGGGTTATGGGAAGGCAGGAGAATGCAGTTGAGAGGGAAAGATAGATCGGCAATGATCTGAAGGGTAGACCTGATGGGCCGAATGGCCTAATTCTACTCATAGAACTTATGTAGCAGGTTGGTCAATCATCGTAGAAAGCTGAATGTGGGGTCCACGTATCACTTTACTAAGTTAATGAGTATGTTGTATTTAAAGTTAAGAATTGCAACTTCAATATGCAAGAGGGAATTTTTGGTTCTTGCAAGCTATAATTTGTCAACTAGGACATGGTATTATTGTTAGAAGTCACAACTAAATGTTCAAGTCACTAGGATTTAATATTTGTGGATAAATCCACTCGACTGCTCTTTCATGATATTTGGTCTGGGTTAAATAAAGGTTATGGTCTTGCAATAAGGTGTGGCATTGTAATGAGAAAGGTTTATCAGATTTGTTTTAACCGTTAAATGTCAGATGAGTGAACACTGGAATATTTTACTCCAATTTCCATAAGATTGTTCCTTCTCGCTGAAGCAAAAGGCAACCCGGATACTGTTTCTAAATGGAGCCATGGAGAGTTTCATGTGTATCTAATTTAATAGTTCATCCAAAGCAGTGCTCTTCAACTTTTTAATACTTTAGCGCCCACTTTTGTAACTTTCGTGATGGTAAAGTTTTCATACTGCCCACTAATATTTAAATTTTTTTTTTAAATTACATACCCAGCATAAAACAATAAAATTAATTGAAATTACGAAATGTTGGATATCTGGTTCGATTTTCATAAGGAACAAGCGAAGGTCTCGTCTTTCAGTGATTTTCAGACAGTTTCTTTGTTTGGTGACGATACAGGGAGAGGGCAACCCCTACAAACCCAATCACCGACACCAGAGAGAACATACATGGAGTCACAACTCCTTCGCCCAATCATATCACAGTACCTGCAAACATCTTCGTACATAGCATCAAAGTAGAAACATCTTAGTACATAGGGAAACATACCAATCATGGGTGATGGTGAGGAGACACAGAAACAAAGTAGAAACATCTTTCGGGCAATATGAAACTTGCAGGTGCAGGCCACCTTCTGGACCAATCATGCATTAAGCATCGGAGGTATCGAGCTCCTGCAAAAGCCCAGACTTTGTGGCAACCAGTGGGTCACAGGTGCAGAAGCTTCCGAAAACTTCTGCAAAGTTCCAGACTTAGTAGTTGCAAAGTGAGGTCATCAGCCCATTCTCACAGACACCCACTTGCCATTTCCCAAGTACCCAAATCCCTGCATATCTACATGTGCACCGGTGAACTAATATCGTGGCGCTTTGAATGAAAATGTTTTGGCACAATCTTGTTTTATGTATGTTCAATACCCGTATAAGCGAGTTTGGTATTCCGACTGAGCATGCCCAGATCATAGGTCACTGGAGAAAAACATTGGATCAAACCGGGTCTCCCACACTGCAACCGCTGTTGAATTGCTACTGGAGTTAGAGACACTGGTTCTCCCTTCTCCACTGGTCCATGCTGAAGGACGGCTGGATGTGCCTGTCCCTGTCCTGTGGCGGCCCAGGACTTGCAGCCAGCGTGGGGGGGCAAAGCCCCTCCCCCATTCCCCAGTCCCTGCCACCTCTCTCCTGCCATCTATCCCGTTGACTGCCGCTCCTTTACGGGAACCGCTGCTCATCGATTCCCGTCGCTGTACCGACTGCCATACCGTGGTCCAGGTATAAGCTCAGGGGCGACCGCGCTTTTGCAGTTGCAGCACCTAGACTGTGGAACAGCGTCCCTCTTCTCATCAGAACTGCCCCCTCCATTGACTCTTTTAAATCTATACGTAAAACCTATTTCTACTCACAAACGTTTCTTGAGGTCCTCTTGAGGAAGCGCTGTATTTATTTATGTATGTATTGTTAGATCTATGTACCACTGTATGTAGCACGTTAGTACCTGAACTGATGTAAAGCACTTTGGTCAACGAGCTGTTTTTAAATGTGCTATAGAAATAAAATTGACTTGACTTCACTGAGGTCGGAGCTCCAGGTCTGTGGAGAATCGCACCTGCCCTCCCCCACAGTGAGTGGGACCCAAATCCTGCGGCATCTTCACAGGTCACAGAATGACCTTGGCGAGCAGTTGACCTTCTGCTGCGCCTCTCACCTTTTCCAGTGGCTTTTGTTGGGGCCAAGGTTTGGCCCCTCGGCGCCGGAGCAGCGGTGGGGGAGGGCATGTGCGGTTCTCCACAGACACGATTTAGTCAAGATTTTTGTGCTCAAATCTGAACAAACTTCCACCCAGAGTTGGCCTAGAGTGCTATCCATTAAATTGTGACTGAAACATTTAGATCTTTTAAAACCTAAACCAGTTTTTCTTTAAATCACTATTTGTGATTTTTGCCATTAATAGTCTAAGTTAGAATTGTATGCTGATATACTGAATCAGCTCCTTTTCCAGTACAATCAATTTACCATGTTTGGGAGATATATCATCACTGATTAATGCAAGAAACAAGGATGAATGCCAGCATTCCACAAGACCGAGCCTAGATACCAGTGTTGGCTAAAGTTAAAATGAAGCTAAAACCCAGCTCGAGTGTCTCCTTGTTGCTGGAGTGGGAGTAGAATCAACTTTACAATTGTCTCATCACACTACTGCATCTCCTGGTCTTTTATCTTTTTTTTGTTAGTGGGGGTGGGAACACATTGTTTTATTTATCATTAACATCATGTGCTCACAACAAACAATAAAATGGGGTCTGAACAATAGAAGAATGCAAAGTCTTTACCACTTATCAGTGTTTTCTAATGTGAATAATTAATTAGCATTTGTCTGAAGCAAATATATTTGGATCCTTTACAAAAATAATATAGCTCATTTTGCACATGAGCTATGCACGGGGGTTTGTTTCTTCTAAAAAATAATTAAATTTATAACCCCAATAATTGACAATTGAAACCTTCTGAAGTACAAGTCTGAAGAAGTGCCCAACCCAAAACATCACCCATCCTTTTTCTCCAGAGATACTGCCTGACCCACTGAGTTACTCCAGCACTTTGTCACCTATCCATGTTCTCCAGAGATGCTGCCTGAACCGCTGAGTTACTCCAGCACTCTGTGTTTATCTTCAATTGAAATATTCTCACATCACGCATCCGTTAAGGTAATAGAATTAATAGCTTAGGTTGACGACCTTTCAGTAGTGGTTCTAATAATGTATTGCAGTGGCTTGCAAAAGTTTTCATACCCCTTGAACTTTTCCACATTTTGTCACGTTACAACAACCACAAACGTAAATGTATTTTATTGGGATTTTATGTGATAGACCAACACAAAGTGGTGCATAATTGTGAAGTGGAAGGAAAATGATACATGGTTTCTGAATTTTATTACAAATAAAAAAACTGAAAAGTGTGGCATGCAAAAATATTCAGCCCCCAAGTCAATACTTTGTAGAACCACCTTTCGCTGCAATTACAGCTGCAAGTCTTTTGAGGTATGTCTCCACCAGCTTTGCACATCTAGAGACTGAAATTTTTGCCCATTCTTCTTTGCAAAATAGCTCAAGCTCAGTCAGATTGGATGGAGAGTACCTGTGAACAGCAATTTTCAAGTCTTGCCAGAGATTCTCAATTGGATTTAGATCTGGACTTTGACTGGGCCATTCTAACACATGAATATGCTTTGATCTAAACCATTCCATTGTAGCTCTGGCTGTATGTTTAGGGTCGTTGTCCTACTGGAAGGTGAACCTCCGCCCCAGTCTCAAGTCTTTTGCAGACTCTAACAGGTTTTCTTCCAAGATTGCCCTGTATTTGGCTCCATCCATCTTCCCATCAACTCTGACCAGCTTCCCTGTCCCTGCTGAAGAAAAGCATCCCCACAGCATAGAAACATAGAAATTAGGAGCAGGAGTAGGCCATTCGGCCCTTCGAGCCTGCACCACCATTCATTATGATCATGGCTGATCATCCAACTCAGTATCCCGTACCTGCCTTCTCTCCATATCCTCTGATCCCCTTAGCCACATCTAACTCCCTCTTAAATATAGCCAATGACCTAGCCTCAACTACCCTCTGTGGCAGAGAGTTCCAGAGACCCACCACTCTCTGTGTGAAAAAAGTCCTTCTCATCTCGGTCCTAAAGGATTTCCCCCTTATCCTTAAGCTGTGACCCCTTGTCCTGGACCTCCCCAACATCGTGAACAATCTTCCTGCATCTAGCCTGTCCAACCCCTTAAGAATTTTGTACGTTTCTATAAGATCCCCTCTAAATCTCCTAAATTCTAGAGAGTATAAACTGAGGCTATGCAGTCTTTGTTCATAAGACAGTCCTGACATCCCAGGAATCAGTCTGGTGAACCTTCTCTGCACTCCCTCTATGGCAATAATGTCCTTCCTCAGATTTGGAGACCAGAACTCCAGGTGTGGCCTCACCAAGACCCTGTACAACTGAAGTAGAACCTCCCTGCTCCTATACTCAAATCTTTTTGCTATGAAAGCTAACATGCCATTCGCTTTCTTCACTGCCTGCTGTGCCTGCATGCCTACTTTCAATGACTGGTGTACCATGACACCCAGGTTGCGCTGCATCTCCCCTTTTCCTAATCGGCCTCCATTTAGATAATAGTCTGTTTGCCTATTTTTGCCACCAAAGTGGATAACCTTACATTTATCCACATTATACTGCATCTGCCAAACATTTGCCCACTCACCCAGACTATCCAAGTCACCTTGCAGTCTCCTAGCATCCTCCTCACAGCTAACACTGCCCCCCAGCTTAGTGTCATCCGCAAACTTGGAGATATTGCCTTCAATTCCCTCATCCAGATCATTAATGTATATTGTAAATAGCTGGAGTCCCAGCACTGAGCCTTGCGGTACCCCACTAGTCACTGACTGCCATTGTGAAAACGACCCATTTACTCCTACTCTTTGCTTCGTGGTTGCCAGCCAGTTTCTATCCACATCAATACTGAACCCCCAATGCCGTATGCTTTAAGTTTATATACTAATCTCTTATGTGGGACCTTGTCGAAAGCCTTCTGGAAGTCCAGATACACCACATCCACTGGTTCTCCCCTATCCACGCTACTAGTTACATCCTCGAAAAATTCCACAAGATTCGTCAGACATGATTTACCTTTCGTAAATCCATGCTGACTTTGTCCAATGATTTCCCCACTTTCCAAATGTGCTGCTATCCCATCTTTAATAACTGACTCTAGCAATTTCCCCACTACCGATGTTAGACTAACTGGTCTGTAATTCCCCGTTTTCTCTCTCCCCCCCTTCTTAAAAAGAGGGGTTACGTTTGCTACCCGCCAATCCTCAGGAACTACTCCAGAATCTAAAGAGTTTTGAAAGATTATCACTAATGAATCCACTATTTCCGGAGCTACTTCCTTAAGTACTCTGGGATGCAGCCTATCTGGCCCTGGGGATTTATCGACCTTTAATCCATTCAATTTACCCAACACCACTTCCCGACTAACCTGGATTTCACTCAAGTCCTCCTTTGACCCACGGTCCCCTGCTATTTCCGGCAGATTATTTATGTCTTCCTTAGTGAAGACGGAACCAGAGTAGTTATTCAATTGGTCTGCCATATCCTTGTTCCCCATGATCAACTCACCTGTTTCTGACTGCAAGGGACCTACATTTGTTTTTAACTAATCTCTTTCTCTTCACATATCTATAAAAACTTTTGCAGTCAGTTTTTATGTTCCCTGCCAGTTTTCTTTCATAATCTATTTTTCCTTTCCTAATCAAGCCCTTTGTCCTTCTCTGCTGGTCTCTGAATTTCTCCCAGTCCTCTGGTATGCTGCTTTTTCTGGCTACTTTGTACGCATCATCCTTTGCTTTGATACTATCCCTGATTTCCCTTGTTATCCACGGATGCACTACCTTCCCTGGTCTATTCTTTTGCCAAACTGGGATGAACAATTTTTGTAGTTCATCCATGCATGCTTTAAATGTCTTCCATTGTGTATCCACCGTCATCGCTTTTAGAATTGATTGCCAGTCAATCTTGGCCAATTCACGTCTCATACCCTCAAAGTTACCTTTCCTTAAGTTCAGAACCATTGTTTCTGAATTAACAATGTCACTCTTCATCCTAATGAAGAACTCGACCATATTATGGTCACTCTTGCCCAAGGGGGCGCGCACAATAAGACTGCTAACTAACCCTTCCTCATTACTCAATACCCAGTCTAAAATAGCCTGCTCTCTCATTGGTTCCTCTACATGTTGATTTAGATAACTATCCTGCATACTTTCCAAAAAATCCTCTTCCTCAGCGCCCCTGCCAATTTGATTCACCCAATCTATATGTAGATTGAAGTCACCCATTATAACTGTTTTGCCTTTGTCGCTTGCATTTCTAATTTCCTGTTTGATACCATCCCCAACTTCACTACTACTGTTAGGTGGCCTGTACACAACTCCCACTAGCGTTTTCTGCCCCTTAGTGTTTCGCAGCTCTACCCATACCGATTCCACATGCTCCAAGCTAATGTCCTTCCTTTCCATTGCGTTAATCTCCTCTCTAACCAGCAACGCTACCCCACCTCCTTTGCCTTTCTCTCTATCCTGAATATTGAATATCCCTGGATGTTTAGCTCCCAGCCTTGGTCACCCTGGAGCCATGTCTCCGTGATCCCAACTATATCATACTCATTAATAGCTATCTGCACGTTCAACTCATCCACCTTATTACGAATACTCCTTGCATTGAGACACAAAGCCTTCAGGCTTGTTTTTACAACGCTCTTACCCCTTATACAATTTTGTTGAGAAGTGGCCCTTTTTGATTTTTGCCCTGGTTCTGTCTGCCTGCCACTTTTACTTTTCACTTTGCTCCCTATTGCTTCCATCCTCGTTTTACACCCACCTGCCTCTCTGCTCTTGTACCCATCCCCCTGCCACATTAGTTTAAATCCTCCTCGAAAGCACTTGCAAACACTCCCCCAAGGACATTGGTTCCATTCCAGCCCAGGTGCAGACTGTCCTGTTTGTACTGGTCCCACCTCCCCCAGAAATGGTTCCAGTGTCCTAAAAATGTGAATCCCTCCCCCTTACACCATTTTTCAAGCCACGTATTCATCTGCAATATCCTCCTATTTCTACTCTGACTGGCCCGTGGTATTGGTAATAATCCAGAGATTATTACCTTTGAGGTCCTACTTTTAAGTTTATCTCCTAGCTCCCTAAATTCACCCTGTAGGACCAGCATGATGCTGCCACCACCATGTTTCACAGTGGGGATGGTGTGTTCAGGGTGATGTGCAGTGTTAGTTTTCCGCCACTCATAGCGTTTTGCATTTAGGCCAAAAACTTCAATTTTGGTCTCATCCTCCACATGTTTGCTGTGTCCCCCACATGGTTTGTGGCAAACTGCAAACGGGCCTTCTTATGGCTTTGTTTCAACAATGGCTTTCTTCTTGCCACTCTTCCATAAAGGCCCGATTTGTGGAGTGCACGACTAATAGTTGTCCTGTGGACAGATTCTCCCACCTGAGCTGTGGATCTCTGCAGTTCCTCCAGAGTTACCATGGGCCTCTTGGCTGCTTCTCTGATCATTGCTCTCCTTGCCTGGCCTGTCAGTTTAGGTGGACAGCCATGTCTTGGTAGGTTTGCAGTTGTGCCACAATCTTTCCATTTTTGGATGATGTATTGAACAGTGCTCCGTGAGATGTTCAAAGTTTGGGATTTTTTTTAATAACCTAACCCTGCTTTAAACGTCTCCACAACTTTATCCCTGAACCTGTCTGGTGTGTTCCTTGGGCTTCATGATGCTGTTTGTTCACTAATGTTCTCTAACAAATCTCTGAGGCCTTCACAGAACAGCTGTATTTATACTGAGATTAGATTACACACCAGTGGACTCTATTTACTAATTAGGTGACTTCTGAAGGCAATTGGTTGCACTGGATTTTATTTAGGGGTATCAGAGTAAAGGGGGCTGCACGCCACACTTTGTTTTTTATTTGTAACAAAAATTGAAAGCCATGTATCATGTAACCTGGAAGTGGCGGCGCTGTTTGACAGCTGCGGCTCACCTGCAGTCCGTCTGTTTTTTATTTTATTTTTGGCTTTGTGCCTGTTTTTAGCTATTATTTTTGGTTTATTAGATTGTGTCTGGGTTTGGTTTAGGCTTTTCTTGTCATGTCCCCCATCACCGTCTCCGTCTGTGTTGAGGCCCTAATGGCGGAGCTGGCGGCCTTCCAGCGGCGACGGCACAGCTTCAGAGGTGACCTGGCTTCAGAGCTGAGGTGCTCCAGCGCCGACCTGGCTTTCGGGGCTGTGGTGCTCCAGCGGCGACCTGGCTTTCGGGGCGGTGGTGCTCCAGCGGTGACCTGGCTTTGGAGCTGCGGTGTTCCGGCGACAGCGGTCCGGTTTTGGAGGCTCGGCCGCAGGCCTGGTGGACGGCAACATCAGAGGCCTGGATCTCCTCAGCGCAGAGGGAGAATAAGGAGGGAAGAAGACAGAGACTCTAAGACTTTTGCCTTCCACCACAGTGAGGAGGTGTTTGGTGAACTCACTGTGGTGGATGTTATATTTGTGTTTCTGTTATTTTTTATATATGTATGACTGCAGGCATGAAATTTCGTTCAGACCGAAAGGTCTGAATGACAATAAAGGTAATTCAATTCAATTTTCCTTTCACTTCACAATTATGTGCCACTTTGTGTTGGTCTATCACATAAAATCCCAATAAAATACATTTACGTTTGTGGTTGTAACGTGACAAAATATGGAAAAGTTCAAGGGGTATGAAAACTTTTGCAAGCCACTGTATGTTTAAGAAGGAACTGCAGATGCTGGAAAATCGAAGATAGACAAAAATGCTGGAGAAACTCAGCAAGTATGGAGCAAAGGAAATAGGCAACTTTTCGGGTCAAGACCCACATCAGTCTGAAGAAGGGTCACGACCCGAAACGTTGCCCTTTTCCTTCGCTCCATAGATGCTGCCTCACCCGCTGTGTTTCTCCAGCATTTTTGTCTACCTAATAATGTATTAGGTCTTTTTCTTTCTGCACAGATGCTACATTTTCAGTATTATCTGTCCTTTCAGATTTCTAGCAACTACATCTTCCCTTTTTGGATACCAATGATCTTGTTTCTAATAAAAGGGAGCTATTTCTGCCAGCTGGTGAAGTAAGCAGTGTGGAATTACCAGTGGAATGTATTGCTCGTGTTTCATCTAGATTGATTCGAGTTGCTACAATGCCATTTCTTGAGGCTCAATTGATTCTAGTCACAGCCAAGTAAGGGAAGATTGTGGACTACTGTGAAATATGTCCAAAGCAATTCTAATACGTTGCATGTGCAAGAGCAGATTTGCATTTGTATGTTTTTCCCTCAACAGTTGATCAATTAATGGGCCATTTTGGTACCGGCATATGTTCAGTGATCCTTCTGCACCGCTGCATTGTGAACAATGAAAACATTGTGCAGTTAGTTTATTTGGCTTTCATTTCCAATATCTGATGTTAGTATGTCAATAGATTGCAGAGTAATGCATCTTCCTTTAGAAATTACTCAGTCTTCAATTCAGTTACTCCAGTTATGTTGTAAGATAAGTTGCCAAAACTACCAATTAATTAGTTTCCTGGAAATACGTGTACTCTTGAACAAGTTTAAATTGTCAATACCTCTTCGTGCAGGAGGATTAGCAACACAGCTCCCACTTGCCCGTTAACCACTTACCTTACCATTTTATTAAATAGTAAACATTATCAATGTGCATATTTAGAAACATAGGAAGATAGGTGCACGAGTAGGTCATTTGGCACTTTGAGTCAGCACCGCCATTCAATATGATCATGGCTGATCATCTAAAATCAGTACCCCGGTCCTGCTTTTTCCCCACATCCATTGATTCCATCCAGTGAATTGGCCTCCACTGCCTTCTGTGGCAGATAATTCAGTCAAACAAGTTCAAAACATCTTTCTGCATTAATTGTTGATTCGATTAATGTTGCTAAGCTGCATGTATAATGGTGCATGAGAGCTGGGGGGGGGGGGGGGGGAAGAGAAAGTGCCAAAGGTACACAATGTCCCTGTTTGCACCATGATTACGGAATCCATGAGATATTGAGAAACATACCACAACATTCCCAAAATAATAAAAGATCTGGAGTAGCTCAAAGGGACAAGCAGCATTTCTAGAGAACATGGATCTGTGAGATTTTAGGTCAGGACCTGTCTATAAACTGCTAATAGAAATTGTGGCAGATCGATGAAATCCTAAACCCATAAATAAGTGTTTTATGAAGATGGATAAAATGCTCCATTATGACCAATTGTATCTTAATCCCTGTGCATTGAATGACTGGAATTATATTCTCCAATGTTATGAGGTATATAAATTACATCCTTTGCATTTATACTCTTGCCCACTTAATATATTAATTATTATAAACTCATATATTCCATAATCTCCTTACTTTTCTAATCAACCAACTATACCAGTTATGTTGAACAGATACTTTTATCATGATCAGTCATGAATAGTAATAGGGAATTAGGAGTTAACAGGTAGATGTATGAATTCAACAGACACAGCTGACACTTTTGCAAACAATTCCAGCCAGAAGTACCAAGTGAATGATGCATCTTGGATTCTGATTCACAGAAGCCAGTGCGTACTGGATGCAGTAAAGGCCATAAGATTGAACAACATCCTGGTGAGCTATTAAATACCAGAACACAGAATTTCAGTGTACATAGCTAAAGATATGCTCCAGAACCTGCCATGCCAGTTCTCTGCAGTTATACCATGAAAGCTCGAAGGCCGGCCCACCTGCACAGTGGTCTTTTTTAGACCATGGCCCAGCCGGGCCTTCTTGGAAAATGCGCCAACCCCACAACGCAATACCACAAGAAACAAGGATAGAGACAACCAATACAGCACCGGCAGTAACCATGGAGGTAGGTGGGTGTGGTTGCCTCAAAAACATCGCATGCCTTGATTCATCAAGGGTTGGTGGACGGTTGCACTTGTTTCATCATGTGTGGAGCACTTTTACCTCTGATCCTTACATACTCGGAAGTATTCAGGGTTACAAAATTGAATTTGTAGACGAACTCCCCATCCCAGTTCAGCATATGCCCAGCCGGAAGTTCATACTTTCACAAAAAGAGAGAACAGCAGGCCATGCGGAATTGTTAAGATTAAACGCAAAAGGGGTAATTGAGAAGACAATCAGAGAATCTCAAGAGTTCATATCAAATATATTTACAAAAAACAAAAAAAATGGTGGTTGCCGCATCATTATAGATTTGACCGAACTAAATACTTCCGTTCAGTATGCCCATTTCAAAATGGACACGTTTGTCACAGCCAAACAGCTAATTTCTGATAGGTACTTCATGGCTTGCATCGATCTAAAAGATGCATACTATTCAGTACCAATACACAAGGATCATCGTAAATACCTAAAATTTGTCTAGATGGGACAGCTTTGGCAGTAGAAGGCCTTACCCAATGGGTTGTCATCGGCACCCAGGCTGTTTACAAAATTGTTAAAACCAGCTCTAGCATACTTAAGGAAACATAACCATATTGTCATGGCTTACCTTGATGATATTCTCATTGTAGGTGAGAATTTGGAGATGGCAGTATCAGCCACAAAACATCTTTTATCAAAAGCTGGGATTTATCATACATCCAGAAAAAATCAAAATTGAAACCCTACACTGCCATGGATTATTTGGGGTTCACTATCGATTCTGTTGAAATGTCTATCACCTTGCCACCAAACAAAGAGACAGACTTGACGGAAGCATGTAAAAGCCTCACTGGCATCAAGGAACCATCCATTCGGCAAGTAGCCAGAGTGATTGGGAAACTAGTGGCTGCATTTCCAGCAGCACAATTTGGACCACTCCATTACCAAAACCTGCAAAGAGCAAACATCTAGCTCTCAAAAATCATGCAGGCCATTTCGATAGGCCTATGAAACTACCAGGGAAAGCCAAATTAGAATTAAATTGGTGGATAGAAAATGCTCAGCATTGTTCTAACCCCATCACAATCATGAATCCCTCGGTTACATTACAGACTGATGCCAGTGCTAAAGGTTGGGGAGCAACTAATACCACGACAAGTTGTGGTGGCAGATGGAGTGCACAAGAATTAACCCTGTTCAAAGCACTAGGGATTAATTATTTAGAAATGCTGGGAGCATTTCATGGACTCGGGGCCTACTGCTCAGATATGCACCAGTTGCATGTACGGTTACAAATTGATAATAAACATAGTGGTGGTCTATATTAATCATATGGGTAGAATAAATTCGATATCATGTGATGAATTGGCTAATAATATCTGGCACTGGTGTCTGGATAGAGAGATTTGGATCTCAGCCACTTACCTTCCAGGTAAACTAAATACAGTGGCGGACACCAGGTCACGTAAATTCAACGACAACATTGAATGGATGTTGGATCGGAAAATGTTTACAGATATTATAGAACGGTATGGGACACCAGATATCGACCTGTTTGCATCCAGACTTAATCACCAACTACCAACATTTGTTGCTTGGGAACCAGACCCGGGGGCAGCGTCAATGGATGCTTTCTCGCTGCATTGGGGAGTTTTGTTTTGCTATGCATTTCCCCCCTTCTGCCTCATCAGTCGGGTCTTACAAAAAAATTAAACAATACTCCGCAACGGGTATTTTGGTTGTTCCCGACTGGCCTACCCAACCATGGTTCCCAGCAGTACTAAAGATGGCCGCAGAACCCTGCATTTGGATCAACAAATGGCCGAGCTTGTTGGTACACCCCGTGACAGGGTAAAGTCATCCGTGCCATGATCGAATGAACCTATTGATTTGCAGATTCTGAACAGGCCATTTCTGGGCTACGGACTCTCCGACAGGACGATCAATATCATCACAGTGTCGTGCAGGGAGTCCACCAGAAGACAGTACCTGACATATGTCAGGAAATGGGAAGTGTTCTGCACCAGGACGAACACTACATGTGACTCAGCCACCATCACTGAAGTGCTGGAGTTTCTGGCCACCCTTCATTTCGATGAAGGATTGAGTTATAGTGCCATTAATTGTGCACAGAGTGCCCTATCTAATTATCTGGGCAGAGGGAGTGATCACCTGGCTATAGGATCACACCCACTGGTATCAAAACTGATGAGGGGTATATTTAACTCTAATCCCCCCCAGGCCCAGATACACCCATACATGGGACATAGGCATAGTATTAACTATGCTTCGAGGATGCACACCTATATCGGGGCTCACTCTGGACAAACTAACATATAAAATGATTATGATAATGGCACTTGTAACAGCACAACGGGTCCAGTCCTTACATAAGCTAAGTATGGACGCCATGTATATAACCAATGGCAAGATAACCTTTCTGATACAGGAGTTACTTAAACAAGATCGACCCGGATCCTCTGGCCAAAAATTAGTATTTCTGGCCTATCCTGCAGATGGTCGGCTCTGCATTGTGACATATATTTTGCGATATATAGAAGTCACCAAGAGTCTTAGGGGCACAGAGAGAGCTTTACTCATAAGTCACAAACGCTCTCACCATAAGGTCACAGTGCAAACCATCTCCAGATGGTTAAGGGTGGTATTGGGTGCAGCGGATGTGGACACTAATGTTTTCAAATCTCACTCCACCAGGGCTGCATCAACATCGGCGACTAGGATGATGGAAGTTCCTATGGACCACATCCTTGCCACAGCGGGTTGGAGCAACAAACTTTTCAGCGCTTCTATAATAAACCCGTGGCCGCTCCTGAGACGTTTGCAGGAAAAATGTTAAGTTCTGTTACATAATTTACCCAATGTGGGGCATATTATTTTAGGTATGAATAAATACCTTCTTTGTTTTTCAGCACAGTGTCATGTCTGAAATACGTTCATCCTCCTTTCCTAACATGGCAGTGTGCGAGCATGGACTCGTTCCAGGGCATGAAATCACAGAGCTTTGAAATCTTCATGTAGTCACTCAAGTGACTCCGAAGTAAAATAGTAAGATTAAATGAGAACTTACCAGTTTGAAGTTTGATCTTTATTTTATGAGGAGTTACGATGAGGGATTTCGTGCCCTCCACTCCCAAACCCTCTATTATAAAGTTCAACTGGTACACAAGTTCTCTCTTATCTTACTATGTTAGACTACTCTGGTATCTGTGATTTCACACCACTGCTTCGAAGAATGTCGCGCATACGTGCTGGCGGGGTCTTCACGTAATCCCTCATCGTAACCCCTCATAAAATAAAGATCAAACTTCAAACTGGTAAGTTCTCATTTAATCTTACTACTGTGACTTCATGGTGATATATTGGAGCTTTATAAACAAATCTTATGATATATTCCAGCTATTAGCATCTTCCATCAGTAAACTCAAATTGGACATTATCTGCTCAAATTGAAATAATTAGATCAAATTGGATTTCATACTAATTATCCCTTTTATGCAAGTTTGAAAAGAGTTTGAACTGAGATTGATGCATACCAGATGAAGTTCAAAGATTTAATCATCTTTGAGTTAGATCCTATAGCTTGTGAGGAAATAAAATGTGGGGTATGCAAGTGTGAAATCAGACTATTTCAGATGGATTAGACGGTCTGGAGGATGGGAAGAAAACCATCTACTCTCATATGCATTTCAGGTTTGATTAAATCTCAACCACTGATAGGAATCAATGATTTGGAACCACTTCCAAAAATGCCAGTTGTTTCTCTTTGGAAAGTTAACGAGAATGTTGCAAGCAACTATTTTATATTTATATACAAGCAGAACAGCTAAACGCTTCCTTTTTGGTTTGTTTGCCTTTAGTGGTTTTTCAAGGTGATCAATTACTGATGAGTTTGAGCTTGAATTCTTAACTTCCTTCGACAAATAATTCCTCTAAACCTTCACAATGTAGTTTCATAACTCGAGCCTGTTTTGCAGTGAGCCTTGTTATAAACATTGATCCCACTCTTGCACAAGGGTACTCCAGCCCAGCTAGCACCATCCAGCAAATAGGCCGGGTAGTGAGCCACTTGTTGGGCTCACTCACGAGTAACCCCGTTTCTTGAATATGATCACAACATTAACAAGACAGGATGTGCAATCTACAGTGATTGGAAAAGTTAAAACTTTCAGGATTTTATTGACAATCACCTGTCAAATCTTGTATTTGCTTACATTGTAAATGTTTACAGGCATATGGGTCAACCAGTACTACAGTAGATGGGGGATCTAGGTTGACAGGGACAAGTTGTGCCCAAGGGTCTGTTCCTGGGCTCTATGTCCTTGGGGAATGCACACAAGTCTGGATAATAAACAAACACAAAAATATTTAGTGTGCTGTCATGGTTTGACAGGTACAATAGTTTAAAATCTCATAATTACCACCCTGAAGTAAAAACGTAAAGATAACAGAAAATCACTTACACATGACAACTCATTAAATGACTTCTGTGTATCCGTGTCCATTTTCAACTACTTTCGAAGTAGCTAATTTTCCAGGAGAAGGAAGAACAAGCAATTATTACAAGCACAAAAAAACAGCCCGAAACATTGGAGGTGATTAGACATTTGGAAATGATCACTTCAGATTCAGAATTAACTACCTTGAATATTTAGATCAAACACAGATATCTGAAAATCAATGAGGAATTCCTAATCCAGATAAATACTACAAGGTGTTTACCAGCTGCAGCACAATTTTACATGTTAGCCATTGTGTAGACAAGGTGGCTGCTAAAATTGTCAAGTATTTTGGTATCACTGTAGCAACATTTCTAAAATAGGAAAATGTTTGGACCCAAGCTACTATTTAATAATCAGATCAATGAGTCTGTGGAAAACAGTATCACACTTAAATAGGGGAAGTCTGAATGAGAATAGGAGTGTAACATTTGAACATGCCAAATGAAGAACGATGGAGCCTGAATGGTGTGGATGGGTGTATGTCATGGGATGCAATTTGGGGGTGGGGGGACGACAGACTGGTGCACTTGGAACTTACAGAAGGTGAAGCTCGGAGGAACAGCAACAGCTGCAAAGTACAATTATAATGGATATTCTTATATTGTTATTTATTGAAAATAAATATTTCAGATGTTCAGTTTTTTTGACACTGCCTAGCCAAATCTTCAGACTTGTAGCACGACTTTGCACATGTCACTTTTGTCCAGCTATTATTTCGTTTTTACTTTTGCCATGAGGGAAATTGTTCACAAAATAGTAGCACAATACTCTGAGTGTTGTATGAAATAAACTGCCAGAACTACCTACACAATAGCCTATTCCTTCGCTCCATAGATGCTGCCTCACACGCTGAATTTCTACAGCATTTTTATCTACCTTACCCAATAGCACTCTTACATTAGTACATGGAATTGTTAGATCTAGGTTCAGTGTTCTAGTCTTTTGGGCAGAGATGGTAATTATTTAACAATTCCACCACATTTGAAGTTGGATTTCCTCCCTTAATACAGATTTAAACTGCTTTTGTTAGCTGAATTCATGAACAGAATTGTTCAGTAGTCTACAGCCTAGAAGCCCCAATTTTAATGGTACAATTTTTATCACATTCATTAAACTTTGATTAGAAACAAACTCAAAGAAAACACCACACATTATTTTTTTATATATAAAAGTTTGCATTTTAAAACTTTCTGAATTAGCCTGCTAAAGGCCATTTGTCCTTGGTGATCTTTTACAACAGGATTTGATTTGTTTTCTTTAAATCAATAAACAAAAGCAGGCGATGTTTTACAATACACATCACCACAGTTATGACAATAAAAAATGAAGATGAGGTTAATCAAGAAACAGAATATGTTAGATGAATCCAGAACTTAACTACTGGCCTTCCAGGCTAGAGAAGGAAAGGAAGACAAAGGAATAAGTTGTTCCACAGTTGTGAGGTCTGAAAGTATAGGAGTTGTCAAAACTTCATTTTATTACATTAAGAATGAAGGAAGAGAGCAAATAGAATGTCATGTTTGTGGTTTGGAAAAGGGGAAACAAATTCAGAGGATCAATGCCCATATGTGGGTCTCCCCTGCATTGTTGCTCTCTTCCACCCTACTCTCCATACAAAGCAGTTTAAAATAAAGTTCACTACATCAGTGTTAAATTCACGTACAAACTCCCACAAGGTCAAACTTTAATAACTGGTTACAAAGTTGTATTTTACAAATTACATAAAACTGAAATGGTTACATAATTGTTTTTGTTTTTAAAAAAAAGTTAGGTATGGACTGAGAAATAAATCATCTTGGGGAAAATTGTAATTGTAAGAGTTTTTAAAAAAACAGACTTTGACTAATTGTGAGCCAAGTCATCATGAAGAACATACTTCAATCGACAAAACGTTTAAACAAATAATTTCAAGTGAAGTCAGAAACAAATATGTTCTAGAATTAGGTAAAGCATGCATCATGATTGCCTTGGGGTTTGCCTTATTGGCTGCCATATCTTCAGCTGGAACCCTGTTTACATATTTATCCAGGACCTCTGCTGATCAGAACATCCATGGAATTTCCTGGCAGTACCACTCCTCCCATCAAAAGCAGCCATCTTTGCATTTGCATCACATTCACTTCCTCCGCTCAAGGTTATGAAAAAGAGATCTCTATTGTACCAAACAATATTTTGTTTTCTCTTTTCAACAAAATGAAGAAAAACAGCTTTGTGTAACAAGTAACCTCTTTTAGCTTCTTTGTGTGGGCAGACAACAAAACCAAACAGTCTTTACTAGGTTCTAGGATAATTCAAGTGACAAATGTTATTTGAAAATAACCCAGATCTTGAAACATGTCCCACAGTTGATTTGGATTCGAAGCTTCAACTCTTGATAGCTGACGGCATCTCCATAGGGACAGGATCTGTGCCAGTCGTGTGCTGGCCATCTGAATGAAGCACTTTCAGTAGATCTGGAGTACTAAAAAAAATAAAACACCATCATTCCACACAATCAATCTGTTCAAAATTAGTGGGGGGGAAAAAAAATCTACAACTCTGATACAAATCTAGCGGTGATCAGAGGAGAAAACATATACATTAAAACCATATCCAGTCTGCAAATTGCTGATGTTGTGGATTTAAACTAACCATAAGTGTTCAGGAACTTTGGGGACTGTTATGCCATTCAGTGAGAATAAAAACTTCTCTCAACAAAATTCATTTACTTTCATGTTTAAAATTAACAATTCAGCAAGCATCAAATGATTACTGTGAAAGAGAGTTCAACATTTCTAATCACAATTTTGAGGAGAACTACCTCTTTACTTCACACCTGATAAAGAGTTATTAACCTAGAATGTTACATTTGTTTCATAGATGTTGCTTGACCTGCTGGGTATTTTCAGCATTTTGTTTTTACTTTATACCAGAAAAGTCTGGTTCTAATTGTAGAAACAAAGAGCTGCAGATGCTGGTTTATACCAAAGATAGACACAAAGTGCTGGAATAACTCAGCTGGCCAGGCAGCATCTCTGGAGAGAAAGGATGGGTAACGTTTCGGGTCAGGACCCCTTTTCAGCCTGAAACTAGAGGGTGGAGGGTGAAGAGCTGAGGTGAGGTGACCAGGACAATTCAAGACCGGCCACAAATACTTCATGCAGGGAGGTGCTTGTTAAGCCCATTGTTGGCTAGGGATGGTGTGATCTCAAGAGGAAAACAATGTGAACAACTGTGGAACTGGTAAAACGATTATCATGGGAGGAAGGGGACAAGGAGGAAGGGGGGGGAGAGCAAGTAGAAATACTTAAAGTAACTTAAAAAATACAGAATACAGTTTTCATACCGTGGTATGGTAAGCTCTTCAAGCAAAATATAAGGTGTTGTATTAACGGGTCCTTTTCAGAATGGCAGGCAGTGACATTTGGGTGTCACAAGGCTCAGTGCTGGGACCCCTGTTATTTACAATATATATTAATTATTTAGACCAGGGAATTAAATGTAATGTCTCCATGTTTGCGGATGACACAAAGCTGGGTGGCAGTGTGAGCTGCGAGGAGGATGCTATGAAGCTGCAGGGTAAATTGGATAGGTTGTGTGAGTGGGCAGAAGCATGGCTGATGCAGTATAATGTGGATAAATGTGAGGTTATCCACTTTGGTGGCAAGAACAGGAAGGCAGATTATTATCAAATTAGGAAAAGGAGAGGTGCAATGAGACCTGGGTGCACATCAGTCACTGAAAGTAAAGTCTGAAGAAGGGTCTCAACCCGAAACGTCACCTAACTCCTTCGCTCCTTAGATTCTGCAGCACCCGCTGAGTTTCTCCAGCTTTTTGAGTAACCCACTGAAAGTAAGCATGCAGGTACAGCAGGCAGTGAAGAAAGCTAATGGCATGTTGGCCTTCATTTCAGGAGGATTTGAATTTAGGAGCAAAGAGATCCTACTACAGTTGTACAGAACCCTGGTGAGCCCGCACCTGTAGTATTGTGTGCAATTTTGGTTAGGACATTAATTGCTATTGAGGGAGTACAGTGCAGGTTCACCAGGTTAATTCCCGGGATGACGGGACTGACATATGATGAAAGAGTGGGTCAAATGGGCTTGTATTCACTGGAATTTAGAAGGATGAGGGGGAATCTTATAGAAACATATAAAATTCTCAGAGGATTGGACAGGGTAGATGCTGGAAATATGATCTCAATGGGGGGGGAGCCCAGGGGTCACAGTTTAAGATTAAGGGGTAGGCTATTTAGGACTGAGATGAGGAAAAACATTTTCACCCAGAGAGCTGTGAATCTGTGAAATTCTCTGCCACTGAAAGCAGTGGAGGCCAATTCATTGGATGTCTTCAAGTGAGAGTTAGATATAACTCTTAGGGCGAACGGAATTAAGCAAAAAAGGGAAAAACAGGAACGGGGTACTGATTTTAGATGATCAGCCGTGATCATATTGAATGGTAGTGCTGGCTCCAAGGGCCGAATGGCCTACTCATGCACCTATTTTTCTATGATTCTATGTTTCTAAGATTCCACGGAATTGCCGCCAATGTTATTGCATCTTTCTTAGGGGTCAAAAACCGTAGACCGTATGGTCCGAGGTGAGGCCTCAGCAACACCATGCACATTTGCAACTAAACCTCTCCATTTTAAAAGTACAACCGCTTTGCAATAAAGATCTTAACTATCCACCTGCAAGACTTTTGTGACTCAGGCACAAGACCATCTGGAGCCCTCTTGTACTTCATTCATGTGCTGTCTCTCTCCATTTAGTTGATACAAGCTATATCTTCTGATTTTCCTCACCTCTTCATTTACGGACTCTAGCATCGTGCCAATTACAACTGTTAAAGATGCAAGTTACTTTATTCCAATACGTTTAATTATTTTTTTGTCTTAATTTGTTTTAAATTATTTTATATATTTAAAAAAAAAACTAAAACTTGTGTTTTTAAGTGTCTATAGCTATCAAATAAATTTAAAACTATATATATTAGTGTTTTTGATATAACCCAAAACTCTGCCTCATGTTAAAGGCTGTCTGGTAATTGGGAGGTGGAACCCACCCCAGCTGATCTTTCACTGTCTATCGAGATGCTTTCCACCTGCGGACAAGAAGGCCACCTGACCCACTGCAGCCAGACGACGTCAACAGGGGATGTGGGCAGCAGGCTGAATACACTTTGTTTTGGTCCACAATTTCAAAAGATCTTCTGCTTGCGAAGGAAGCCTATTCTTGACATGTATTAATACATCTTCTGCATCGAGCCCACATCCCTAACTATTGTGGCTTTACATGTACAGCCTCTGAGAAGGGTGAACAGACATAATGGACCTCTAGCCCCTAGTTTTATAGCTCCTCATTTGTTTCTTGATATAGATGTGGAAGGAAAATGGAACATTGAATAGTCCAGAACAGGAACAAGCTTCAGTTAACAATGTTAGTGCCGTAATGCCTCATCTGCCTGCACGTGATATATATCCCTCTATTCCCTGCACTTTATGTGCCCATCTAAAAGACTCTTAAATGTCACCATCGTATCCTAAGATCTTATACTGAGCAAGATGGTCCACTCCACTAAAAAGCCGTAGTAACGTCATGAGTAATCTTCAGCTCCATTTCCGTAACCGGCTTCCATCATGACGTCAAGCTAAATCAGGGAGATTCTGCCATATCAGGCTGAGAGATTAAAGGATAGACTCAAAATGCAGTGGGTCGGGCGGCATTACTGGACAAAAGGAATAGGTGACATGTCGGGCCGAGACCAGTCTTCAGACTGAGTCAGGGGAAAGAGGAACTCAAACCAACCCCCCCCCCCCCCCCGACACGGAAATGGAGCGATCACCGGCCCTCCCTTTTCACAGAGCCACAGTTTGAGTGACACTAGTGTACCCTATCTAAGCCTCTCATAGCTCTATTTATTTCTATCGCATCTCTCCTCAACCTTTCCAATCAATACAGAGAAGTGTGAGGTTTTTGGGAAGTCTAACACGGCAGGACCTACACAGAGAATGGCAGGGCTCTAGGGAGTGTTGTCGAGTAGAGGGTTCTAGGAGAACAGGTGCATGGTTCCTTGAAGGAGGAGTCAAAGGTAGATAGGGTGGTCAAAAAGGTGTTTGTCACACTGGCCTTCATCAGTCAGAGTATTGAGTATAGAAGGTGGGAGGTCATTATGCAGTTGTACAAGGCGTTGGTGAGGCCGCATTTAGAGTATTGTGTTCAGTTCTGGGTAACATTATATAGGGAAGATGCTGGCAAACTGGAACGGGTACAGAGAAGATTTACGAGGATGTTTCCAGGACTAGAGGGTCTGACCTATAGGGATATTTTGAGTAGGCTGGGATTCTATTCTATGGGGTGATCTTATAGAGTGTATAAAATCCATGAGAGGAATAGATTCATTAGATTCACTTACTCTGGGCAAGAGACTGTGTATCGAGGGCCAGAGAACATAGGTTTAAGGAAAAGATTTAATAGGAATCTGAGGAATGATGTTTTCACACAAATGGTGGTGGGTGTATGGAACAAGCTGCCAGAGGAGGTAGTTGAGGCAGGGACTATCCCAACATTTAAGAAACAGTTAGACAGGTACATGGATAGGACAGGTTTGGACGGATATGGACCCAAACGTTGGCAGGTGGGAATAAATGTCACTGGGCCATGTTGGCTGGTGTGGGCAAGTTGGGCCAAAGGGCCTCTTTCCACACTGCATCACTCTATGACTCTACTCCAAATGCGGGCTAACCAAAGTCCTACAGAGCATTATTTTCTGACTCTCATTGCCTCTAACAATGAAGGCATAACATACACCTTCTTTATCACCCTATCTATTTGTGCTGCCATCTTTGAACCCTTCAAGATCTGTCTGCACATCAATCCTCTTAACAGTTTGCCATTAATTGTATATTCTCTCCCAACCTCCCAAAGTGTAACACATAACACTTGCTCGGGTTAAACTGCCTATTTTAACCAGTTGTATCTTCTGACAGTCATCCTCAGTGGCTTCAACGCCTCCAGTTTTGGTGTCATCAGCAAACTTACTCACCAACCCATCTATATTGACACAATAGACAATAGGTGCAGGTGTAGGTCATTCGGCACTTCGAGCCAGCACCGCCATTCAATGTGATCATGACTGATCATCCACAATCAGTACCCCGTTCCTGCCTTCTCACCATATCCCCTGGCTCCACTATTTTTAAGAGCCCTATCTTGCTCTCTCTTGAAAACATCCGCAGAACCTGCCTCCAACACCCTCTGAGGCAGAGAATTCCAGGCTCACCACTCTCTGTGAGAAAAAGTTTCCTCGTCTCCGTTCTAAATGGCTTACGTCTTATTCTTAAACTGTGGCCCCTGGTTCTGGACTCCCCCCAACATCGGGAACATGTTTCCTTTATATGTTTCAATGAGATACCCTCTCATCCTTCTAAACTCCAGAATGTACAAGCCCAGCCGCTCCATTCTCTCAGCATATGATAGTCCCGCCATCCCTGGAATTAACCTTGTAGGTTACACCTGGGTCATTTATATATATCACAAACTGCAACCATCCCAGCACAGATCCCCGCTGAACTCCACTGGCCATACCCCTCCAGAAGCCATACTTAATATTTATTTCAAAGCCAACATCTTCCAAAAGAATAGCTAAAAAAAAAAAATCACTTTTATAAATACAGCTTTGCTGATAGATGGAACAATTTTGAACAATGTTACAGATCGATTTGTGATGGATGATTGAATGCCATAAAGAAGGGAACTTTTTCTAATAAAGCAACAGGTATTTTTTTGCCACTAACTCTACTGGATAGGCAGCTTAAAAATTGTCAACCCAAATCTCAAGTCCAGAACAAGGCACATTTGACCGTACAAACATACAACATACAAATAATCCAGCAGCAGAACAAGGTTTACATGCAATACAGAGTTAATGGAACAGACTGAATTGTTTGTCCTCGTCATGAGGGGTTGGAAATCACTATAAAAACATGGGGGGGGGGGGGGGGACAATTCCTTGGCACACACGCAAGGCTTCGGCTGTGGGCCCTGTGGACGGTAACATCAGGAGCTGACTTGGTTGGTGACCGACTCCAAACTCCAGCAACAATAGCTTCGTCCGCCCCGAATCTTGGGGCTTGAATCGGCTCGTTCGCAGGGCCTTTCATCGCCCAGCGTGGCTTAAAATCGACCGGTGGGGGCTTCAACATCGGGAGCCTCGATGCAGCAAATTGATTTTAAGCTGGCAATGAAAGGCTCCGCGCGTGGGTCGATTCAGCCCTTAGAAAGCGTCTGATACCCGCTTGAATCTTTCAAAAGCTACAATGTGATAAATAACACTTAAACAAATAAAACTGAAGCAAATCAAGGCAAACAGAAGAGCCACCCCTGGAAAGGGGAGGGGGGGGGGGGGGGGGGAAGAGCGAGATGGGAAAAAAATACTAAATAACGTGAGTGACCGTGAATGAGGGCCTTACCTGCAAGCCAGCCAGGAAACCCGATTCCTTAATGACCTGTTTAAATCTGATACCCGTTTAAATCATTCCCATCCACCAAGACATCCAATTAGTTCAAATGGTAATTGTACACACATCAGATAGCTTTGGAAGGTCAAAACACAATTGATGACACATCCTGTTAATAAGGTGTTAATAGAGACATGTAACAAGCGCTTTATGGTGACACCCCCACTGTCTCGTGGAAAACTGAGATTTTAATTTGTTTTTTTTCACCGAATTTCAAAATCCGGATTACAAAACATGGTGGGGGGGTTGAAAGAGATTGTCCCCCACCTCTCAAAACATGGAGGGGACGTGCCACCCCCCCCCCCCCCCCCCCCCCCCCAGGATTTCCATCACCAGTACCTGTTTTGATTGCCCATCAACGTGTCTTCAGTGTCCTTCTCTTCCTCTGTCTGTGGTCGATCTTGTTCTTGATTCTCTGGCAGAATTTCATTCTTCAGAGACACTCTCTCGCCATTCACTGCATTAGATAAATCTGTTGATAGTTTTGCGGAGAAACTGATCAAATGCAAACTTAATTTAAAAAAGAAAGTAATTTAGCTCATGAATAAACTAAATCAATAATAACAGTAATATTGTCCTTTCATTTTAAATTGGGCTTCTGCATGTTCAGTTATTGAATATCCAGAACAGTTGCTCAGAAAATGAAAGTTTTCGCCATCCTTTCTCCGACCCTTGAAGACTGAAAAAGGTGAATTTATTATGGGGAACAAGGAAATGGCAGATGGGTTGAACAGGTACTTTGGATCCGTCTTCACGTAGGAGGACACAAACAATCTTACTGATATACTAGTGGCCAGAGGATCTGGAGTGACGGAGGAACTGAAGGAAATCCACATTAGGCCGGAAATGGTGTTGGGTATACTGATGGGACTGATAAATCCCCAGGGCCTGATGGTCTGTATCCCAGGGTACTTAAGGAAGTGGCTCTAGAAATGGTGAATGCATTGGTGATACGTTTCCAATCAGTTCTTGTGGGTTGGAGGGTAGCTAATGTTATCCCACTTCTCTCTCCCACGCAGGGGCGGGAGAGAGAAAACAGGGAATTATAGGCCAGTTAGCCTGATATCGATGGTGGGGAAGATGCTGGAGTCAATTACAGAAGATGAAATAGCGGCACATTTGGATAGCAGTAACAGGATCGTTCTGAGTCAGCATGGATTTACAAAGAGGAAATCATGCTTGACTAATCTTTTGGAAATTGAGGATGAAACTAGGAAAATGGACAAGGGAGAGCCAGTGGATGTAGTGTACCTGGACTTTCAGAAAGCATTTGATAAGGTCCCACATAGGAGATTAGTGGGCAAAATTAGGGCACATGGTATTGGGGGTAGAGTGCTGTCATGGATAGAAAATTGCTTGGCAGACAGGAAACAAAGAGTAGGGATTAACGGGTCCCTTTCAGAATGGCAGGCAGTGACTAGTGGGGGTACCACAAGGCTCGGTGCTAGGACTGCAGCTATTTACAATATACATCAATGATTTAGATGAAGGGATACAAAGTACCATTAGCAAATTTGCAGATGATGCAAAGCTGGGTGGCAGTGTAAACTGTGAGGAGGATTCTGAGAATGCATGGTGACTTGGACAGGTTGGGTGAGTGGGCAGATGCATGGCAGATACAGTTTAATGTGGATAAATGTGAGGTTATCCACTTCGGTAGCAAAAACAGGAAGGCAGATTACTATCTAAATGGTATCAAGTTGTGAAAAAGGGAAGTGCAATGGGATCTGGGGGTCCTTGTTCATCAGTCAATGAAAGTAAGCATGCAGGTACAGCAGGCAGTGAAGAAAGCAAATGGCATGTTGGCCTTCATAACAAGAGGAGTTGAGTATAGGAGCAAAGAGGTCCTTCTGCAGTTGTACAGGGCCCTAATGAGACCACACCGGGAGTATTGTGTGCAATTTTGGTCCCCTAATTTGCGGAAGGACATTCTTGCTATTGAGGGAGTACAGCGCAGGTTTACAAGGTTCATTCCCGGGATGGCGGGACAGTCATACGCTGAGACAATGGAGTGGCTGGGCTTGTATACTCTGGAGTTTAGAAGGATGAGAGGTGATCTTATTGAAACATAAGATTATTATGGGGTTGGACACGCTAGCGGAGGAAACACTTTTTCCACACAGAGTTGTGAGTCTGTGGAATTCTCTACCTCAGTGGGCGGTGGAGGCCAGTTCTCTGGATACTTTCAAGAGCTAGATAGGGCTCTCAATAGCGGAGTCAAGGATATGGGGAGAAGGCAGGAACGGGGTACTGATTGGAGATTATGAGCCATGTAAATAAATAGTCCACTCCCCACCGACCAGCTAACGTAAAACATGGTGATTTTTATATGTGACCTTAGGAGTGTAATTTTACACTAAACAATATGGGAAAGGTGAACTTTCCAAGTGCACAAACAATTAACTAAAATTCATTCTAACATTAAGTCCATCATCACCATCATACAGCATGGAAACAGGCCCTTCTGCCCAACTTGCCCACACTGATCAACATGCCCCATCTACACTAGTTCCACCTGCCTGGGCTGGCCCATATCCCTATAAACCTGTCCGATCCATGTACCTGTCTAAATGTTTCTAAAACGTTGCGATAGTACCTGCATCAACTACCCCCTCCGGCAGCTTGTTCCATACACCCACCACCCTTTGTGTGAAAAGGTTACCCCTCAGGATCCCCCCCCCCCCCCCCCCCTCACCTTAAACCTATGTCCACTGGTCCTCAATACCCCAACTCTGGACAAGAGACCATGCTGTGTATATACCTGATCTATTCCAGTCATGATTTTGTACACCTCTATAAGATCACCCCTCATTGTAAATCTACTCTACATCCTTTCCACCTTGACATCTTTCTACAATATGGTGACCAGAACTGAACATAATACTCTAAATGCAGCCTCCCCAACATCCTATACAACTGTAACATGATGTTCCAACTTCTATACTCAATACTTAATTGATAAAGGCCGATATGCCAAAGCTTTGTGACCAGCCTATCTAGCCGTGATGCCACTTTCAACAAACTATGTACCTGCACATCGAGATCCTCTGCTCTACAACACTCCCCAGAGCCCTACCATTCACTGGCTATGTCCTGCCCTAGCTAGTCTTCCTAAAATGCAACACCTCACATATTTTAGTATTAAATCCATCAACTATTCATCAGCTCCACCTGTCCATCTGATCAAAATCCTCTGCAATTTTTGACAAGCATCTTCACTACCTACAAGGTAGACAAAAATGCTGGAGAAACTCAGCGGGTGAGGCAGCATCTATGGAGTGAAGGAATAGGTGATGTTTCGAGTTGAGACCCTTCTTCAGACTGATGCTCATTATCTACAATATCACCCATTTTTGTGCCAGAAAGAACATAATTATAAACTCAGCAATTGTTTATAATCTTAAGGGGTTTTAAAGATATGTTATAGATACATCAGAAATAGGCTAACTCCCAGACTACAAAGAGAAACAGATATTGCAGCAGGCAAGTACAGCATGTGTCACAGCATTCTATCCGCACAGTACTTGTCACAGCATTCTATCCGCACAGTACTCACTCGAGTCTTGCTTCTTTACTGTTTTATCTTCAGCTTCTTTCTCTTCTTCTTTGGCTTTATCTTTCTCCTGCTCTGGGTCAGAGGGATTCTTCTTCAATGTATTGTTGGCAGAATCATCTCCTCCCATAAACATGGACTTTAAGTGTTTGTAGATCTCACCTGCCTTTGTCATTACTTCCTGACTAGCTTTGTAGCGGCGTATCTGGAAAACATTGCCAATAATATGTAGACAAGATGAGACAGAGTGGGTCTGACAAAACAAAGTAATCAAGATGGTCTCAGAATTGTCTTTGCAAGTGAAGAAATACAATACAGTTTCTAGATATCTCAAGTCTTTGGAGGAGTTAACCTATTTTCTGTATGCTACTTATCCAATAGTCAAGGTAATTTCAGGAAGGGATATCACAGGGAAAGTATTGTTTGCAAAGATAAAACATGCATTGTTTTACAGCCTTAACTCAGTAACAACAATAATTTACAGGTAAATATTTAAAATATTACTATCAGAGCCAATAGAAACTTGTCCCATGATTAATTTGAATAAACGTTATTTGTGTTGGTCATTTCCAATTTAGATGAAGGGATTCAAAGTAACATTAGCAAATGGCAAATAAGGATGGCCTGAAATTGTTGCGTTATGGTGGATCGGTTTTGCGCAGTTTCAGAAACAAATATAGGTACAAACAAGTTGAGAGAGAGAGAGACAGACACACACACTCTCTCTCTCTCTATCTATTGGCTCTATCCAATTAAAATCACAATGTTATAAAGAACAATTAAAGTAGCACAATAAACATACTTTTTTTAGTGTTGCAACCAGATCACTATGTTTCTGCAAGAGTTGTGTTGTGACTTGCAATGTTCGTAGTTCTTCAAGTGCCTCCACACATTTCTTTACATCCTACAACACATCAAGAATTGAAATGTAATAACTCTGATTAATGTGTATAGTTTGCTTTGAGTTCCATTACAGTAGACCCCATACATTTCTTTTTGTTCAGTTTAGGTACATGTGTTAGCGGTCACAAGCTGGTCAACACTGCCAGCTTCAAAGTTTGTACTTGTTTCTCATTTGGTTCCCATCACACACTGTACAGAGCAACCCCAGGCCAATAGTAACACACGCTGCTTCTCAGGCAGAGCGTGACTATGTAAAAACAGATTACTAGTGCCACCTGGTGGCATTTTATATCATGTTTCACGTATGCAGCAAAACTCCTTCCACGCTTATTTTGTTTCTTCATGACATAATTAGTTTACTGACACTAGAGATCATTTACTTGTACCAGAATGTCAAGTTTCGTGAGGTCGTTATATTTTTTCTGGAAGCAAAATAACTTGACTCTTGCCATCTGCTAATCCTCCTCTTGTTTATAGTCTCACTACTTCTACTCGTGCTATAATACATATTTACTGATGACATGTTGAAGAATGTGGTTGTTTCAATATGGTGTGGATAATGAGAAATATTATTCTAAGTAGATCCATGAAGTAATATTTTATATATAATCGTTTAGTCATCCATTCCTTCTCTCCACAGATGTCCCACTGAGTTACTCCAGCATTCTGTGTCTATCTCATGTTCCATTCGGTTAATGGAAACTTAAATTCACAAATCGCTCTTGATGGATTTGAGATACGGAATAAATTTCATTCTCATCGAATGTGTATGTAAAACAAATGTACAAATTTCTTTCAACTCATATTTGTTAACACATGCGGATGATGCAGTTTAACATTACAGAAAATCGAATATTGATTCTGTCTAGGAACGCTCTGCAGGGGTCACCTGTAGTTATCAAACTAATGTTTTAATACTGATTATCCAAAATTCATCTGATGAAATAATTACATATTACAAGTAACCTTGGGCAACATGGTTCCTTGCATCTCGTGCATTGGAAATATGCCCAACATCAACAAAAACAATGGAAGAAAGAATTGTTTTGCACAAATTTACTTTCATTTTGAAGTGCAGATTGGTAACTTTAAGCCCCTTTTTAAGGAACTAACATTTTTAAGAGTTTTACTTTATTTTTCTTACATTCTACATTAGCCAACTTCTCTCCAACAGAAACACTGGCCTTCCAATACAGGTCGTTACTGATACTCACAGGATTGTCAACCTTCAGAGCATGTTTAATGTCAGTGTGTATTTTCTGAAGTTTCTGTTCCGCTGTCATTTCTGTGAAACAAAGAAAATGTCATCAGGGATTTGTTGGCTCTGCTATAGTGAGCCTTAATAAACTGCAAGGTGGAGCAGCATGGAGATGGCAAATCAGCTGAATGTTCCGCTCAGTTTTTACCACTTGCTTAATCTATTGTTCATGTGTGTACAGAAACTAAAATCAATTAAGATTTTGCTGCTGTCAGCCTAGAAAAGGATCTGTTGTAACTGCACAATCTTGGATTCCCAAAATTCCCTGGGAGTGGCTATGTTGCCATTAAATTTAAAAACTCTGATGTCTCCAAGTCTAAATTGATAAACTTGAGCAATAATTTTAAACCGCTATGGGATATACCTTTTTTCTTTTCTATTTTTTTAACTTGTAGCTTTTCTTCTTTCTTCTTTTCCTTTTCTGCCTTGGCTGTCCTGCACAGAAAATAATTATTAAAACAATGTAAAATGTACAAGTTATAATAATGTAAGAATTTAGGCAACCAATCTGCACACAGCAATCAAAACTGTGATAATAGCCAAATAACTACAGATATTGAGCGAATATTAAATTGTAATTATGTCCCCAGGCAAAATTCTCTTGTGATCCTTCAGAATCCTGGGATTCATTTATTTACCCTAGGCTGCTTCCTGGCATTGGTTCAATGACACTGACAGCCCTCCAGAATTTTGCGAGATAGAGTTATTCTAAAGCACAAGCAAACCCTCCTTCCATTGGCAGTATCATAGTCAAACCAAACTGAACTTCAAAAGGAGGCACAAGGAACTATAGATGCTAGAATCTCAAGAATAAAACCCACTGGATTAGAAACATTAAAACATAGAAAATGGGTGCAGGAGTAGGCCATTCGGCCCTTTGAGCCAGCACCGTCATTCAATATGATCATGGCTGATCATCCAAAATCAGTACCCCGTTCCGGTTTTCTCCCCCCCCCCATATCCCTTAGTCCTAAAAGTTAAATCTCTCTTGAAAACAGCGAGTCAGGCAACATCTGTGGAGGGAATAGATAGGCAAAGTTTTGGGTTGGAACTCTTATTCAGAACGGCCATTGCAAGGTTGCTAGAGCTATGTAGCATCATGAGTCCACGAACATGAATGTTTGCTTATTCCAGCTTCATATGGGTAACCCAGTAACAAGGTGGGATTTTACTGGATAATTACACCTTGAACAAATGTTGGTTTTCTTTGAAGGTAACACGGAATAAAGAATTGGGTGCTGAAAGCTGAATTGTTGTAGTAAGAAACACAACTCACCTATCTTTGTGTCGATCCTCCAGTTTACGTTTTCTTTCTTTTTGTTCTCTCTCTTTTTTCGATTTATTTGTGGGTTCAGGAAGTGGTTTCTTTGGCTTTTTTTTCACCTATAAATAATAAAGTGATGTGCTCCCATTCACTTTTTAAACGACACTTTATGTAAACAGTAATGAACCTCCCCAACTTACGAAGCTTGTACAACCGTTTGGGAGACGGGTGGAATAGTTCTGCCAACTGGTATGGGGCTGCAGACATCTTCTGCGATGTGAGAACTCAGTTATCAACATCTGAATGATCGACTTGAATGCCCTGATCTAACTACATGTTGCCCATGTTTGATGTATGTTTTTATCAGGCACGTGCCGTGAGTAATTACTCAGGCTCGGCAGTCAGTTGGCTTTAAAAAAAAATCTTAAACCGCGCATGCACAGATTGCTCTCCTCTCCATAAGCTGTCAGTCAACTTTTATAAAGTCTTCAAAAGCCATATCTCTTAATAAAGTACCGTATTTCCCGGCAATGAAGACGCACCCCCCATTTTGAGTTGCTAAATTTTGAAAGAAGGCTGCCGGGACGGGACAGGGAAACTGACCTTCTGCCGGCCCGCTCACCTCTGGCAGTGCTCTCAGTCTGTGGGCAGTTCCCAGTGGGGCAGTTCCTTTTCCAGCGTGTGGGGAGTCTGGCCCAGGGTAAGGTTGCGGGGAGGGCAGGAGCGTTGAGAAGGAGGGGGTCGGGGATCATGCCAGCAACTCACTTCACATCGTTCTTGATGTTGCTGTACTGTGGGATAGCCAAGTCTATCTTTCTTGGCTAACAACCTAACCTTTGGCCTCCAAGACACAGGTAAATTTTCGTGCCTTATTTTTGGGTAAAAAAAAATAGCCTCTTCAATGCCGGGAAATACGGTATTTAAAAACATATAGCTGAAAGAAATTTACTTACCGTATTATTTGTACATGAACTCCATTCTTCTCTCTTTGTTTCCTAAGATACTCTTAAGATAATGACAATCCATGTTTGAAAAACCAGTCAAGAAACTTGCGCTGCGCATGCGCAGTAAGAAGTCCACGATGCAAAGGCAGAATTTCAGCTGGCTTCAGCTCCCCTTGTTGTGAAGCCTTGAAGCAGCATCGACGGCACGTGTGCTGCACACACTTTTACGTGTTATATGTACTACGGATGAAAGGCACGGAGAATTATGGCTAGCTAAGAGATCGATCTCTTAGGTAGGCATAATTATCCCATGCCTTTATTATTTATATTTAATAATTCCCATTTTATAATTTTAGTTCGGGTAGGCAGTGCCTACCTTGCCTACCCTGACGGCATGTGCTTGGTATTTATTAAAGATTGCGGGTGATTGCTTTTTGACTTGCAAACGGTTTGGGTTAAGAGCAGTTCTCAGGAATGAGGTCTTCATAACCTGCTGAGAACCTGTATAAAGAAATGCTCCGTTGACCAAGATGGTTGAATGCAAATAAAAATTCAACCCATAAAAGCATCAATCTGCTTTCTTCGGCGTATTCTGCAGTCAGCACAAATTACTTTTGTAAAATATTGCAGTATATATTTGCATTCAGATTTTAGCATTGGTATAGAATAGTCTCCATTGCAAATCCAAAATCGGAATCTGAACTGATGCCACACCAAAGTCAGACTGCACATACAGTCTGATAGAGAAATTGTAAAACCTCCTCTCCAAATCATGCCGACTCAACCAAAGTGTGTGGGGATAGATTCAGTGTGCCTTCTCAACATTTGCATATTGATAGTCTACACAATGCCACATACATTTGAAATGTAATCAAATTAAAACAATGCAAACACTGGATATTAGAAATAAAACTGAAATGCAATGGAGTATACCGTTCATACAGTACAAGGTTCCGTGCTATAATTACCCTCAGCATGGTTTCTTTCCAGTGCTTTCGGGATTTATTGATGACAGTCTTAGATCTTTGACAAAATGTTTAAGAAGGAACTGCAGATGCTGGAAAATCAAAGGTAGACAAAAATGCTGGAGAAACTCAGTGGGTGAGGCAACATCTACGGAGCAAAGGAAATAGGCAACGTTTTGGGTCGAAACCCTGAAGAAGGGTTTCGACCCAAAACGTTGCAAATTTCCTTCGCTCCGTAGATGCTGCTTCACCCGCTGAGTTTCTCCAGCATTTTTGTCTACCTTAGATCTATGACACCCTAGTTTTGAAAATTTTAAATGTCGTCAACACATACAATGCTTAAATATACTAGAATCGATTATGATTCTCATTTCTTAATTTTGAAATTATCTTCTAAATCTTGTAGTTGTCTCATCAGCTGTCAGAACACAGAGCACTGAACGTTACAAATGCTACAGGACCAGACAACATCTCAGTTGTAGTACCTGCTAGCCAATCTGTTCCAATACAACATTTGCATCTATCCAACAATGTGGAAAATTGCCCAAGTATGAAATTATATTGCAAACTTTCTTGTAAAGCAGGATAAATCTAATCAAGCTCATTACCACCCAAATAAATCTACTTTTAAAAATCAACAAATCTATTGAAACTATCATCAACAGTGCTTTCCAGCTGCATTTACTCATTCAATATCAACTCACTGATGCCATTTAGGGTTTTTACAGGATCAGTCTACCCTAGACCTTTTCAAGCCTTGGTCCAAATATAGACCAAATAGCCAAATGCAAATATGAAGCAAGAGTGACAGCCCTTGATGTCAAGGCAGCATTTGACCAAGTGGCATCAAGGTGCCCTGTAAATCGGAAGGTCAATGAACATCAAAGGGAACACTCTTGAATGTCTGGAGTCATACCTTGCATAAAGGAAGAGTGTAATGGTTGATGGAGGTTAATCGCCCTAATACTAGAACATCTTTGAAACTTTTTTCAACGCAGTTTCTTGGACTCCACCATCTTTTTACCACCATAGAGGCATTTACCCACCATTGAATAGAATAGTTTCTTTATTGTCATTGTAACATGAACCATGTACAATGAAATTGCTGGGAACTTCAATAAGGCAAACCTCAAGAAATCACTCCCTAACTTCCACCAACATGTCTCCTGCTGCACCAGAGGACCAAACATACTCGACCACTGCTACACCACCATTAAGAATGCCTATCGCTCTATCCCTCGCCCTCACTTCGGTAAATCTGACCATACCGTGGTGCTACTTCTTCCTGCCTACAGGCAGCAATTGAAGAGCGCACCAAGGGGGCAGAAGAACAACTCCAGGACTGTTTGAAGTCTGTAGACTGGGCAAGGTTCAAGGACTCGTCGACGGACTTGAACAAAAACGCCACAGTCGTTACAGACTTCATAAAGAAATGTGTGGAGGACTGCATCACTAGAAAAACCTTCCGAGTTTCCCTATCAGAAACCTTGGATGAACTTTGAGATCCGCATTCTTCTGAAGACCAGACACCGGGCATTCATGTCTGATGATACAGTGGTCTACAAGAAGTCCAGATACGACCTTGGTAAGGCCATCAAAAAGGCCAAAAGGGACTTCTGCTCCAAACTGGAGGATGAGACAGATGCTCGGCAGCTGTGGCGGGGCCTGAATGCAATCATCTCCTACAAGGCGAAATCAGGAGGCAGCTCGAATGACGGCAAAACATCACTCCGTGACGAGCTCAATGTGTTTTACGCTCGCTTTGATAGGGAGAATACTGATGTGCCTTCCCAAGCCCCCATTTGCTGTGATGGTATTTCAGTCTCAGTCACAGAGGCCAACGTCAGGAAATCCTTCAGAGGGGTGAACTCTCGAAAAGCGCCTGGACC
Source organism: Raja brachyura (assembly GCA_963514005.1). Next base: position 415,266 of record OY740810.1, on the reverse strand, counting down.
TGATGGTATACCCGGTCATGTTCTAAAAACCTGTGCTGACCAACTGGCTGGAGATTTTACAGACATTTTCAACCTCTCATTTCTGAGGTCTGAGGTTCCCACCTGCTTTAAAAGGGCATCAATTATACCAGTGCCCAAGAAGAGCAAGCAATGACTATCGACCAGTGGCACTAAGGCCTGTGGTGATGAAGTGCTTTGAGAGGTTGATCTTGGCGCTAATCAACTCCTACCTCGACAAAAACCTGGACCCACTGCAGTTCTTTTACCGCCACAACAGATCAACGGTGGATGCGATCTCGCTGGCTCTCCACTCCGCTCTGGACCAGTTGGACAGCAAAAACTCTTATGTCAGGCTGTTATTCATTGATTACAGCTCGACATTTAATACTATCATCCCCTCCAAGCTGGTTACCAAAATCGCAGAACTGGGTCTCTGCGCATCCCTCTGCAATTGGATCCTCGACTTCCTCACCCACAGACCACAGTCTGTCTGTATTGGTGGAAATGTGTCATCTTCGATAACAATCAGCACGGGCGCACCTCAAGGCTGCATGCTCAGCCCCCTGCTGTACTCACTCTATACTCATGACTGCGTAGCCGGTCATAGTGCGTACTACATCATCAAGTTCGCTGATGACACCACTGTTGTGAGACATACCACTGATGGGGACGAGTCAGAGTATAGAAGACAGATCGAGCGACTGTCCATATGGTGCCAGCACAATAACCTGACCCTCAACACCAGCAAAACCAAGGAACTGATTGTGGACTTTGGAAGGAGTAGGATGAGGACCCACAGTCCTGTTTATATCAATGGGTCGATGGTTGACAGCTTCAAATTCCTGGGCGTGCCCATCTCTGAAGATCTTTCCTGGTCCAAGAACACTGATGCAATTATCAGCGCCTCTACTTCCTGAGAAGATTACGGAGAGTCAGTTTGTCAAGGAGGACTTTCTCGAACTTCTACAGGTGCACAGTAGAGAGCTTGCTGACCGGTTGCATCGTGGCTTGGTTTGGCAACTTGAGTGCCCTGGAGCGGAAAAGACTGCAAAACATAGTAAACACTGCCCAGTCCATCATCGACTCTGACCTCCCCATTCTATCAAGGGGATCTATCGCAGTCGCTGCCTCAAAAAGGCTGGCATTATCATCAAGGACCCACAGCACCCTGGCCACACACTCATCTCCCCGCTACCTTCAGGTAGAAGGTACAGGAGCCCGAAGACTGCGACGACCAGGTTCAGGAATAACTACTTCCCCACACTGATCTGTTCTGTAGTCATGCCTACTATGTTCTATTGTGCTGAAGCAAAGCAAGAATATAATTGTCCTATCAGGGACACATGACAATAAACTCTCTTGACTCTTTAGTTGCTTCATCAAAAAGGATTTTTTTCCCCCATCACAAAGATGTTAACAGATAATTGCACAATTCCTAAGCAAATGAAGCTATCCAGATCTGCATTCAGCAAGACCTTTGACAAAATTTAACTATGGACTAGTGTGGCAAGTAATATTTGCAGCACATAAAAGCCCAGTCATGTGAGAGTCTTACCACCTCCAATGTGAGAATCTTACTATCTACTTTCATGTTCAATGGTATTGTTATGGCCAAGTCTCAACTTTAACATTTTATTGGTTACTATCAACTAAAAGTGAACAAGACTAGCCACATAATATTGCAAATACAATTGTATGGAGATGTGTAATCCTGCACTAGACCCACCCCCCCCGCCCCCCATTAAATCAAGGCCTTTCCATTTTTCCATCGTCTACAAATCCAGTCTGAGGTGTGGTACTGTGCAATCCGCAACCTACCAACCACCCCAAACAATCATTCACTACACCACCAGCTCAGAGAGTCAGCAGTGAGTACCATCTATAAAGGGTGTTGCAGTTACTCTAAGCTACTACAGTCGCTCCCAAACACACAATCTCTACCACCATGAAGGACAAGGACAATAAACAAAACGTTGTATCAGGTGGAACACAACAACCTCTAGGATCCCCACCAAGTGAACTGGAAATACAATCTCTGGTTCTGTATTGTCATGAATATATTGAGGAACTCCCTCTCCAACATCGCTGTCAGAGTACCTTCACCAGAAGGGAGCTCCCCACCACCACATTAAGAGCAATATGGAAGGGCAATAAATGCTGACCTTGCAAATCACATCCTGGTAATAATAATTTAAAATATTATATTAGTTTTACTTTAAAGCTCAGAAACATGTCCTTCGGCCCACCCAGTCCTGCCAAACAGCGATCACCCCATACTATCCTACTATCACTATCCTGCACACTGGGGACAATTTACAATTTTATCAAAGTCAATTCACCTACAAACCTGTACATCTTTGGAGTATGGGAGGAAACCACTCCATCACAGGGAGAATGTACAAACTCTGTACAAACTGCACCCGTAGTCAGGAATGAATCCGGGTTACTGGGGCCTTAAGGCAGCAAGTCTACTGCAGTGCCACCATGCTGCCCTTAGTTGCTGCATCCTTGTGCCTTTTTTAAAAAAATCACCAGTTTGGTTTCTGTATTGTTACCAGTAATAATATTCAAGTACAGAAATAACATGAAAAAATTATCATCAAAGTAAAGATATACAAGATCACTAAATTTTAATAAATACTGTTTGTATTACTCACAAATTAGTTTTATCCGGATTACCTGAAATTAAATAATCTGCTAGTACTCACAAGAATGATCCAGGTTGTAACAGTGGCATGCACTCATCATAAACAACTAATGACCACTGAACCTGACTAAAATGAGTTAAGATCTAAACACAATTAAAATCTCCGAACAAAACGTAAAAAAATATTTTATAATCACCTCCTTTTCCACTGCAGAGTCTGAATCAGAAGAATATTTTGGCTTAGCTCGAACTTTCTTGACCTTCTTTGCTGGTTCTTTATCTACTTCATCAATTAATTTATCCTGATCATCTTCTCTTTCTTTTTCTTCCTTCCGTTTCCTCTTGTCTTCTTCTTCCTCTTCCCTTTCCTTCTCTCTTAATTTCCTCAGCTCTTCCTCCTGTTGTTTCTTTCTTCTTTCTTCTATCTCTCTCTTTCGTTCTTCATCTCGTTTTTTCCAGTCACTGATTTTATCTCCAGCATCGCTGTCACTGCTAAAATTAAACAATAAGGGTGCACACATAGGTTTATAGGAGATTTCTAAAGAACACAGATGCAATGGGCCAAGTGATACTCTCTGGATATAGGAAAAACTGTGGGAAGATCCAGGGAGATAATTATGAATCATACTGCCTACAAGACAAACAGAATCTTCCTTGTGCAAGGAAACCAAACCACACGCCCTTTGTACAGAGCTGCCAAGTTTTGTCAGAGCATTTCAGTATTCTAGTACCTGAAAATCAGTATTTTGCTGAGGAAATCAGTATTTTTACGCGGTTCCCTCCCACTCCCTCTCTCCTTCCTTCTCTCCCCCCCCCCCCCCCCCAACAGACTGTGACCCATAGTGCTGTGGCCATAGCGCTATGTGTAAAGTGCTCCAACTGGGAGTGCTATTTTTAGAACCCATAGCGCTGATCGTTTAAATTCCTACGCATTAAACTGACAGCGCTGTTTAAACCTGGAGCGGGACAGGCAGATCAAAGTTACAAAGGTAATCATCCAGATATTGAAATTTAAAATACTAATAGATTTAATCAGCTATAATTTTTAGAGGTCCAGTATGACTTTTTATATCCTTGCATTTTAAGTAGCAAGATGACACAGGAAATCGGGCTGATTTAAAAAAAAAATCCATATTTTACAAAGCAAATCCCTACATTCCTATTCTGATTGCATTTCCATACAAAATACAGAAAATCTGTACTACTTGGCAGCTATTTTTGTAGTTTTAGCATGGCCACACTAGAGTGTAGCAAAACCTTTGTACTCCCATCCCCTTGCAATAAAGATCCACATAGCATTTACTTCCCAAATGTCTTACTGTATCTTCATGATCCAGAACACAAGATCCATTTATTAACTTCTTAGCATTTAAAAATATAATTTTTCCCCCCCATCCTCTTACAAAAGGATAAAATGTTGCATTCATTCATCTTATAATCCATCTGGTTCTTTCTTACCCATATACATAAGTAACCTGACTAAGATAGTATCTTCCTCATACTTCACACTCTGTATTGTTCGGAAACTACATTACAACATGCAGTGGGTTTCTTTAATTCAACATCGACTGCAAATAAATGCATGATGGGTACTAATTCTTGTACCACCTGCTTATTTCTACTGTTTTCTGTCTGCGAGTTGTTTTTATTTAACAACATTTTAGATAATATTAAGGGTCTTTTGGAAATTCAAACGTACCGGTACCTTCTTATCCATCCTCAAAAAAAATCAGAATTTTTAATCACAATTCCTCTTCCATAAAATCATGTTGACCATATAAATAATCTTTCAATATTTTATCCTCAGGAAAATCAACATTTTCCTGATAATTGAGAACAGTCTAACCAGTCTACATCTCCTTGTTTTTGTTTACTCTTTATGCTTTCTTGAATTTGCAACTTTTCCTGAATAGAGGAAATTTGTGAAGCAAAACCAGGAATGCACACATCATTGTGGGTGGAAGGGCCCGTTCCTGTGCTGTACTATCTCTAGGCAATTTGTCAGTCCATTTTTCCAGCAATTTCTTTTTCCAATTAAATTACTTATTTTTAAGATCCTTTTTGATATTAGTCTCCTCAATGTCTGGCACATTTTGTATTTGCTTTAGATATTTCTTTATTTCCTAATTACAAATTCTTCTGACATCATCAGGAAGACCCCACTTATTTTTGCTACCTTTCTTTTCCGACAGTTGTATACGCTCTTACCGTTGATTTCTGGGATGTCAGGACTTTCATACAGAAACATAGAAATTAGGCGCAGGAGTAGGCCATTCGGCCCTTCGAGCCTGCACCGCCATTCAATATGATCATGGCTGATCATCCAACTCAGTATCCCGTACCTGCCTTCTCTCCATACCCTCTGATCCCCTTAGCCACAAGGGCCACATCTAACTCCCTCTTAAATATAGCCAATGAACTGGCCTCAACTACCCTCTGTGGCGGAGAGTTCCAGAGACCCACCACTCTCTGTGTGAAAAAATTCCTTCTCATCTCGGTCCTAAAGGATTTCCCCCTTATCCTTAAGCTGTGACCCCTTGTCCTGGACCTCCCCAACATCGGGAACAATCTTCCTACATCTAGCCTGTCCAACCCCTTAAGAATCTTGTAAGTTTCTATAAGATCCCCTCTCAATCTCCTAAATTCTAGAGTATAAACCGAGTCTATGCAGTCTTTGTTCATAAGACAGTCCTGACATCCCAGGAATCAGTCTGGTGAACCTTCTCTGCACTCCCTCTATGGCAATAATGTCCTTCCTCAGATTTGGAGACCAGAACTGTACACAATACTCCGGGTGTGGCCTCACCAAGACCCTATACAACTGAAGTAGAACCTCCCTGCTCCTATACTCAAATCCTTTTGCTATTAAAGCTAACATACCATTCGCTTTCTTCACTGCCTGCTGTACCCGCATGCCTACTTTCAATGACTGGTGTACCATGACACCCAGGTCGCGCTGCATCTCCCCTTTTCCTAATTGGCCTCCATTTAGATAATAGTCTGTTTTCCTATTTTTGCCACCAAAGTGGATAACCTCACATTTATCCACATTATACTGCATCTGCCAAACATTTGCCCACTCACCCAGCCTATCCAAGTCACCTTGCAGTCTCCTAGCATCCTCCTCACAGCTAACACTGCCCCCCAGCTTAGCGTCATCCGCAAACTTGGAGATATTGCCTTCAATTCCCTCATCCAGATCATTTATGTATATTGTAAATAGCTGGGGTCCCAGCACTGAGTCTTGCGGTACCCCACTAGTCACTGCCTGCCATTGTGAAAACGACCCATTTACTCCTACTCTTTGCTTCCTGTTTGCCAGCCAGTTCTCTATCCACATCAATACTGAACCCCCAATGCCGTATGCTTTAAGTTTATATACTAATCTCTTATGTGGGACCTTGTCGAAAGCCTTCTGGATGTCCAGATACACCACATCCACTGGTTCTCCCCTATCCACGCTACTAGTTACATCCTCGAAAAATTCCACAAGATTCATCAGACATGATTTACCTTTCGTAAATCCATGCTGACTTTGTCCAATGATTTCACTGCTTTCCAAATGTGCTGCTATCCCATCTTTAATAACTGACTCTAGCAGTTTCCCCACTACCGATGTTAGACTAACTGGTCTGTAATTCCCCGTTTTCTCTCTCCCCCCCTTCTTAAAAAGAGGGGTTACGTTTGCTACCCGCCAATCCTCAGGAACTACTCCAGAATCTAAGGAGTTTTGAAAGATTATCACTAATGCATCCACTATTTCCGGAGCTACTTCCTTAAGTACTCTGGGATGCAGCCTATCTGGCCCTGGGGATTTATCGACCTTTAATCCATTCAATTTACCCAACACCACTTCCCGACTAACCTGGATTTCACTCAAGTACTCCTTTGACCCGCGGTCCCCTGCTATTTCCGGCAGATTATTTATGTCTTCCTTAGTGAAGACGGAACCAAAGTAGTTATTCAATTGGTCCGCCATATCCTTGTTCCCCATGATCAACTCACCTGTTTCTGACTGCAAGGGACCTACATTTGTTTTAACTAATCTATTTCTCTTCACATATCTATAAAAACTTTTGCAGTCAGTTTTTATGTTCCCTGCCAGTTTTCTTTCATAATCTATTTTTCCCTTCCTAATCAAGCCCTTTGTCCTTCTCTGCTGGTCTCTGAATTTCTCCCAGTCCTCTGGTATGCTGCTTTTTCTGGCTACTTTGTACGCATAATCCTTTGCTTTGATACTATCCCTGATTTCCCTTGTTATCCACGGATGCACATATGAGGAAAGACTGGATAGACTTGGCTTGTACTCACTAGAATTTAGAAGACTGAGGGGGGATCTTATAGAAACTTACAAAATTCTTAAGGGGTTGGATAGGCTAGATGCAGGAAGATTGTTCCCGATGTTGGGGAGGTCCAGAACAAGGGGTCACAGTCTAAGGATAAGGGGGAATTCCTTTAGGATCGAGATGAGGAAAACAATTTTCACACAGAGAGTGGTGAGTCTCTGGAATTCTTTGCCACAGAAGGTAGTTGAGGCTAGTTCATTAGCTATATTTAAGAGGGAGTTAGATGTGGCCCTTGCGGCTAAAGGGATCAGGGGGTATGGAGAGAAGGCAGGTACAGGATACCGAGTTGGATGATCAGCAATGATCATATTGAATGGCGGTGCAGGCTCAAAGGGCCGAATGGCCTACTCCTGCACCTATTTTCTATGTTTCTATGTTTATGTATATTTCAGTAGTTTACTCTCATAGAAACATGGAAAAATAGGTGCAGGAATAGGCCATTCAATATGATCATGGCTGATCATCTAGAATCAGTACCCAGTTCCTGCTTTTTCCCCATATTCCTTGATTGCTTTAGCCCCAAGATCTAAATCTAATTCCCCCTCTGCTGCCCGTGACAAAGAATTCCACAGATTCACAACTCTCTGGGTGAAAAGGTTTTTCCTCATCTCAGTCCTAAATGGCCTACCCCTTATTCTTAAACTGTGACCCATGGTTCTGGACTCCACCAACATCGGGAACATTTTTCCTGCATCTAGTCTGTCCAATCCTTTAAAAAAAAAATTATATTATTCTATGAAATCTCCTCTCATCCTTCTAAATTCCAGTGAATACAAACCCAGTCGACCCATTCTTTCATCATATGTCAGTCCTGCCATCCCAGGAATTAACCTGGTGAACATATGCTGCATTCCCTCAATAGCAATAATGTCCTTCCTCAAATTAGGAGACCATAATTGCACACAATACTCCAGGTGCAGTCTCGCCGGGGCCCTGTACAACTGCAGTAGGACCTCCTTGATCCTAAACTCAAATCCTCTTGCAATGAAGACCAATATGCCATTATGCTTTCGTCACTGCCTGCTGCACCTGCATGCTTACTTTCAGTGACTGATGTACAAGCACACTCAGGTCTCGTTGCACCTCCCCTTTTCCTAATCTGACACCCTTCAGATAATAATTTGCCTTCCTGCTCTTGCCTCCAAAGTGGATAAACTCAAATTAATCCACATCATACTCTACCTCCTTTATCTTTTTTTGGGTCTTGACCTAAAAGTTATGTAGGATCACTTTTCCCATGGAGCTTTTATTTATCAGTGATATATACATTCATTTACTGTTATTTATCTCCAGGCAAACCTTTTACACCTTGTTTTCGACTCCACCTTAGCCTTTTCAACTCTATAGGTAATTAGTTCAGGGTTTCAGTTTACATCCGATGTATTATTTTTTTTGGAATAGATATTTCTAACTTACCACTGCTGATCATCATCATCGGCAGTCACTCGAAACGAGTATGACTGTCCTCTCCTCTCCGTAGGGTCATCTATTTGTGGGTCTGCTGATGTCTGTAGAGGCCGATCTGCAATCCACACACCTTGGTGCAACATGGGCAGTGGAGACTGGCGGTGGTTGGTAGTGGTCGAGCCCCCTTCTCTCTCTCCTTACGGGGTTGTCGCTTTGTCTCTGCCACACGGCGTAGTTCCATTTTGTAACGTGCAGCTCCTTCCTGCACGGATTTTCTCCAGGAGCGCCTGTCCAGTGCAATGTGCTCCCAGTTGCTCGATGTGATGTTGAATTTCTTCAGGCTTTTCTTGATGTTGCCCTTGAAGCGTTTCTTTGGCCTGCCGGGGGCTTGCCGACCTACCTTCATTTGAGAGTGCAGAATTTGTTTAAGGAGACGTGTGTTGAACATGCGGATGACATGGCCAGTCCATCGAAGGTGCTGCATTATTGTGGTGATGATGCTGGTCATGTTGGCTTCCTCCAAAACGCTGATTTTGGTGCATTTGTCCTCCCAGCTGATCCTCAGAATATTTCGTAAGGACCTTTGATGGGATTGTTCCAGGGCTCTCAGTTGCCTGCTATAGGTGGTCCATGACTCGGCTCCATACAATGGGGTGGGGAGGACAACAGCTCTGTAGACCAGCAGTTTTGTTTGTGCCTTTAGGTCTTGGTCTCCAAATACTCTTTTCCTGAGTCTGGCGTAGGATCCACTGGCACAACTCAGGAGATGGTTGACCTCTGAGTCGATGTCAGCTTTTGAGGAAAGAATGCTGCCAAGGTAGGGGAAGTGGTCAACGTTTGGTGTCATCCACTTTTACAGTGGGCTGGGTAGATGGCTGGTTGGGTGGAGGTTGATGTGGGACCTGGGTCTTTTTGATATTTAAGGCTAAGCCCTTGGGCTCTGTATGCCTTGGCAAAGGCATTCAGGATGTCCTGGACGTCTTCTGCAGAGTGTTCTGCAATGGAGCAGTTGTCCGCATACTGAAGCTCCATGATGGCAGTGTCACAGACTTTGCTCATAGCCTTCAACCTATTAAGATTGAAGAACCCACGGTCAGTTCTGTAGAGGATTGGGATCCCGTGGCAGCTCTTCACCAATGAGGTGAAGTATGGCAGCAATGAAGACGCCAAACAGGGTGGGTGCGATGATGCATCCCGGTTTGGCCACCGTTTCCACAGTGAAGGAATCGGACTCAGAGCCGCAGTTGCTGAGCACTGTGACCAACATGCCATCAAATAGAAGCCTCAATATTCTGATGTACTTGTTGTGATAACCGTACCCTGATAGTAAGTTCCAAACAGCCTGCCGGTCTACCGAGTCAAAAGCCTTTGTCAGGTCTCTGAAGGCCATGTACAAAGGCTGCCTTTGTTCACAGCACTTTTCCTGGAATTGGCGTGCTGTAAATATCATGCCTGCTGTACCTCGGGATGGGCAGAAGCCACAGTGTGATTCTGGAAGTACCTCCGCACACAGTGGTAGAAGTCAGTTTGCGAAGACACGAGCAAGGACTTTGTCTGTTGTTGACAGGAGCGAGATGCCCCTGTAGTTTCCACATTCAGCCTCGTCCCCCTTCTTAAAAATGGTCACTATTAGAGCATCTCTGGGTTCTGAGGGAAGTTCTTCTTTTTCCTAGACCTTGAGGAGTAGGGTGTGGATGTGGTACAGGAGCTCTGGTCCACCTTCCTTTAACATCTCAGCTGGGATCCCATGTGGACCGGTGGCCTTGTTGTTCTTAAGGCTCTTGATGGCATCTTGAAACTCTGTCATGGAGGTAGGTTTTTCCATGTCTTCTCTGATGGGACTCTGGGGGATGCGGTGGGTAATGTCTGGTTCAGTTGTGCTGTCACAGTTGAAGAGAAGCAGCTCCCGAGATCCTGTAAAGTTGAGGGAGAGGTCTCTGACAAAGAGCGATCCAACCAAGACCTCAATGGTGGAACAGGCGGAGGATAATGGAACACTTTAGTCGAGTGTCACGATGGCTAGGAAAGCAGATGAAGGCTGCAGCAGAAAAGGGTTTCTGGTCGTCTTGGACTCCATGCCACTGGATCCTGACCCAGATCTGTCAAGGACCGTGTGGTGGCTGTCTGTGCACCAGTCTCCCCACGTTAAACAAAGTCACGCGCAGGCATCCTCCATATAGGGGAATCCACCCTAACACCCTGAATTAAGTTCTATGGCGATCAGCAAGTGGTGACGGGGGCAGGATTGTGAGATCTGGAAGCCCCTAGTCATGAGCTGGCACATCAGGCAGTGGGTGCTTGATTCAGTCTCTGGACTCTTGGAATGAGGCAGAAGAGCCCATGGCAGCTGCATGCACGACTGAGCAGTCCTCTTTAGGATCCACTCTGCTCACCCCACTTGGGGAAAGGGCTAGAAAAGGTGCCCTAAAAAATAGCCTGCTCCAAACTTACCGACTGGATTATCTTGTCCAAAGGTATCACCACATGCGGTCAGAAACACAGATATATGAATATGAACTTTGGAGCATGGAATGTGCGCACATTGATGGATAGTGCAACCAGTAATGGACTAGAGAGGAAAACCGCGATCATCGTAAAGGAATGGAGAAGATGCCGGATTGACAAGCTGTCCTTTCTGAAACCCGGCGGGCAGACGAAGGACAACTGAAGGAGAAGGGTGGCTACACTTTGTTCTGGAAAGGAAATACTGCTGCTGAGCCCAGGTTCCATGGTGTTGGGTTTGCCATCAGGAACCAGCTCAACAGCCACCTCTCTGAACTTCCTGTGGGAACCAGTGAATGTCTCATGACCATCCATCCGTCTGGTGCTTGCCCACAACCAGATGGCAGCAGCTGTGAGTGCCTATGCCCCTACTTTAGACTCTGAGGAGGAAGCAAAAGAGACCTTTTGCACCTGCTTGGACGAGATACCGTCTAAAATTCCCAGGGAGGATAATATTATTCTCCTAGGAGACTTCAATGCCAGGGTCAGCCGGGACCAACACCTCTGGAAGGGTACCATAGGAAAGGAAGGCATTGGGAACACCAACTCCAATGGAGCTCTGCTTCTCAGCAAATGTGCTCAGCACGACCTCATTATCACTAACACCCTCTTTCCCCAGAAAAACAAACTTAAAACATCTTGGAGACACCGATGCTCGAAATAGTGGCATCTCATTGACTATGTCATTGTACGAGCCAGGGACCGCTGTGACGTGAACGTCACAAGAGCCATGATCGATGCAGATGACTTCTGGACAGATCATCACCTCATCCACTCCATGATGTCCATCAAACTCAAGTGGAAGAGGGGGATTCAAACAAAGCAGATCCGGCCAAGGCTGAACCTTGAAAGCCCAGAGGAAACTGCCACTGAGCAGTGACTTCAGGCATCTCATGGGGAAAGCCTCCAACAGGAATATCCTGATGATATTGAACGGCACTGGAGCCGGCTCAAATCCACCATCCTTGATACCTGTAAAAACATCCTTGAGTGCAAGTTCAGAAAACACCAGGACTGGTTTGACGAGAATGACACAGAGATAGAACAGCTCATCTCCAAGAAAAGGAAAGCCTTTCGTGCCTGGCAAAATGATGTAACCCGCAAGAGCAAAAGAGTGGCTCACTCCAGAGCCAAGGCTGAGGGAGCTTAAGAACTCTAAGTGGACAGATAAGGCTCTGGAAATCCAGAGGCTCGGCGTCTCGGGTGACACCAGAGGCTTCTTCAGCGCTACTAAGACGTTTCTATAAGATCCCCTCTCATCCTTCTAAATTCCAGTGAATACAAGCCCAGTCTTTCCAATCTTTCCTCATATGACAGTCCCACCATCCCGGGGATTAACCTCGTGAACCTTTGCTACACTGCCTCAATAGCACGGATTTCCTTTCTTAAATTAGGAGACCAAAACTGCACACAATACTACTTTGTTCATTTTATATGAATATATAAAATCTCTCAGGTTAGTTGCATTACCTTTGCTCTTTCTTAATTCTTGATTATTGTTCTTGCTACACTGTTGCTGCTGCATCGAGTATTCCCATCAGTGTTCTTTTGACCCCTGGTTATCTCTTACTGATCCTAATTCTAGACCAACATTATTGCTCATTACTCTGACAAGCCATACTCTTCTCTCTTTTTCCTTCCTTTCTAATCATTACATTATTTGGAATATTTAACAACCAACTTTGGTTAAAATGTAACTGCATCTCTGGTGTATGAGATCAAACCCATTAATGGTGTATGAGATCAAACCCGTTCATCTAACTTGTTATGAATGACTTCTCCATACAGAAACAGCATCGTTAATAGGCCAAATATGGTTGACAGGTAGTTAAACATTTACAATGTATAAAATGTTATTCCATAATATATATTAATATACATCTTATTATAGGCCATATTGTCATTTCATTTTTCATCTAAGCTAGTATGAATGACTAAATATTTTAGTCATTCACACTAGTCTATGTGCAAAATGAAATGTTCTCAGCCATGTTACTGACCTGAGGCTGCTAGAAACAGACGGTAACCTCTCAATTTTTGGCTTCCTGCCTCGTGGTTTAGGAGTTTTCTTTTGAGCTGCTGAAGAGAAGGATAAGGACATCTATAAACTGGATTAATTCGACGTGCATATGTTGTTCACTAGATTAAACAATACAATTTCACCTCTTATACTAACAACATAAGGAATCTTTAAAAAGATGCAGATATTTTAAAACATGAAAATCAAGCTGCACATAATCTATGAAAGAGCTTTGTTTTATTTAATTTCTGTACCAGAGGAAAATAGAATACAGATTCTAATATTTGTGATAGAACTAAAAATAAATTGATTTAATGCGCCAGAACTTGCTGCCATCAACAAATTACTGGTTCTCCCTGGTGATATATGTACAAATTGGAAATGTTGCCTTTGAAAATCCCTGAATTTGGCGCTGGTTTTGCGTTACGAATTAAACCTCAGTACAGCACGCTCTAGGAGTGCAATCCCACCCACCCCCATGCAGGTAATGTGAAGCTCATCTGTACAGCAAACTCAAATATTTCAAAACAATGTGGGGGTGCTTCAACATAAATCTGCTGACAATTTTCATCAAACTCCAGCCAATTGTTTAATCATTACGCAACAACTGATAATTGGCATACCTAGTCAATGCTAGGGCGCAAAAGTAGAAACTACGAGTATTAGCCTTCACCGCAGTACCTGGTTTTCTGCCTCTGACAGGTTTCTTTATGGAGTCTTCAGAATCAGATTCCTTCTTGTAGTCTTCATCATCATCATCTTCCTTCACTTCTATGTGCTTCTTCTCTTCTTCTTCATCATCCTCATTATTTTCCTGTTCCTCTTCAGAATCATACTTCTATAAAGTTTTAAAAAGTGAATCATGAATACTTAGCCAACTAATCTATTTTTTGCAAATCACTCAAAAACTGACACTGACTTCAACTAATAAAGAACCCAAGAGAACTTCAGGGATCCTTAGAGGTGCAGTGGCACAATATATGAAGAGTTAAGGCACTAGCTCCAATAAGGCCATGATAGTAAAGGCCCTGTCATCAATAATGCAACAGAGACAGATTGCCAGGACATGCATGGAGACCACAGACAAACAAAGGGAAGAGGTTTGGTCATTAAAGAGGCAGCTTGGAACAAGGATGTGGAGACATTTGAATTTGTTCACTGTAGTGACATTGCCATAAAGTTAGAAATTATTTAAAGGGGTACAGGAAACAAGCATAGAATTATGAAAAATAGGGTCTACATAGACAAGATCAGGATGGCTGGTTGGAAAAGGTATTGGATAGGTCACGATAACAAGGCAAGGGTAATGGTCAAGATAAGTTTGCAGAATGGCAATGTAAAGAGTTTGCTCAAGATTGGATGTGGGACTTGAAATTCAGATCAAATTCAAAAATGATACCAGTGTTGCACACTTATCAACTGCATGTATGAATTGTAGGGTTATCATATTAATGGTAGAAGCTAAAGTAGGAGTGCTCCGTAGATTTTCCTCATTCCAAAGGTCTAAGTTATATCAAAATGTAATAAACTGCAAGCAAAAAAAGATGCAAGTTACAGTTGAAAGTTTTACACAAAAAGCTAAAAACATACATTTTCCCAAATAGCTTGGTTAAATCAGATGAGGAAAATCAAAATAAGGTGTGGTTCTACCATTTCCTTACATTGAACTCAATTCCTCATAGTGGGAATTATTTGAAATAGTGATGGAGTTACAGGATACACAGAGAAAATGGGACATCATGTGGGAAGGGCAAAGTCTAGTTTAAAATCTTACACTCTTTATTTAACTAGAAGATATAAAAATGTTCAAGCTGCAAGGGTAATTCATTTCCTAAGCACAAGGAGGGAAGGCTTATAATACAACATAGTTTGTTTTCACACGCTCTGAAATTTGGAAAAAAGTGCTTAATGTTAGGCTAATTAGGCCATTATTAAGACTACAAATAAAATTTAAATGCAGAATTGCAAAGAAAATCTTGAATGAATCAGTACAGCATTTTCAGGTTTATTTGTTTTTTTAATAACAATTTTTATTTCATTAATGGATTAAGGGGAGGCAATTTTAATTATTAATCTTTAAAAATGTGCTTAATTGGTTTAAGCCCTTTCATTAACATAGGCCAGTCCACAATCTGGGAGTAACTTAACGCAAGAACACGACTTGAACATTTATCCAGAAATTAGATCTCACAATAGCACATTTTGCATGCTACACAATCCACATTTGATCGTAAATAGCTGTGTCGTGTGAGGACAAAGTTGATAAGTTTGCTATTTTCCTTTTGGGTTGCTTGTTACTCTGCCATTTAATACACAGACAACCCGAGAATACAGAGTAGGGTCCAACAACACAGTGCATATCAGGAAGTTGCTTCTGATCTTGCTATTTGGCTGCAGGCTAACACTGGCAAGACCCATTTCCAAGCGAGTTATAGGGAGCAAGTCGCATGCCATTGATAGAAACTTAACTTACGTCCATTTTAAGCCACTGGCTCTTTCTATCCCCATTCCTTCCAAACCTCCCTCCCCTCCACTAATTGTAGCCCTACCTCCCCCCAACCAACTAACAGGACTCCATGCCAAATCCTAATCCAGTGGGGGCAGGGAAGGCAGCTGATCTTGCCCACTTTAGATTCACATGATTACTCCCCACGCTCTCCAACCTTCAGCCCCACGGCCTTCCAATCCTCAATCACACTGAATTTACCAGATTTCTCTTGTACAACCTGTAACAGCGAAGAACAAAGTGCCAAATATGTCAGGTACTACTAAATTTCCAAGAAGTGGGTATAGAATAGAAATAAACGCTGGTACACCTCATGAGCTATATATCATGCTTCTAAAGGCATTTTGGAAAATATGTCACCATACTGACAAACTTCATGCATTCTGCCAGTTACACAGTAAAATAGTACTTTCTTTTTTCTTTTGCAAATATTAAAAAGTATGCCCAACCACACAAGAAAGTTAGTTAAAAAATATTAAGCTTCCAGGAGAACCAATCATTTGTGTCACCAGTGCCAGAGCAGCAGAATCCTTTCTGTATAGATAATAGACACTTTTAGATGTACTGGACAATGGCAAATAAATCCCCCACAAAAGGTGTGCAAATTCTCATAACAGAATTTACAGCCAAATTTTTTTCACCTTGCAATTTACAGACCCCCCCAAAAAAAAGAAACATCCTTGGGAAGTTATTTAATTACTCATATGTCATAACTATAGTTATATCATTAGTCATGACAATAAAGTGTAATCGAATCTCCCATCATCACATATTTATGCTATCAGACAGAAACGTTACCAGTCTAAAAGGTCAGCTTTACCTTTTTCTTCCTCCCAGTTGCAGGTCCTCTTCGAGATGTTCTGGAAATTACTTTCTTTTCTGGTGTGAATTCCTAATGAGTAAAATGTGAAAGAAAAAAAATAATGCCAACTCCCTCAAAATTGTTCTCAGCTACTGTGGCAGCACAAGCACTGCGACAGAGTTGCTGCCTTACAGAGTTTGAGATCCGAATGGGATCCTGACTACGGGTGCTGTCCATACGGAGCTTGTACATTCTCCCAGTGACCTGCATAGGTTTTCCCCAGGTGTTCTGGTTTCCTCCCTCACTGCAAAGACATACACGTTTGTAGGTTAATTGCTTTTGATAAAATTGTCATTAGTTTGTAGGATAGTTTATGGGGATCGCTGGTTGGCGCAGACCCGATGGGACAAATTTATCTAAATTAAAATACTGCGCTGATAGCAATAGAGTAAAAGTTCATCACAATAACGATAATAAATTTATAAATAATCAAGTTTGTCAGTACTCTTTCTCTCACTGACAATTTTTCAAGGGTCATGACATAGCAAAGTAGGGAATTCAGAAGTGTCAAGTCTAGCCAGAGGAAATTAGGTATTATCTCAGTAGAAGTCTGAGATCAACTGCAAACTGTGCATCTGTGCCGTATGGTTTAGTCACACACCAGTTGAACTCAAATGAGTCAACATGACAGCCTGAGAATTCTATACCAGCATGAAGGGCTTTAGTTTACAGGCAAGGATGGGAAGATTGTAGCTATGCAAAAAGATGGATAATTAATAAATGTGGGGCACAAATGGAAACGGGTTGAATTTTATTACGATGTCTTATAGCTATTTCCCCTGCATTGAATGAGCCTTTAACTTGTTCATATTTACTTGGTCACTGTTTTTCTCAGACTCTGACGAACTTGCTTCAGAATTCTCCTCAAGCGAATTGGAGCCACTTTCATCTTCCACCACCTCGTCCTCATCACTCGATTTACGAGCACGCTTTGGAGCCGGTTGCTATAAATTTTAAATATGACAAAATTAATTCTCTTGCCTGATGATTAGAATGTTTATAGATTGTTTGGATGCAATATCTTTATCATACCAACTGATTAACACAAAGCAGGAAAAAACACTTAATTTTTCTTTTGTGTACAGTTCAATTGGAATGATTCAGTCGTTGTTAGTGAACAGAGTTCACGATTTCTCAGCACTTCTACCTCCGGATATACATTTTTAATTGCCTTCAACCCAAAATGAGATAAA
Source organism: Raja brachyura (assembly GCA_963514005.1). The sequence goes on along the minus strand of OY740810.1, from coordinate 397,783 downwards.
AAAACAGGGCTCGTCTCATTTTCCTAAATATTCCTCCTCCCATTTAATTTAGTTTAGTTTAGAGATACAGCATGGAAACAGACCCCTCAGGCCACCGAGTCCACGCCGACCATCGGTCACCCGTACACTTTACACAGTGAAAGGCAGGTCTCAGGGGAGAGTTGTAGAGCAGAGGGATCTAGGAGTGCAGGTACATAGAACCTTGAACGTGATGTCACGTAAGTAGGGTGGTCAAAAAGGCTTTCAGCACATTGGCCTTCATCAGAGTGTTGAGTGTAGAAGTTGGGCGGTCATGTTGCAGTTGTATAAGACGTTGGTGAAGCCACATTTAGAGTATTGTGTTCAGTTTTGGGCACTATGTTATAGGAAAGATGTTGTCAAGTTGGAAAGGGCATAGAGATGACTTACACTTATGTTGTCAGGACTTAAGGGCTGGAGCTAAAGAGAGAGGTTGAGCAGAGTAGGACTATTCCTTGGAGCACAGAAAGAAGAGGGGAGATCTGATAGAGGTGTACAAAATCATGAGAGGAATAGATCAGGTAAACTCACAGAATCGCTTGTCCAGAGTAGGGGACTCGAGAACCAGGGGACATAGGTGTAAGATGAGGGGGGAAAGAAACATGTAGGTTACTTTTTTTTTACATACACATAGGGTGTTGGGTGTATGGAACGAGGTTGCAGAAGAGGTAGTTAAGGCAGGTATTATCACAATGTTTAAGAAACATTTAGACAGGTATATGGATATGATAGGTTTAGAGGGATATGCCCCAAACGTGGGCAGGTAGGACCAGTGTAGATGGGACATGTTGGTCGGTGTGGGAAAGTTGGACCGAAGGGGTCCATGCTAGAACCATTCACGTCACCAATTATTACCTTTGGTTTGACATCCTGGTTTTATGACAGCAGAGATTGATTGCCAAGAGTATTGAAGGTGCAGGAAAGCACTTGATTACAGAGGCCGCACCAGACCATTAGCTCAGTCAGGCCATTTACAGTGCTACTATCCTGTACAAACACAAGCTTGTGGCCACACCTCTGCTCCCTCACCAAGACTATTTCCCTCAATCTTTAAAACACTATGTTTTCACCTCTCACTCAGCTCCTTTGCTGGTAAAATTGTCACCTATTCTAATACACCTGCCAGACTGTAGATGAACCATATTTTACTTCGGAGTCACGTGAGTGACTACGTGAAGAAGCCCCGCCTGGCGCTGGATCGGCATTACGTCGACGCTATCGGTAGAGGAAGAGCTGCAGAGCGCAGCTCCAACGCAGCGGTAAGGAAACGGCCCGCAGGTAAGTAAACTTATTTTTACTTCCAGGGCGATTCTAAAAACTCCGTAGGCTGGTGGGTAAACCAGGAGGAGTTAAAATAAAAATAAAAATGTTTTAAAAAACCGCGGGTAAAACGTGCGTCCCGGGGTGTAGAAGTCGGGACAGCAGATTATTGCGGAGCAGGTTCCGATACCGGTGGCCGTTGGAATACCCGTTAGTGAGCCTTTGGTTGCTCCACAAACAAAAACTTTGAAACCCAGTGCCTAAACTGTAAAAGGAAAGCTTGAAACGCCTGAGGTTTCTGAAAGATCCTGAAAGGAAAGCCTTTGGCTAAGAATGGATCTTATGGAGAAAATACTCCAAACAAAAATCAAAAAACCAAGGGTCTAAGTACCCAGAATATTCCCAGGCAGCCCCTGAGGGGGTTCCATATCATGAATATGGTGCCAGGTTGAATTGGGAATTGAAACTCCAGTGCCCGGGATTGGGCTGGAGGAAGTCTCCTTGAACAAGTTTCAGGAGTACCAGGGCTGTATGAGACTGACCCTGAAAGTGGTGTTTGTGGTCAGAAGTACCCACCACAATACAAATCCTGGTTATTCCCAGGCAGCCCCTGAGGGGGTCCATATCATGAATATGGTGCCAGGTTGAATTGGGAATTGAAACTCCAGTGCCTGGGATTGGGCTGGAGGAAGTCTCCTTGAACAAGTTTCAGGAGTACCAGGGCTGTATGAGACAGACCCTGAAAGTGGTGTTGTGGTCAGAAGTACCCACCACAATACAAATCCAGGTGTGTCTGATGGGGCACAAAATTGCTATACCTGGAGGAGGCGGTGAGGCCATGGAAGGAAACCTGGCGGCCAATATTAATTATATGGTCTCTCACCTGCCTCAAAAAGCTGTTATGGTTGAGACAGCAGATTTGGATTTAAACACCTATTTATTGTACCTCAAAGAAGGTACCTATGGTGAATCCGACTTTTGGGCGCCAATGTCAGCAATAATGCGGGCGCAGGAATTACGATTCAAAGAATCCTCAAGCTAAATTGGCATCACTGTCTTTTGGAAGACAAGCTGGAAGGTTGTGGAATGACCAAAGTTCAAAATCATATGTTGGGTTTCTGCAACTCATTTTTTGAGATAAATATATAAGAAAAGAACAGTAAGAGGCAAAAACTATTGGCCTTATGAAACCCTTCAGTTTTGGCCAGAGAAAGACTGGTCATATGAGAAGGGGATTTGATCTTCGAGCTGGAACGAGCTCGAGGCAGGAGAATGATAAGGAAGAATTACCAGCCAGCACAGTCGAATGTACACCCAATTATTGGGAAAAGGAGATCATTTCGTCCAGTTGGATGAACCTCAGATTGGTGGTAGACTCCGAATGTTTTATAATGAATGGGAGATATGGATCCATTGGGACAGAATAAGCCTAATCATTCTTTGATGTTCAGTTCTTGAAAGAATTCAAATTGACAAAGAGGTTAAGAATTTGTGTGAGAAAGGAGTTATTGAGAAAACAGGAGAGGATCCACAACAAATTGTATCAAATATTTCCCCAGACTGAAGAAAGATGGGGGTTGTAGAATCATTTTAGATCTCACACAATTGAATACATTTGTCCAGTAAATTTAAATGGACACATTCAACACTGCAATGCAAAAAATTGCTGGTATCAACAGGTTGTTATATGGCTACAATAGATTTGAAGGATGCATTTTATTCGGTCCCAATTCATCATAACTTTCGCACGGTATTTGAAGTTTAAATGGATGGGACAGCTGTGGCAATACAAAGCATTACCTAATGGGTTAAGTTCAGCACCTAGATTGTTCACTAAATTGTTGAAGCCAGCACTTGCACTGCTAAGGGCACAAAAACACATCGTTATGGCTTATCTAGATGACATTTTAATTGTCAATGCTAATCAGGAGTCAGCTGAAAGATCAGTATCAGCAACTACAAGCTTGTTTGAAAAGTTGGGATTCCTGATTCATCCAACAAAATCTAAGTTACAGCCATCCCAAACCATTGAATATCTGGGGGTTTGTGATTAATTCAGTTACCATGTTGGTAACTTTACCTATGAATAAGGTGATAGATTTGACAAATGTGTGTCAGAGCCTGATTAACAAACCTTATCCCTCCATCCGAGAGATTGCTAAGGTTATTGGGAAGTTGGTAGCAGCTTTTCCAGCAGTAGAATTTGGTCCACTACATTACCAAAATCTTCAAAGGGCAAAAACTCAAGCGCTTATTCAGCGAGCAGGCCATTTTGATAGGCCTATGCAATTGCCAAAGGAAGCCTTATCAGAACTGCATTGGTGGATTGAGAATGTTCCACAAACTGCTTAGAACATTTTAGCTCAGCAGCCAGCAATGTTTTTGCAAACTGACGCAAGTTCTCTCGGCTGGTGGGGCTACGGATAATGAGACCAGCTGTGGGGGCAGTTGAGCTGTCCAAGAGGATTTATTGCTCCAAACATATGGTATTAAATATTTGGAGCTTCTGGGAGCATTTTATGGATTAAAAGCTTTTTGTTCTACATTAAAAGATTTGCATGTCTAAATACAAATAGACAATACCACAGCTGTGGCATATATCAATCACATGGGTGGTGTCAGATTAATATCATGTGATCATCTGGAACCAGATGTGGCAATGGTGTATTGGTAAAATATTTGGCTTTCAGCTATTTATCTCCCAGGGAGAGACAATGTTGTGGCAGACAAAAGATCACGAATATTTAAAGACAACACAGAATGGATGTTAAATCCACAAAATTTCAAAAATATTGTCAGTCGGTATGGAGTACCGGACATTGATCTGTTTGCATCTAGATTGAATCACCAATTGCCCAAATACATGTCTTGGGAACACGATCCAGGGCAGTAGCGGTGGATGCTTTCTCGCTACACTGGGAGAATTCGTTCTTTTATGCTTTTCCCCCATTCTGTCTGATTGGGCAATGTCTCAAGAAAATAGCGCAAGACGCTGCCAAAGGCATTTTGGTGGTGTCAAATGGGCCTACGCAGTCATGGTTCCCATTGATGCTTAAAATGATTATTGAACCATGTATGTCAATTCCCAGTTGCGACAATCTGTTGACACAACCAGTAACAAAAGAAATTCATCCATTGCATGATCATATGAATTTATTAATCTGCAGGTTCTGACCAGACCATTGCAAGAGTTTGAACTGTCGGACAGGACCATGGATGTTATAAATGCAGCTTGGAGGAATAGCACTAAAAAACAATATATGTCGCATATAAGAAAATGGGAAGCTTTTTGTTCACAGTCAAAGATATCTTATCATACTGCAAACATTTCAAATGTATTGGAGTTCTTTGTTGGGTCTCACCCATTAGTATCCTGATTCATGAAAGGAATTTTAATAAAAATCCTCCCAAGCCCAGATATACAGAAATTTGGGATGTTAGCATTGTTCTCACTTTGCTTAAACAATGGACTCCAATCACTTCAATGTCATAGCAGAAATTAACATTCAAGGTGGTTATGTTAATGGCATTGGTATCAGCTCAAAGAGTACAAACTTTGCAATTGTTACGGTTGGATTGCATGCATGTGACTGCAGATAACATTGTGTTTATGTTTATGACCTGATCAAACAAAGTAGACCAGGGAGAACTGGAGTTAAGGTAATGTTTAAAGCATATCCTATCGATGAAACATTGTGTGTAGTTAAGCATTTAACTCAATACATTGAGGTAACCAAAAATCTCAGAGGTTCTGAGAAAGCGTTATTGATAACCACAATCACAAAAAACCACATACTAAAGTTTCAGTTCAAACCATTTCTAGATGGTTAAAACAGGTTTTGGGTCTAGCAGGTATAGACACTGATGTGTTTAAATCTCACTCCACTAGGGCGGCAGCTACGTCTGCGGCGAAGGTACAGGACGTACCACTCGATGACATTTTAGAGGCCGCAGGGTGGTGTAGAGAAGAAACGTTTCAAAGTTCTATAATAAACCTGTTGTCACGGTGCCAGGATTTGGACACGCAGTATTGGGTTCTCTTTAAATGTTTGCTTTGTTTATATTATCGATTTATATTATCGATTTATGTTACCATTGACATCATTTATCATTTTCTTTTATAAATTTTCCCCTACAAGAGGGGTTATTCTTTAAAAAATGTGCTTTTATGATTTAAGGACTTATTACATAAATTGTAACAATGTCTTAAAATACTATTTACTCACTACTGTTTTGACTAAACAGAGAATCGTATGGAATGAATCTACGACATAAAAAACAGAGCTTTAAAATCTTCACGTAGTCACTCACGTGACTCCGAAGTAAAATAGTAAGATTAAACGAGAACTTACCTGTTCGAAGTTTGATCGTTATTTTATGAGGAGTTACGATGAGGGACTACGTGCCCTCCGCTCCCAACCGTCATAATATAAATGATCATCTGGTAGTTCTAGTCTATCTTGAGCCTTACTATCTTACTCCGGCTATTGGTTCTGTGTTTTTCATGCCGCTGCTTTGAAGTATGCCGATCCAGCGCCAGGCGGGGCTTCTTCACGTAATCCCTCATCGTAACTCCTCATAAAATAACGATCAAACTTCGAACAGGTAAGTTCTCGTTTAATCTTACTATTAGTCTGCCTTTACTATATCTATCACCACACATATTATGCATGCTGCACATTCCATATATGGTCCAGTCCAGATCTTCATCCCTACCCTAGACTATTAATACACCACGTCAGTGTCTCATTCAGAGACTAGATGCTGACCACCGAGACGATAGCATGTAATGTTTCCTCCACATGTTAAAATAAAGACTATTAATTATTACTCCTATGTATGGGTCTCATTACACAACACAGACCTCCCACCTTCCATCCTCCATAAAATTAAGTTATTTCAAACTTTAATATTGATATTTCAGGGATTCGCCACTCTCTCCCATTTTACTGACCACTGTTGCTTCCCAGTTTGGCTTGATATCAAATGTTAATAAAGTTCACATCTTTGAAACTTCTTCCATCCTCACAATCCTAATACACTGTAGCACTGCACCAATTCTAAATGATTCACAAATGTAATCACTACATTATTGGTGTTGGATGCTTCGGCTACAAATCTCTTCACCTTCTTATTTACACATCCACTTCTAAAAGTGCTTTTTAGTACACCCCTCTTTTGACCATGCATTTGTCTGATAACGTTCTGGCAAAGAACACTGAGAAGGTGCAGTGCAAGTTATAAATTTTCATTCCTTTTCAGCCTCTTTATTCCCAGTTTCACATATCCTACTCACATTTTTCCCATCGTGGCGATTAACATCTTCCCGTCGCATTCCCATCTATATTTCCGAAGATATTAATCTTTTAAATTTTAAAATCAGCCGCAAAAACTCACCCATTTCAGAAGAAAAATCAGAGTGACATCACAATGCACTCGCAAGGCAGGACGGGACACTTCAGCACTCGTGGTGAATGAGGAGTGGCAGCCCGACAGCAGCCCCGTACCTTGTGGGGAGGGTGGTGCCACGGGCAGAGACCGGCGACTGGGCCTGGGCTGGAGCCGAGCCCGGTGCTGGAGCAAGAGCGAGGGCTGAGCCCGGGGCTTGGGATGGGGACGTGACCAGGGCCGAGAAAGATACCGCCGCTGGAACCAAGGACGAGCCTGGGTCCGGGGTCAGGGCCAAGCCCGGAGATGAAGCCAGGGGCCTGCACTGACAGCTGGAGTCTACAGCCAGGGCCGGGCAGAGTGTGAGAACCTGGCCGAGTTCCAGGCGCTGCTCTACAACCTGGGTAGGTCCTGGGCAAGGAATGGGAGTGAGGGGAGGAGGATGAGGGAAATGAGGAGGGTGATGGGGTGGGGAGTTGGGTGGTAGAGGGAGATTGGGGGGGGGGGGGCGGGTGTGAGGAGGAGGGAGATGGGGAGGGGTGGAGGGAGATGCGCCCTCCCTATCTACCCTCACTTCCACCCTCTCTACCCCCTCCCTCTCTACCCCCCCGCCCCCACCCCTTCTCCGCCCCCCCCCCCTCTACTCCCTCCTCCCTCCCTCTCTACTTCCCCCCCCCCCCCCCCCCCCCTCCCTCTCCAGGGATTGAAGAGGAGGAGGAAGGAGTACTGGGGGATGAGGAGAAATGAGCTGTGCCTGCGCAGTTGGGGACTATGCGTGAGTGGTGCAATAATACATTGGGGGAACGACTTGGATTGGGGGAACAGTTTAGTGGTGGAATCTTGCGTTGGGGGAGCAGAATGAACTGTTGACCATTTTCTCTTTTGGGACTATGGGGCCATGAGGGAGGAGCTGGCCAAAGTTGACTGGAAAGATACACTAGCAGGGATGACAGTGGAACAAAAATGGCATGCGTTTCTAGGAATAATACAGAAGGTGCAGGATCATTCCCAGGAGGAAGAAAGATTCCAAGGGGAGAAAGGGACAACCATGGCTGACAAGGGACATCATGGACAGTATAAAAATTAAAGTGAAGAAGTACAACATGGCAAAGATGAGCGGGAAGCAAGAGGATTGGGTAATATTTAAAGAACAGCAGAAGATAACCAAAAAGACAATAAGGGGAGAAAAGATGAGATACAAAGGTAAACTAGCCAAGAATATAAAGCAGGATAGTAAAAGCTTCTTTAGGTATGTGAAGAGGAAAAAGTTAGTTGCGACCAAAGTTGGACTCTTGAAGACCGAAAAAGGTGAATTTATTAGGGGGAACAAGGAAATGGCAGATGAGTTGAACAGGTAGTTTGGATCTGTCTTCACTAAGGAGGACACAAACAGTCTTCCTGATATAGTAGTGGCCAGAGGATCTGCGGTGACAGAGGAACTGAAGGAAATCCACATTAGGCAGGAAATTGTGTTGCATAGACTGATGGGACTGAGGCTGATAAATCGTAAGGGCCTGATGGTTGCTTAAGGAAGTGGCTCTAGAAATCGTGGATGCATTGGTGATAATTTTCCAATGTTCTATAGACTCAGGATCAGTTCCTGTGGATTGGAGGGTAGCTAATGATCACATTGAATGGCGGTGCTGGCTCGAAGGGCCAAATGGCCTACTCCTGCACCTATTGTCTATTGCTCTACGACCTGGGTAGGTCCTGGGGCAAGGAATGGGAGTGAGGGGAGGAGGACAAGGGAAATGAAGAGGGAGATGGGGTGGGGTGTTGGGTGGTAGTGGGAGATTGGGGGGGGGGGGGGGGGTGGAGGAGGGAGATGGGGTGGGGTGGGGGGAGATCATGGCTCGAAATTCAAGGATGCCCGGGTGCCAATGACCACCCAAAGTGCCACCGGGCAACCTAAATGCCGAGTCATTTTGCCCGGCTTGGCACTGCAGGTACTGGTTTATACCGTAGACATAAAAAACTGGAGAAAAGGAACGTGACGTTTTGTGTCGGCGATGGCTGCAATGCGTGGGAAAGATGCTAAGTGTGGGGTGATGGAGGTTCGGATCGAATGACCGACCCCTCACAGCAGCGGCGCCTCCATCTCCTCCTCCCACCTGCCCTGATCGCGGCCGCTGCTTGCCTCCTTCCGCCGTCCGAAGCATCTGCACTGCTCGGCCCCGCACCTTCCTGTTGGCTGGCGGAGGAGGGGAGGTGGTGGCGAGGAGATCCCAACTGCCTCCTCCTTTAGTGGCGGCACTTGGCGGTGGACAGGGACGGCCAAGGCAGCGATGATGCGCATGTTGGCCGAGGAGCGCAGACTCTCCCTCTCCCCTTATCCCGAGACCCCTCCTCTCCATCCCACACTGATCCCCATTCCTGCCTCTATTCAGTCCTCACTGACATCCCGTGTGCTCCCCTCTTCATCTACACCTCCCCCACCCCCCCCCCCCCCATCTATTCATCCTGCACTGCCCTCCCTATCCACCTCGTATTGATTCTCCTGCAACTCCATCAATCCTACACTGGTCCCCCAATTCATCCTGTAATTACCCCCTTTCCCATCCATCCTGTACTGAGCCCCCCATTCACCCCGTACTGATCCCCCCCCCTCCATTTATCCTGCACCGATCCCCCCCATCCATCCTGTACTGATCATTCCATTCATCTTTTACTGATCCCCCCATCCATCCTGTGGTGATCCCCCCATCCATCCCGTACTGATTCCCCCCCATCCATCCTGTAGTGATCCCCCCCATCCATCCTGTACTGATCATTCCATTCATCTTTTACTGATCCCCCCCATCCATCCTGTGGTGATCCCCCCATCCAGCCTGCACAGACCCTCCAATCCACACTGTACTGACCCCCCCCCCCATCCATCCTGTAGTGATCCCCCCATCCATCCTGTAGTGATCCCCCCCATCCATCCTGTAGTGATCCCCCATTCAAGAAGAATGGGAGGATCAGTCTGAAGAAGGGTCGTGACCCGAAACGTTGCCGATTTCCTTCGCTCAATAGATGGTGCCTCACCTGCTCCAGCATTTTTGTCTACCCCCATTCATTCTGTACTAATCCCCATCCATCCTGCAGATCCCCCCCATTCAACCCCACTGTCATCCCCCGCGCTCTCATCTCACAATTTTACATACTCCAACCAACACGCACTAATTCCCCTGCCTCAATCCATCCATTCTGCACCGATTGCCTTCTCAACCCCCCCCCCCCACAGCCATCTATACATCCCGCACTGATTCACCTCTCCCTCTCCTGACCCTATTGTGCTGGAAATGTCTTCAGAGCGAACATTGATAACGAAATGCAATCAAATGTGTTTTAATTCCCAATGTTATTATTTGTTTTAATTCATAAAGATGGATTCATTAAATTGTGAGCATGTGAAACATTAAAAACGCAGTGTGCGATTGTCACTGCTACCGTTGACATGTTATTACATAATTCATTTTAACGGCAAATCTTAATATGGAGTATCAGTACTGTAGTTATTTTATAAGCAACATTCACAACTATATGTTGGATTTATCCAGGTTTTACTTCTACAGTCAGTCATATACATCACAAATTTGGTCAGGAGATATTTCAGTTGAAATTTTAATGTTAATTCTGAAATAGGAATGTTGGAAACAGCGTTTATCAATAATTTTTTTTAAATCTGGTGCTTACAAACTGTGTGTCTTCATTGCTGTTCACAACACATACATCTAATCTGAAAGCCCGATAATGTGGCGTCTTGACACCTTTAAATATATTGCCAAAAGAACATTTGCTGCATTTATGTCCTTTGGCCATCTCTTGTCAGTAAGTGCAACGTTTAACCTGTTAGATAGGTATAGTCAGTTTTGACAGCTATTATCATAAAATGCCTTTAGAAAATTCCTTGCAACCTGTATATTTTGTTGTGGATGAATTATGTGGGAAGCGAGAGTGTTTCTGTACCAATAGCAATAATGACCCATGCTATGGCCATGTCATGATAATTTTCGGTCCTTCACAGAAAACATGCTTGCATCAACCTGTAGTGTGCATGGTTAAGCATATATGTTATCATGGTCCAGGATTTATTGACACAAGTTGATCATACACTGAATAATCCAACCACATTTGTTTGGAAGTGGAAAGAAATAATAAAAATTGCATTAATTGCAATGTGTAAAGAGTTGAGATACTGTATTATAATTTTGCTGCATGTCTTTGTGGTATATATCATGTCTTGATTGGTGAATATGTTTAGTTTGTGACTTTATTTGAAGCAGAAATAATATGCGAATGCTCCATTGAGCACCATTCTGACCGGCAACTACGCACTTCGGCTGAGCACAGTATCGCACGCGTCATGCAAGTCATCTTAAATGACCACCTAAACTGTCATTTGGCAACCTAAAAAGCTGCCTAGGTTGCCCTGCTGACAACAGGGAAAAAAAGTTAAGTGAGAGCCCTGGAGATGCTCCCCCCCTATCTACCCTCACTCCCACCCTCTCTAACCCATTCCTCTCCCTCTCTCTACCCCCCCCAGCCCCATCCCCTCTCTGCCCCCACCTCCTCTCTGCCCCCCTCTCCCTCTCTTCTCCCCCCTTTTTTTTGCGAGTAATGTTCTCAAATATATTACATTTGTCCCGGTTATATACTTTAATCGACACTGAACTCGTGACTATTTGAGTTGAACACATATCCTACACCAGCGTAAATGGGACATTTATTTGTATAAACAGTCTTAGTGATGCCATTCAACAGCCTGAATCATCAAGTTCAGGAGACAAGGGACTAAAGGAAATGGTGGTTAGAAGTTAGATCATCTATAAATATAGATATTTAGAAAATAAATGAATGAACTGATGCATCGCTGAGGTCATAGAAAACAAGTGTGGAGGAGGAGGCCATTTGGCCCTTTGAGCCAGCACAGCCAGTTCCTAAGTATTTACCTTTGGAAGTTGCGGCTTCTGCTTGATGCTACTTTGTTCAATGCTGTCCTTGTCAGATTCTTCATCACTCACTTGTTTGTCCTCTTCTGCACCACTTCCAGGGACTACTTCATTTTCTGGAACTTCACTGTCAGATGAGCTGGATGGCTAAAAAGAGAAAATAGTCAGTTGCCAGTTCATTCACTGAGCTTTTACAAATATGGCGTCATTCATTCATCCTCAAAGAAAATGTACACATACCCAATATATAGTAAAGTAAATTACTTGCTTTAAAATAGTTATTTTAATGAAGGAACTGCTATGTATTTCTAATTCAGGACAATGTGTAACTTAGAGCGGTTCTTGCAGGTGATGGTGTTGCCATGTTTACTGACCACTTTTGACTGCTGCCTTTGACCATCTCAGTGACAGAAGACCTGGATGCAGGAGGCTGTGGTTGGAGTAGTCCGAGCATGCGATTACAATGTTTATTATCAGCCTTACCTGAATGTTATGCAGGATGTGGAGCATGCAGGCATACACTTCATTTTCAGAGAAGGTCCCAATGGAATATTATGCATTTGTTAGCATGACCCACACATTTGACTTGATGTTTGAAGGGAAGTCATTGATGAAGCAGCAGAAGACAGTTGGTCCTAGGAAACGTGCAGGAGATTCTCAGGGCAATCTGATCGGGCTGGAATAATTGACTTGTAGCGGCACCAAACATGGTGAATAAAGGTGAGACGTCAGGTCGGTTCAAACAGTTTATTCAGTCATTACATTAGGTTGGTGCGCTAACTATGTTGCTGTAGCTGAGCGGGATTGTTCTCTCGGGCTCAGCTATCGGTTGACTACCTTAGGTCTCGAGGTGAGATGACCTTAAGTACCAGGACACTCCCTCTAGCCCATCACGTCACGTGCCCGCCCTCGCATCTCCTGACGAGGGTTCGAGCATAAGTGGCCCGTGTATAGGCTGACGCCACAGACTTCGATTAACCACAACTAATTTTCTTTCTACAAGGCATCTTCCAACTTGAGCACGTCTTCAGGCCAATAGCTGGATAGAGACTAGCTCCACAGCTTCAGCTGTACTCAGCGCTCTCAGTAGGAATGTTACAAAATTTTGAGATTTTAAAAATCAAGCCTGTAATTTATCCTATCAGATGAAGCATAAAAAACCCTTTAATATTTACCCGATTCACTTTCATATCTTGAGTATTAAAAAAGTTATGGTCATTTTCATACTAGGAAATTAGCATCTTGTTCGCTATTGTTTTGTATTGACTTAACTGAAAAGCTGCAATCGAGAACAAGCCTTGTCACAAGGGCCGTTTTACACAGACACACATACAGATCTGTCATGGCTGCCGCCATGTTCAACATGGTGGCGGTCACAATCCGATCTGTATGTACTGTGAAAGTTTTTAGTCAGATATTTAGCATGAAAATAGTGATCACGGATAGACAATTACACAATACGGACAATGACCATGTTGCCGATATTGGGACCTAATTAACTTATTTCGCATATTAAAACTAAATTACACCAAAAACTATATAAGATGTTAAATAAACGTCCTATATACCTTTTGTTTTAGCGTGAACTTGTAATCCGTGATTTTGAAGGCCTTGAATTTGAGCCCCAACTTTCAGATCCAGCAATTCAAGATCAGCAACGTGATGGAAAAAAAACAGGAACACATGACAGAACAGGATTTCCTCTACATCATAAGCTTGTTGTAAGAGGGAAAACCTCCCTGACAACAATGTAAAACCTGCAGTTTACTCACCTCCCCCCCCCCACCCCACCCAAGCCTCTCGAGTCCCGCGCACAGCAATCGGCAGGTCTGGAACGCCACTGATGGCAGGGATTGTAACAACACTACTCTCAGGCATTTCTTGGTATCACATGGCTCCATTGGTTGGGAGATGGCAGGGCTTTGACAAGCATTATCTAGTTTTATTGTTCAGAATGCATCGAGCTCTGTATTATAGCTTCAGCATCCATACTTTGATTTTACTGCCCAACAAGCACATAGCCCTGTATTACAGCTTTACCAGCTTGGCACTTTATCTTTGGTATGCAAGCATGTTCCTCTGCACACTCTGCAGTACTGTACTTGAATGCCAGACCAGACTACACTTATATACACCACGTGCTAGGTTTTGTCACTGACTGCAAACCCAATGCCATAGAGTCTATAGTCAACTCAGAACTCTTGTGATTACTGCCACCTGCCTGTATACTACTGTACTGCTGTATCTGTTTCGTTGGTACACAAAAGGCTGGAGAAACTCAGCGGGTGCAGCAGCATCTAAGGAGCGAAGGAGATAGGCGACGTTTTGGGGCCGAAACCCTTCTTCAGACTGGCTAGGGATCAGGGAAATGAGAGATATAGACGGTGATGTGGAGAGATATAGAACAATGAATGAAAGATATGCAAAAAAGTATCGATGATAAGGGAAACAGGCCATTGTAAGCTGTTTGTGAAACAGCTGTGAAAATGAAAAGCTAGTGCGACTTGGGTGGGGGAGTGATAGAGAGAGAGAGGGAATGCCAGGGCCCGAGCGCTGAGGGAGAGGTGGGAAGGGGAGGAGGCAGCAGGGTTACCATGGTCCCCCTCTGTTTAGTCGGTCTTTTGGTAGGACAGAATATTCCCAGTGATTATGATGAAAGAGACCAAATATGGTTCTGGAACATATGATTTCAGATATGTGACTGTTCAACTTTTCTGTGAAACAGCTTTCCCACTTTAAAATATCATTCACCAGACACTGGAGTGAGAGAGTTTTCAAAGGTGAATAAACTGGGAACAAGTTTGTGGATTGAATTTGACGCTGAACCATGCCAGGCAATGTAGTCAGTTTCATGTTGATGGTTATGATACAACTTCTGGATTATGTCAGTGCATTTCAGTGGGCAATTCATAGTCACTTACACTATTGTGCAACTGGAGTCATATAAATACCAGACTGCATAATGATGGAGTCCAGGGTAGGGTACTAAAGGACTGTGCTGTACAGCTGGCGGAGGTATTTACGAGGATCTTTAACATGTCTCTATCTCTGGCAAACGGTCCCCAAATGCCTGAAGATAGCTACCATAGTGCCCGTGCCGAAAACGTCTAAAGTCACCAACCTGAATGACTACCGCCCGGTTGCCCTAACTCCAATCCCAATGAAGTGCTTTTTGCCATAGAGGGAGTGCAGCGAAGGTTCACCAGACTGATTCCTGGGATGTCAGGACTGTCTTATGAACAAAGACTGCATAGACTCGGTTTATACTCTCTAGAATTTAGGAGATTGAGAGGGGATCTTATAGAAACTTACAAGATTCTTAAGGGGTTGGACAGGCTAGATGCAGGAAGATTGTTCCCGATGTTGGGGAGGTCCAGGACAAGGGGTCACAGCATAAGGATAAGGGGGAAATCCTTTAGGACCGAGATGAGAAGGATTTTTTTCACACAGAGAGTGGTGGGTCTCTGGAACTCTCTGCCACAGAGGGTAGTTGAGGCCAGTTCATTGGCTATATTTAAGAGGGAGTTAGATGTGGCCCTTGTGGCTAAGTGGATCAGAGGGTATGGAGAGAAGGCAGGTATGGGATACTGAGTTGGATGATCAGCCATGATCATATTGAATGGCGGTGCAGGCTCGAAGGGCCTACTCCTGCACCTAATCTCTATGTTTCTATGCTTTGAAAGGCTGGTCCTCTCCCACATCAAATCCAGCATCCCTGCATCATTGGACTCTCATCAATTTGCATAAAGGGCAAATAGATCCACAGAGGATGCCATCTCTGTGGCTCTTCACACTGTCCTGACCCACCTGGAAAGACAGGGCACCTACGTGAGGATGCTCTTCATTGACTATAGCTCTGCCTTCAATACGCTCATCCCCACCAAGCTCACCACCAAACTCCACCAGCTAGGCCTCAGCTCACTGATATGCGATTGGATCCGGAATTTTCTGACGGAGCGACAGCAGGCAGTGAGACTGGGGCTGCACCTGTCCTCCACTATCACCCCGAGCACCGGCACACCACAGGGCTGTGTACTGAGCCCAATCTCTACTCCCTCTTCCCCCACGACTGTGTCCCTGCATTCGACACCAACACCATTGTCAAGTTTGCAGACGACACAACGGTGATCGGGCTGATCACCAACGGTGATGAAACAAACTATAGAGCGGAGGTGCAGAACCTGGCGGACTGGTGCTCACGGAACAACTTGTCGCTAAACACCTCCAAGACCAAGGAGCTGATTATCGACTTCAGGAGGTCACAGAATGGGGAATACGCCCCAATCTCCATCTATGGAGACAGTGTGGAGAGAGTGTCCAGCTTCAAGTTTCTGGGCACTCACATCTCAGAGGACCTCACATGGTCCACCAACACCGCTGCGCTGGTCAAAAGGGCACAGCAACGACTGTTCTTCCTAAGAACAGTCAAACGGACTGGTCTGCCCCAACAGCTGCTGACGACCTTCCACCGCTGCACCACAGAGAGCATACTGACATATGGCATCTTTGTGTGGTATCTCAGCTGCACGGAGGCGGAGAGGAGAGCTCTTCAGCGCGTTGTCCACAAAGCGCAACAGATTATTGGGTCACAGCTACCAGCCTTGGAGGGCATCTACCACACACGGTGCCTCAGGAAGGCAGTCGGCATACATAAAGACTCCTCACACCCTTGTAATGGACTGTTCGAACTACTCCCTTCCGGCAGACGTTACAAGGCGGCGCCCACACTACCAGACTCAGGAACAGCTTAATTCCCAGAGCTATAGCGGCTCTGAACCGGCCCTGCTGAGTACCCCCCCCCCACCCCCATGGACTGTCTCCTCCGGCCTCGCATTTTAGTCTGTGTTGATATTACTGGTCAAATGTTCGTTTTTACAAACCTTGTTCTTGGGGGTTGCAAACCGAAATCTCGAAGTTGCAAACCAAATCTCGTTGCACTTATGTGTAATGACAATAAAATATATTATTATTATTATTATGGGATCATTTCCTCCCTTACAATTTCTGGTAGATTTTCATTACTAACTACAGTCTTAAAAAAAGTACTTTAATATATAGTTAAAAATCCACAGTTATCATAGTGGGATTTAAACTTTGTTTTTGGATTGTTAATCCTGCTTTTTTGGATTACTAGTCCAATAATTTCACCACTATAGCATTATCTGCGATGAAGGTTAGGAATCAAACTCCTAATTGATTCAGTGAAAAGGGAGGGTATTTTGGAGTCCTCTGCATGCGATGCTTTACAAGAGGAACTACTTCAGCAGATCGTGAATGAACCTGGAATGTTAACAACATATAATATTCCATCAATTGGTGCTTTTCAGTCCAGTGAACTTCAAAAAGGAGCCAAGGAGTGGAGTTCTTTCTGACATTGCACTTTTATTTAATAATTGTTTAATTACTGCCATAATATCTTACATAGCCCTGGGTCATCCCATGCACATAATAGCATATCTATAGTTTTGAAACTGCTATAACATGGGAAATACAGTAGACAGTTTGAGCATGGCAACTCCGGCTTGCAATGTGATAACCAATTAACACACTTCTGTGATACTGAATGAGAGTTAAGCGTTTGGTTAAGACATAGGAATATCTCTATCTTTAAAATTAGTGACCTGCAATCGATTACAATTTACCTGGATACCTCAGCACTGCCAACCGTCCAGTGATTCCTTGACATTATATCAAGACATCAGCTTAGATTTCTCTACTTGGGTCCCTGGAGCAAGAATCAAGTCTGCAAATTGCTGATTCATAGAGTAGTTTGAATTGAGCTTGGATGACATCAGCAATGGTGTTATACACATGTCATTCTTTGTAATACAAACCTACTTACTCCCACAACTACCTCGATCACACTTCTTCCCACCCTGCTTCCCCTACTCCCAATTCCTCCATCTATGCCGCATCTGCGCCCAAGATGAGGTGTTCCATACTAGGACTTCCGTGTTGTCTCATTCTTTAGGGAAAAGTGTTCCCCTCTCCCATCATGGATAAGGGCCTCACTTGTGTCTCCTCAGTACCCCGCAGTTCCGCCCTTGCTCCCCCTACCCATGCCATTACATTCCACCCCATCAGCTGTCGCATACAACACATAATTCTCCGAACTTTCTGCCACCTCCAACAGGATCCACTAGACACATTTTCCCATCTCCACCCCTTTCCACTTTCTGCATCACCGTTCCCTCTGCAACTCCCTGGTTAACTCATCCTTTCCCACCCAAACCCCCCCCCCCCCCCCCCCCCCCCCTCCCCAGGTACCTTCTCCTGCAACCGCAGAAGATGCAACACCTGACCCTATAACTTCTCCATCAACTCTGCCCAGGGACCTCGACAGTCCTTTCAGGTAAAGGCAGAGGTTCACTTCCTCAAACCTCATCTACAGTACCCGTTGTTCAAGATGTGGACTCTTATACAGCGGCGAGACCAAACGCAAACTGGGTGATCATTTAGTGGTACACCTTCGCTCAGCCCGCCTGAACTTACCAGATCTCCCGGTTGTCGGACACTTTCATTCCCCTACCCATTCCCACACTGACCTTTCTGTCCTAGCTCTCCTCCATTGTCAGAGTGAGGCTAAATGTAAATTGGAAGAACAACATCTCATATTTCGGTTGGGCAGCTTACAGCTCAGTGGTATGAATATTGATTTCTCTCACTTCAGGTAGCCCCGGCATTCCCTTTCTTTCTATCCCTCCCCCACCCAAGTCGCGTTAGCTTCTCGTTTTCACCCAACAAACAGCTAACAATGGCCTGTTTCCTTTATCATCGTTACTTTTTTGCATATCTGTCATTCATTGTTCTTTATCTCTCCACATCACCGTCTACTGTCTATCTCTTGTTTCCCTTATCCCTAACCAGTCTGAAGAAAGGTCTAGACCCAAAACGTCACCCATTCCTTCACTCCAGAGACACTGCATGTCCCGCTGAGTTACTCCAGCTTCTTGTGTCTATCTTTGGTTTAAACCAGCATCTGCAATTCCTTCTTACACAACCTTAGGTAAATTGTGTATAAACATAACGGGAACCAGAACATGTGACAATAGGTGTAGGAGTAGGCCATTCGGCCCTTCAAACCAGCACCAGCATTCAATGATCATCCACAATGATCATCCACAATCAGTACCCCATTCCTGCCTTCTCCCCATAGCACTCAATTCCACTAGCCCTAAGAGCTCTATCTAACGTAGGCACAAAATGCTGGAGTAACTCAGGGGGTCAGGCAGCATCTCTGGAATGGGTGACGTTTCGGGTCGAGACCCTTCTTCGTACTGATGTAAGTGGGTGGGACAAAGATAGAATGTAGTTGGAGACAGTGAGACTAGTGGTAGAACTGGGAAAGGGATGGGGATGGAGAGAGAAAGCAGGGGGTTAAAGAAGTCAATGTTCATACCACTGGGGTGTAAACTACCCAAGCGAAATATGAGATGCTGTTCATCCAATTTGCGCTGGGCCTCACTCTGACAATGGAGGAGGCCAAGGACAGAAAGGTCTGATTGGGAATGGGAGGGGGAGTTGAAGTGCTGAGCCACCAGGAGATCAGGTAGGTTAAGACGGACTGAGCGGAGGTGTTCAGCAAAACGATCGCAGAGCCTGCGCTTGGTCTCGCCGATGTAGAGATACAGCCGGAACAGCGGATGCAGTAGAAGTTGGAGGAGGTGCAAGTGAACCTCTGCCTCACCTGGAAAGACTGTTTGGGTCCTTGGATGGTCGAGATGGGAGGTAAAGGGACAGGTGTTGCATCTCCTGTAGTTGCAGGGAAAAGTACCTGGGGAGGGGGTGGTTTGGGTGGGAAAGAGTTGACCAGGGGGGTTTCGGAGGGAACGGTCTCTGCGGAAAGTGGAAAGGGGTGGAGATGGGAAGATGTGGCCTGTAGTGGGATCACTGAGGTGGCGAAAATGTTGGATGATTATATGCTGTATGCGACGGCTAATGGTGGATGGTGAGGACAAGGGGGACGCTGTCCTTGTTCCGAATGGGTGGAGGGGAAGCAAGAGCGTAGCAGCGGGATATCGAGGAGACCCTAGTGAGCCTCATCTATAATGGAAGAGGGGAACCCCCGTTTCCTAAAGAATGAGGACATCTCCAATGCCCTGGCATGAAACTATCTAACTCTCTTTTGAAATCATCCAGTAAATCGGCCTCCACCGCCTTCTGACGCAGAGAATTCCACAAATTCACAACTCTGTGTGAAAAAGCTTTTCCTCATCTCAGTTCTAAATGGCCTACCCCATATTCTTAAATTGTCGCCCCTGGTTCTGAACTCCAACATCGGGAACACGTTTCCTGCATCTAGCGTGTCCAATCCCTTAATACTTTTATACGTTTCTATAAGATCCTCTCTCATCCGTCTAAATCCCAACGAATACAAGCCCAGTCGTTCCATTCTTTCATCATATGACAGTCCCGCCATCCCAGGAATTAACCTGGTGAACCTAAATAGCAAAATAGCAAAACTGCACACAATACTCCAGGCCCTGTACAACTGCAGATGGACCTCTTTGCTCCTAAACTCAACTCCTCTCCTCATTAAGGCCAACATGCCATTAGCTTTCTTCACTGCCTGTTGTACCTGTATGCTTATTTTCAGTCACTGATGAACTAGGACATCCAGGTCTTGTCGTACTTCCCCTTTTCCTAACCTGACACCATTCAGTCTTTAGGGCTTCGTAAACTAGACTCTAGACTGTATGAAAATATGGATGGGTGTAGACAGAGAAGGAAAGGTACACATTGGTACCCCGTTATATGTCATCCTGCAGAAAGCCAATTCATTATAGTGGTCTTGGTCCTGTGCTTCGAACACTTAAAAGACACATAGCCGCGCTGTAAATGTAAAAGTACATCCACTTGGTCTGCACATTATTCTACCATGAACCCGGTATTCACAGCATCTTCAAATGATGATCGCATCATTGCATGGCTGGGTGTGAAGGGTACCAATAACACTATGTTCTTCCCAAGAAGAATTGGGTAGAGCTGGGTGGAGCTCAGGGGCAAACCTTGACCAGCAAAATGAATATGGCCATTGCTGGGGTTTACTGAACAGTGGTTGCTGGCTATAGAGTTAGTTTAAACAGAGAAGTCTCCACACTGGATAGAGCCATGTAGCCAAGCAAAAAAAAGAGGGGAAGACAGCAGCTTCCATAACCATTCTCAGGTGACGATGAGCAAAACCATAAAATCCAGGAGTCAATCGGTGAAGCAGCTACTGGCAGCCCCCAATGAAGGACCCACAATCATTGTTAGCCAGGGATGCCATGTGGCATGAGATTACTTTGACCATTTCATTGTCCTGGGAGTACCAGCAGAGCATTGAGCACCGAACCCTGAACTAGGTTCCCAGCATAGCTGGGGTTTGCACCAGATTATCAGCACAGCAATTCAACTCATAGACAATCCAATGATTATTCTTAAGTTAATTTTCGATTCCAATAGAATCCCCCTTCTATCTTCATGAATAAGTTCTAACTGGAGTGGGTGAGAATGCAGAAATAGGCCAAAGAGCAAGGGAGCTTTCTATAAATGCTGCCAAATGTGCTGAGTTTTCCCAGTATTTTGATTTTATTCCCCTCTTAACTCCATGAAGATGGCTTCTGCAGGTAATCAGGAAATTAATACAGGGCAGATAATGCACTTTACAATCCCTTTTTGAAACAAAACCCTGCTTCAATACTCAGTTCAGGATCATTTCAAATATGCACAAATTATTGTACTCAATGGGATCGAGATTTTGTTCAAAAACATGTTATACGTTTGTTTTTCAGCCCAGAATGTTAACAAATGCTCAAATCAAATTGTATTTCACAATTTTTTAATTATGTAAATTTTCCAGGTAATATTAAGAATATTAGATATGCTCTTGGACAGAACAGAAACTATTTCATACACCAAGCACCTCTTTCTCTCTTCTCAATCTAAAATTATGACGTATCAATTCTATGCCAAATGGCAAAAGTCCAATTAATTCTTACAATGACTTAGTTACAAAGAGACAACATTTTTGCTTAATTTGTTAAGCTTTTATCACTACCCAAATCTCTGGGCCCACTGGTGCTCTAGAAGAACAAATAGTTTTACTCTTTCATGGCCTTCCATGCATTAAAATGGAACGTACATTTTAAAACGGAACGTACAAATGAAAAAATATAGTAATTCCAAAAATATTTATCTAATTGCCTCCATAAGAACTCAGCATCTCTTATTGCAGGCTAAAATATTTGGATCGCATGCGAGTAAAATCCAGTCATCATTGTTATAGAAGGGTTCCCAAGGCTGGCATTATACAATTCTGCTAACATGAAAATTGTTGGCGATTATGTAAATTATCAAAGTTCACCCACACTGGTTTGGTTTTGATTTGGTTTGACACGCTGTAATTCAATATCAAATACAATCAATGCCCAACTCACCAATGGTGCACTAAAGCTGACGTTTGGGTTGTTTTGTATTTCCCATAATCCTTCATTAAATCCTTTTCTCTTGTTTGGTTTTCCATATTTGTCTTTGTATTTTTCAAAAAGAAAAATATCTTTTGGCCCCAAAAATGCCCTGGACAACCAAAATAAAAACAGCTATTATCTGCCATTTATAAATGTAACATATACGTTTACAACATTACTTATGAGAAACCTGATGCACTAAGAGTAAAGATAGGGAAGGAATAAGAGAATTGTGGGATTATACAATGTTAATAACTACACCCAACGGGGTGCTTTCCCCATTCGCAATCTTTATACATTTGAAACAATCACAACATCAAAACGCTTAGAAGAGCTGCAGAAGAGGATATAGATGACCACAAGTTAAAAACAGTCAGTGGGAGAAGGGCCATTTTAAATGGAATGGAAACAGATCAGACTTATCAGACTAATCAGAATGTAAAGCCAGGCAGTCTAACTGAAAATAATCAGTTTGATGTCTGCAGTTTCAGCTGTAGTCTATATTCATTCTAATGAGTGAGAGAGGTAGGGAAAGTAATGTCAGAGCTTCAGAGGTGACTGAAAAGATGAACAGAAGAAGATGCTGCTAGAATGCAAGCACAAAAATAAAATGTAGTGATGGTTTCAAGTTCATAGCTCACTCAATGTGGCAGCAAACAAATAGGATGGCTAGAAAACTGTACGGTATGCTTGCCTTCATTGGGGCATTGAATATGAGAATCGGGAAGTCATGGTGTAGTTTTATAGGAATTTGGTTAGGTACCTTATGGAGTATTGCATGTAGTTCTGGAACAGGAACAATGTGGAAGCTTTGGAGAGGGTACAGTGGAGGTTTGCCAGGATGCCGCCTGGATTAGAGGGTTTCAGCTATAGGGAGAGGTCGGATAGACTTTGGAAGTTGAGGAAGATTTGAAAGTATATAAAATTATGAGAAACATAGATTGGATAAACAGTCAGAAACTTTTTTTCCCCAGGGTGGAAATGTCCAACACCAGAGGGCAGAGTTATAATTGAGATGGGGAAGTTTTAGTGGAGACCCGTGGGACATGATTTTTTTCTTGTTTTTTGAGTGGTGGTGGCCTGGAAGGCATCAGCGCCGCGATGGCATCAAGAGGAGACCTGGTGGCTGTCGTGGAGGTCGGTGCGGCGGGTGAGGACGGGACACGTGGGGGTCGGAGGATGCACCGCCAGGAACAAATGTGGAACCGACGTGGGGGGACCATTGTGAGAGAGAGAGAGGGAGGGAGAGGGTTGGGGGAAGAACAAAGGTCGACCTGGTGCGGGTAACTTTGTAAGCACCCTTTGTAGTGACTATAGCAAAGAATTTGCTGTGACTTGTCGCATGTGACAATAAAGTATTCATTCATTCATTGTTGGATCATGTACAGGCAAATGAGATCAGTTTAACTTGACATCATGTTCAGCACAAACATTGTGGGAGAAAGAGCCCGTTCCTGTGCTGTAGTGTTCTATGTTCTAAGGTTCTTCGGCTCGAAAGGCCGAATGGCCTACTCCTGCACCTATTTTCTATGTTTCTATGTTCTGGATGGGGTATATCTTGAGCAAGTGACGGTATTAGAAAGATTGTCAGCCTTAAAGTGGGTATATTACCTGGTAAACAGGGATGCATCATAGATTGCCGAGCTAAACATTTACAGAATCTCAGGTATTGCCAGTGAACTGGAATATTGAAAATATGACACCTTGTTAAAAAGTGTGCAAAGATAAACCCACTCAGTTTAATATTGGTGGCAGGGAAAGTTCTGAAACTATTCATCAGAATAGTAAGATTAAACGAGAACTTACCAGTTTGAAGTTTGATCTTTATTTTATGAGGAGTTACGATGAGGGATTACGTGAAGACCCCGCCAGCACGCATGCGCGACATTCTTCAAAGCAGTGGTGTGAAATCACAGAACAAAAAACAGTCTCAATGACTGACATAGTAAGAGAAAAAAGAGAACTTTCATACCAGGTGATCTTTATAATAGAGGGTTGGGAGCGGAGGGCACGTAATCCCTCATCGTAACTCCTCATAAAATAAAGATCAAACTTCAAACTGGTAAGTTCTCGTTTAATCTTACTATTTTACTTCGGAGTCACGTGAGTGACTATGTGAAGATTTCAAAGCTCTGTGATTTCATGCCCTGGAAGCTCCATTCTCACACACCGCTAAAGCTGGGATAAGAGGATGGACGTGATTCAGACAAGACACTGGCTGAAAAATAAAACAGGTATTTATTCATACCAAACACAATATTGTGTCCCAAAAGGGTTATTTAACTGGCAGCACTTAAGATCCTCCCTGCATAATTGTCAGGGGAGGTCACGGGTTTGTTATAAAAGCGGTGGAAGGTTCTCTCATTGTTCCAACCCGCTGTGGCCAGGATGTGATCCAGTGGTACCTCCATCCTTCTAGCCGCCGAGGTGGATGCTGCCCTGGTGGAGTGAGATTTATACACATTAGTATCCACCCCCGCCGCATCCAGTACCACCCTTAACCATCTGGAAATGGTTTGCACCGTGACCCTGTGATGAGGCTTCTTGTGACTGACAAGCAAAGCTGTTTCCGTGCCCCTTAGATCTTTAGTGACTGAAATGTATCGCAGAATCAATGTAACGATACAAAGACGAGTGTTCGCTGGGTAACCCAGGAACTCCAAAGTATGTCCAGACACTCCGGGTCGATCTTGCTTCAATAGTCCCTGCACCTGGAATGTGATTTTCCCACTGGTAATTGCCATGGCATCCAGACTGAGTTTGTGCAGGGACTGGACCCGTTGCGCCGTGATCAGTGCCATTATCATGACCATTTTGTAGGTTAATTTGGCCAAAGGGAGTCCCGTGTTCGGTGTCCATCCTCGCAGCATCGTCAATACCGTGCTGATGTCCCAGGTATGGCTATATCTGGGCCTGGGGGGATTAGAATTAAATATTCCCCGCATAAATTTGGATACCAGGGGATGTGACCCAATTCCCAATTGGTCACTCCCCTTGCCCAAGTAAGACGATAGGGCACTCCTGGCACAGTTAATGGCGCTGTAGCTTAAACCCTCATCGTAATGAAGGGTAGCCAGAAACTCCAGCACTTCCGTGATGGTGGCGGTTTCGTATGTAGTTTTAGTAGTCACGCAGAATCTTTCCCACTTCCTGATGTAGGTCAAGTACTGCTTCCTTGTGGACTCTCTGCAGGCTCCCGTGATAGTATCAATGGTCCTGTTGGAGAGTCCGAGTCCATGAAGTGGCCGTTTTAAAGTCTGCAAATTAACAAATCCATACGATCATGACATGGATGACTTTCTCCTGTAACAGGATGAACAAGCAGGCTTGGTCTTTTATTCACCCTGACACAGGGTTCTGTGGCCATCTTTTGTACCAGAGGGAACCATGGTTGAGTAGGCCAGTCGGGCACTACCAAGATACCCGATGCGGAGTCTTGCTTGATTTTTTGCAAGACCCGACTGATGAGGCAGAAAGGGGGGAAAGCGTAGAAAAACAAATCCCCCCAGTGTGGCGAGAAAGCATCCATCGCTACCGCCCCCGGGTCTGGCTCCCAAGCAACATACGTTGGTAGTTGGTGATTTAGCCTGGACGCGAAAAGGTCGATATCTGGTGTCCCATAACGTTCTACAATATCTGTAAACACTTTCCGATCCAACATCCATTCTATGTTGTCGTTGAATTTCCGTGATCTGGTGTCTGCCACTGTGTTTAGTTTACCTGGTAGGTAAGTTGCAGAGATCCAAATTCCTCTTTGCAGACACCAGTGCCAGATATTGTTGGCCAATTCATCACACGATATCGACTTTACACCGCCCATGTGGTTAATATAGGCTACCACCGTGGTGTTGTCAATCTGTAGTCTAACATGAACTTTGTGCATGTTAGT
This sequence comes from Raja brachyura, assembly GCA_963514005.1. The sequence continues at coordinate 371,846 of OY740810.1, read as the reverse complement.
GCAGTATGCTTTAAGTCCGTGAAATGCTGCGAGCATTTCTGAATAGTTAATCCCTAAGTTTTTAAATAGGGTTAACTCTGGTGCACTCCATCTACCTCCACAGCTAGAGGTAGTGTTAGTAGCTCCCCACCCTTTGGCACTGGCATCCGTTTGTAAGGTGATCGAGGGATTGGCGATAGTCATGGGTTTGGAACAATTTTGGGCATTACCCATCCACCAATATAGTTCAGCTTTTGCCTTTTCTGGAATTTTCATGGGCCTATCAAAATGGCCAGCATGATTTTTGAGCGCCGTAATTTTTGCTCTTTGTAAATTTTGCTACTATTTTGCTACTATCTTCCCAATCACCCTGGCCACCTGCCGAATGGATGGGACCTTAATGCCAAAGAGGCTCCTGCAAGCCTCTATCAGGTCTTCCACCTTGCTTGGTGGTAACGTGACAGACATTTGCACTGAGTCAATAATGAACCCCAACTATTTCATGGTGGTAGAGGGTTCCAATATTGATTTATCTGGATGTATCGTAAACCCCAGTATCTGAAAAATATGTTTCGTGGCTGTGACTGCCAAAGTAGCCATTTCCAAATTCTCCCCCACTATGAGGATGTCATCAAGATAGGCCATAACAGTATGATTCCGTTTCCTTAAATAGGCCAAAGCTGGTTTCAATATCTTGGTAAACAATCTGGGTGCTGACGATAGCCCATTAGGCAAAGCTTTATATTGCCATAATTGTCCCATCCAGATAAATTTTAAGTATTTTCTATGATCCTTGTGTATGGGTACTGAATAGTATGCATCTTTAAGGTCAACGCATGCCATGTAGTACCTATTGGCTACAAGCTGAGTAGCAGCGTCGAAGGTGTCCATTTTAAAATGAATATACTGGACAGAAGTATTCAGGTCGGTCAAATCTATGATGATGCGGCACCCGCCATCTTTTTTGTTTTTAGTGAATATATTAGACACGAACTCCTGAGGTTCTTTAAAGGCCTTTTCAATTACCCCTTTTTCTATTAACCTCTGTAGTTCAGCATGCCCTGCTGCCTTATCTCTATGAGAAAGGACGAATTTCCGACTAGGCGCATGCTGTACCGGGGTAGGGAGTTCGTGAATAAATTCAATTTTGTAGCCCTGAATACTCCTGAGTATATAAGGATCAGAGGTAAAAGTGAGCCAATTCTCGAGGAACATGTGCAACCTGCCCCCTATGCAGAGTGAATTTAGGTCAGTAGTGTTCTTGGGGATCCCAGACCCACCTACCTCCATGGTTACTGCCGGTGTGGAAGTTTCTGCCCTTGCTTCCTCGGCTGGTTGTAGGTGTTCTGGGAGTGGCGCATCTTCCAAGGAGGCCGGCCTGGGCCTTGGCCTAAAAAAGACCGCTGTGCAGGTATGCCGGCCTTCGAGCTTTCACCACCGGCAGACCTGTTAGGGTAACTCTGCCCGGTGGGTGCGTAGGGGTGCGTTCTGTGTGGGTGATGAGGCTTAGTGTACCCAGGTACTTTAATAAGGCCCAAAGCCTTAGCCTCCTCGTCAAGATCTTTTACCTGTTTGGGGAGATCTTCCCCGAATAACAGGCTTGGAGGCTGCGTCTTCCCAGGCTTGCATAACCCCGCGAACTTGGGGTTAAGCGCCGGCTTTATAATGCTTTTCCTGAAATTGTTAATTTCATACTGTGTATTGCACAGTAAGGCCAAAGCATCTTGCAGCTCTTGCGGCATATCCACTCCCACTGCTGTTCTGGCTACTGCAGTAATCCCTGCGGTTAGGAGCTTCAGGATCTTCTGAAGTTTCATCTCCTGCCCTCTACTTGAGGGGCTCATGTTCCCCCATATCGGGTTGTTCACCGCGGGCACATTTAACGATTTGCAGTTTTCTGGCGCCAAATATTTATCTGCTGTGGCATTGATGGCCTGTTCCTGAAGTTGGTTGGTGGCCATATAATCAATGCTGGCAGCCAGCTTGGGGTGGATGGGTAGGCCCTTCTGGTGGGGCATGGCATGTTTGCTCACCACATCCATATAATCTTCACACACCCCTGACGCTGTACGTGCTTCAGCCAACTCTCCCTCTTCTGGGTCAGCCCAGTTCTGACCCTCAATGCTCCCCTGTATAGAAGGGGATACATTGGGCAGTCCTCGAAAGGAACTTGCCGTGGGCCTACTAGGGGTCCCACTGTGAACCTGCCCCTGCTGTAACAGGTCACGTTGGAGCATCTGCTCCATCAGCCGCTCAATGCGGTCAAGACGACCTCCCTCGCTACCAGCGAGCGGGGTGCCCTCGGGACCGGACTCCGCTGAGTCCGCCCCGGCCGACTTCCGGGTAGTTTTCCCCGGCCGTGGCGTACCAACGGTCTCAAAGTCCGAAAAGTCGGGAGCTGCAGGTGGAACCTGAAGCTCTGGAGAAGCGGTTCTCCGCCGGCTGCTGTCCTTAGCCGCTGATTTGGCCGCCGCTCTCTTACTCTTTCTCCCTTCCATTATGGTCGACTCACTCCTTCGGTGAGACTTACCTGGCGTGAGCTTTTTAAACTCACGCTGGAGGAGCCCCGCTCCTCCCGACCGTCGCTTCCGCATGCGTACGACGATATGTCGCGCATGCGTGCTGGCGGGGTCTTCACGTAGTCACTCACGTGACTCCGAAGTAAAATTAGTATTCACTGGGACAATATGGATTTATGAGAGTAATAGCAGGGATGTGATACGGGCAAATTAAGCCTACCAGTTTGATGCAACTTTGAGGGCTGATGAGGAAAATGCAATCATTGTGCTGCATATACACTTTAAGAAGTGTTTTTCGGACGGAGGCACATAATAGGCTTGTTATCAAGACCGAAGGCCTTTGAATAAAAGTTCTGTTGCAACATGGAATGAAAACTGACTAAATAACAGGAAATGGAGATTAGTATTGACCTGGTCGAATAACATCTCATCAACAGTTAAGAGAGCGCAGCAGCGGTTGCACTTTCTGCGAAGAAGAGCTCAACTCTCCCATCCCATCCTCACTACTTTCTACAGGGGCACCATAGAGAGTATTTTGATCAGCTGTATCTCTGTCTGGTTTGGGGACTGTAAAGCCTCTGACTGGAAGTCCATGCAGAGAGTGGTGAGGACAGCGGAAAAAATCATCGGGACCTCTCTCCCCTCAATCGGGGATATTGCGACCAAACGTTGCATGTCTAAGGCCAGCAGTATTATAAAAGACCCCACACATCTCTATCACGGACTGTTCACTCTGCTGCCCTCAGGCAAAAGATATGGCAGCATAAGGAGCAGAACATCAAGGTTCTGCAACAGCTTCTTCCCATGAGCCATCAGACTCCTGAATGCCATGTAATGGGCTGCCACCACTGTCTATTTATCCTTTTATCCTTTTTATCCATTTTATCCATAGTTATCCTTCTGTTAATTATCGTGTTGCACAGGGAGCCAAATGCAACGGAATTTCGTTTGGAACTGCATATATCAATGTATTTCCAAATGACAATAAAGTTTGTTTGACTTTGACTTGTAGTATTGTAAGGCCTCTTCAAAATGGAAGTGCATAGTGGTATTAAGAAAATGTTCATACAATATACATTAACAATTTGAACTTTGATGAACGTAGGAAGTGGACATAGACTTATTAACGACTCAAGCCCACTGTGCCATTCAATAAGATTATAGGTGCACTGGGTACAAATTCCAGATTTGAAGTGAAGGTAAAACTGGGAGATGTGGTGAACTGTGGGGAGGATATCAAGTCCTCAAGGAGATATAGTCAGGCTGGCCAAATGAGTGAATACATAGGAGGTGAACTTTAATGGCGAGAAATGTAATTTTATATTATGAATGAGAATTTGCAAGATAAACTAGAGGGTACAATTCTAAAATGGGCACATAAACAAAGTTCTGGGAGTGTTTGTGCACGATTTGTTGAAAATTCAGAATATAATTGAAACAAAATATACAATTTTGTGAGCAGTAACGACAGCAGTAACGGGTCTGGTGCCACAATTTAGGAAAAATGCACTTTGGAATTGGTGCAGAACCGACTTAAAGTGATTCGAGGGATGAGGAACTTTAGTTATGTGGACAGAGCAGAGAGGCTCAGCTGGTTCCATCTGCAACAAAGGAGCTTACGAGGAGATCTGACAATGAACACTTTGAAAGGCAGAGAAACAGTGCCCATTTCCATAGAGATCAAGAAGTAGGGAAGACTGATGGCACAAGAAACAAAAGCGGACTTAAATAATTTTATAATAAGTAAAATAGATGGCTGGGATCTGGAGTACACAACCAGTGATACGTGGAGGCAGATTCGAATGAAGCAATTAAGAGAGTTGGATAAATTTCTGAAAATAAATAACTAACAAAATGGTCAAGTATGACAAAGAGACTAATTGAATTATTCTTGCACAATGCCAGTATGCAGTCTCAATGGGTCAAAATACATCATTCCATATCATGGCCATTTTGTGGTTTTGCTTAGTTTAGTTAAAATTTAAAACCATACAAGATTCAAAATAACTGTCAGCACTATTTTAACAACTATACTTTAACACTGGTTCAATAACACACTGCACATTTTGACACATACTTGATTTTATAATATACTCTATAGCATTGCCAATCATTTCTATTTCTATGAACATTAAACATCCCCTTTTTAGAATTTGTACCGACTGACGATAGGAACACCTAGTAATATTTGGCAAAACAAAGAGTATAAAGAAAAGGCAGCAATACATACGTTTCGTGAGTACCATAGAAGAAAATTGGGTATTTATTTGACGGTGGTTTCACTGCTCCCTCAGCAACATCATCAATCTGAAACAACATGTAATTAAATTACTTCATGGTTATGATTCAGTCACAAGTGCAAAATATAATAGACACCAATTTGCCAATGACATTTGTATACAAAGTATCTAATATTCAAACCCAATGATTTGTTCAGTGGCAATTGTAAATTGCAAATAGAAAATACACTTTAATTCTGCAAATAATAATTTAAGTCAACTAAACAGACAAGATTTATCTTACACCAAATTCAGTGCTAGCTTTAATACTATACTAGACGAAGGGAGAGAGGGAGGGGGGGGGAGGGGGGGGGGGAGAGGGGGGGGAGAGGGGGGGGAGAGAGGGGGGGGAGAGAGGGGGGGGGAGAGGGGGGGGGAGAGGGGGGGGGAGAGGGGGGGGGAGAGGGGGGGGGAGAGGGGGGGAGAGGGGGGGGAGAGGGGGAGAGAGGGGGAGAGAGGGGGAGAGAGGGGGAGAGAGGGGGGGGAGAGAGGCGCGCGCGCACACACTGAGAGGCGCGCGCGCACACACCGAGAGGCGCGCGCGCACACACCGAGAGGCGCGCGCGCACACACCGAGAGGCGCGCGCGCACACACCGAGAGGCGCGCGCGCACACCGAGAGGCGCGCGCGCACACCGAGAGACGCGCGCGCACACCGAGAGACGCGCGCGCACACCGAGACGCGCGCGCACACCGAGACGCGCGCGCACACCGAGACGCGCGCGCACACCGAGACGCGCGCGCACACCGAGACGCGCGCGCACACCGAGAGACGCGCGCGCACACCGAGAGACGCGCGCGCACACGGAGAGACGCGCGCGCACACGGAGAGACGCGCGCGCACACGGAGAGACACTCGCGCACACTGAGAGACACGCGCGCACACTGAGATACACGCGCGCACACTGAGAGACACGCGCGCACACTGAGAGACACGCGCGCACACTGAGAGACACGCGCGCACACTGAGAGACACGCGCGCACACTGAGAGACACGCGCGCACACTGAGAGACACGCGCGCACACTGAGAGACACGCGCGCACACTGAGAGACACGCGCACACACTGAGAGACACGCGCACACACTGAGAGACACGCGCGCACACTGAGAGACACGCGCGCACACTGAGAGACACGCGCGCACACTGAGAGACACGCGCGCACACTGAGAGACACGCGCGCACACTGAGAGACACGCGCGCACACTGAGAGACACACGCACACACTGAGAGACACACGCACACACTGAGAGACACACGCACACACTGAGAGACACACGCACACACTGAGAGACACACGCACACACTGAGAGACACACGCACACACTGAGAGACACACGCACACACTGAGAGACACACGCACACACTGAGAGACACACGCACACACTGAGAGACACACGCACACACTGAGAGACACACGCACACACTGAGAGACACACGCACACACTGAGAGACACACGCACACACTGAGAGACACACGCACACACTGAGAGACACACGCACACACTGAGAGACACACGCACACACTGAGAGACACACGCACACACTGAGAGACACACGCACACACTGAGAGACACACGCACACACTGAGAGACACACGCACACACTGAGAGACACACGCACACACTGAGAGACACACGCACACACTGAGAGACACACGCACACACTGAGAGACACACGCACACACTGAGAGACACACGCACACACTGAGAGACACACGCACACACTGAGAGACACACGCACACACTGAGAGACACACGCACACACTGAGAGACACACGCACACACTGAGAGACACACGCACACACTGAGAGACACACGCACACACTGAGAGACACACGCACACACTGAGAGACACGCACACACTGAGAGACACGCACACAAGTTTTAAACGTATATAGATAGATATGATTGTCCTTTCATCTTCCATTTTATCATTAAGTACCTACTCTGGTTCCATTATTACAGAAAAATAATCTGCTCAGGTCTCCAGCAGGCTCTAGAAAGTACAGCAGACTAGGTGACCGTTTCATCAAACACTTACGTTCTGTTTGCCAAAGCCTATTTGGCACCAAAAGAAGGGAATGTTACTGTCTGCTGACATCAAGGCAACATTTAGTTTGTGTAATATGAAAGGAAACCTATTAAACTTATTAAGGTTTCAGTAGGAGTGGGATTGGAGCATGGAGACTGGGAAACTCAAATGGCAGATGTTATCCCTTGCGCACAAAAATGGTTATGGATATTGGAAACAAAATCAACACAGTCCCAGAACATTTCGGACGTCCTGATCTTAGGGCAAATCATCCACTGCTCTGAAACTCTTCCCTCGATCAGAAGGTTAGTGGTGGAGATGAACATTTATGCTTGTACACCATTTGGTTCCTTTTTGCAAATTCATGTCCACAATAAATATGCATCAAGTAACATTCATGCCACACTGTACAGCACCAAACATGCAGAAGCTAATCACCGTCTTTTAATATTCAATACCATTACTTTCTTTGAACATGCTAGAGGTCGCCATTCACAAGAAACTCTTCTGGGCAACACAATAAAAATTGCTCCTAGATGAACAAAGCACAATAGAAATAGGTGCAGGTATAGGCCATTCGAGCCAGCACTGCCATTCAATATGATCATTGCTGATCATCCCCAATCAGTACCCCGTTCATGCCTGCTTCCCATATCCCCTGACTCCGTTACTTTTAAGAGCCCTATCTAGCTCTCTCTTGAAAGCATCCAGAGAACCTGCCTCCACCGCCCTCTGAGGCAAAGAATTCCACAGACTCACCACTCCCTGTGAGAAAAAGTGTTTTCTCACCTCCGTTCTAAATGGCTTACTCCTTATTCTTAAACTGTGGCCCCTGGTTCTGGACTCCCCCAACATCGGGAACATGTTTCCTGCCTCTAGCGTGTCCAAACCCTTAACAATCTTATATGTTTCACTGAGACCTCCTCTCATCCTTCTAAACTCCAGAGTGTACAAGCCCAGCTGCTCCATTCTCTCAGCATATGACAGTCCCGCCATCCTGGGAATTAACCTTGTAAACCTACGCTGCACTCCCTCAATAGCAAGAATGTCCTTCCTCAAATTAGGGGACAAAAACTGCACACAATACTCCAGGTGTGGTCTCACTAGGGCTCTGTACAGCTGCAGAAGGACCTATTTGCTCCTATATTCGATTCCTCTTCTTATAAAGGCCAACATGCCATTCGCTTTCTTCACTGCCTGCTGTACCTGCATACCACATCTTGGGTATTTAGCAATGAGCGATTTATAGGACATGCATAGATAAGTACAGCACAGGAACAGGCCCTTCGGTCAACAATAACCTTTCTCAACATCATGCCATGTTAAAATAATCTCCTCTACCCGCATACAATCCATATCCTTCCATTCCTGAATATCCATGTGCCATCTAAAGGCCTCTTAAACACCACTATTATATCTGCTTCCATCACTACACCTGGCAGACCATTCCAGGCACTCATCACTCTATGTAAAAATAAATCGCCCCACATCTCCTTTAAAAACATTCCCCCCCTGACCTTAAATGTTATGCCCTCTAGTTGTCATTCCCAACTTTGAAAAAGGTTTTGACCGCGTACCATACCTATGCCTCTCATGATTTTATATACTTCTATCAAGTCTCCTTCCAACCAATGACGCTCCAGAGAAAAACATTCAATTTTCAAGAGTCACGTGTAAAGAGTTTTTAAAGTATCATACATATCGACAATGGAACAATGAAATTCTTACTTGCAGCAGCATAATAGGCCTATAAATGCAATGTACAGAGATTATAAATAATAAATTAAACACCACAATACTAGTGCAAAAATCCAAAAATCCTGTGTGGAACCAAAGATAGTGTACAGAACCTCACATCCAGGCACATGCCGTCAGGGTAGGCAAGGTAGGCACAGCCTACCCTGACTAAAATTATAACATAGTCATTACTAAATATAAATAGTAACGGCATGGGAGAATAATGCCTATGTAAGAGATCGATCTCTTAGGTAGGCATAATTCCTGTGCCTTTCATCCGCAGCACTTGTAACCCTTGAAGTTCTGTGCAGCCCACGGGCCGTCAGCGCTGCTTCAAGCGTCAATTTCAAGCGGGGCTGAAGGCAGCAGAAATTCTGCCCACTGCATGCACAGTGCTAGTTTCTTGGTGTGATTTCAAATATGGATTGGCAATATTTTAAGTGTATGTTAGGTAACAGGGAGAGAAGAATGGAGCTTGTGTACCCATAATGTGGTAAACACATTTTTTGGTGATGTTTTTAAATACCGTATTTCCCGGGGGGTGGGGGTGGGGGGGGAAAGAGCTCCTTTCCAAGCATTTGGGGAGTCTGGCCCGGGGTAAAGTTGCGGGGGTCGGGATAATGCCACTTGCTCCTTGCGTGCAATGCAACTGCATTGAGGCCGGGGGGGGGGGGGAGAGAGAAGTAGCTGCGAGCGGCCACCGGGCCGGACAGAGGAACCAGCTGCCACCTTAGCTCCTTCTGCTGGTCCCCGCTCACCTCTGGCAGCTCTCCGTCTAAAAACCTCTCTCATGCCGCTCGCTGGCCTCACTCATGTCCTTAAATTCAGGCAGCGAATTACTCGGCTGTGGGAATTTAAGGATTTGCAGAACGCCGCTGACATGAGCAAAGTCGGCGAACGGCAGGTGACAGGTGTTCCATCGGAGAGCACTGCCAAAGGTGAGTGGGCCGGCAAAAGGCGCTGAAGTGGTGGCTAGTTCTGCTGTCGGGTCCCGGTGGCCGCTCGCAGCTACCCGAGCTGCTTCTATCCCCAGGTACAGTGCGTGGCTTCGCGCACGGAGAGCAGCGGTAGCGGTGAGTGAGTTACTGGCAGTATCCCTGACACCCTCGTTCTCAATACTCGTGCCCTCCCCACAACTTTACCCCTGGCACAGACTCTCCACATGCTATGAAAGGAACTGTTCCCCCAATTGGTCCCTTGAACAAGCGTTTTTCTACTACTACTCTCAGAAAACCAGAGATCCTGATGTTTGATGAGGACCTTGCAGAACGGTGGCGCGTATAAGAGGATTTCTCAATTTACATTGAAGCGGCTCACCCTACTGCTGCTCCCGGTGTTCGAGCGTCAATTCTTCTTAATCTGGCAGGCACAGAAGCTACTCGATGTGCCAGAAGATTTCACTGTGAACGGGCTAGATTTGACCTGGCTGGTGTCCAGATCGCTTCTGCTAAATCCATCCGAGACCCTGACTGCCCACTACGCAAATCCTGACAGTTATACGAGTTACGTACCTACTTGGTCATGGAGAGGAATTTGTTCTTTCCCAAAGCCAGAAATAGGGAGAACCTGTGGAGATATGTCAGTGCATTGAAGCACATTGCCAATGAATGTGACTTCAGGGATATATGTGATAGCCTTGTCCATGACCGTCTGGTTTATGGAGTCCACAATGATAAATTACTCGACGAGTTACTGCGGGATGCTGAGCATATGCTAGAGACTGCTGAAAACCTCTGTCACATTTTATATGAAAGTTGACACAGGTGCCAGGTGCAATGTTATCTGTTTAGCTGTGTTTAAAAAGTTACGAAAATCAGAGACCGTCACTCCTACGGCTACCTCCCTTATCCCATTTGCAGGAGGTCCAGTGCACCCTATCGGTTGAGTTATGTTGCTGTCTTAACTCACAAGTCCACGACCTGTTTCTATGTGGTTTGTGAGGATGTGCCATCTCTACTAGGTGCCAACACATGTTGCAACGCAATAGAAAGGAAGGACATTAACTTGGAGGATGTGGAATCAATATGGGTAGAGGTGCAAAACACTAAGGGGCAGAAAACGCTAGTGGGAGTTGTGTACAGGCCACCTAACAGTAGTAGTGGAGTTGGGGATGGCATCAAACAGGAAATTAGAAATTCGTGCAACAAAGGTAAAACAGTTATAATGGGCGACTTCAATCTACATATAGATTGGGTGAATCAAATTGGCAGGGGTGCTGAGGAAGATGATTTCTTAGAATGTATGCGGGATAGTTTTCTAAACCAACATGTAGAGGAACCAATGAGAGAGCAGGCTATTCTAGACTGGGTATTGAGTAATGAGGAAGAGTTAGTTAGCAGTCTTGTTGTGCTCGGCCCCTTGGGCAAGAGTGACCATAATATGGTTTTCTTCATTAGGATGGAGAGTGACATTGTTAATTCAGAAACAAGGGCTCTGAACTTAAAGAAAGGTAACTTTGAGGGTATGAGACGTGAATTGGCCAAGATAGACTGGCGAGTGATTCTTAAAGGATTGACGGTGGATATGCAATGGAAGGCATTTAAACACTGCATTGATGGACTATATAAATTGTTCATCCCAGTTTGGCAAAAGAATACATCAGGGAAGGTAGTGCATCCGTGGATAACAAGGGAAATCAGGGATAGTATCAAAACAAAAAATGAAGCATACAAATTAACCAGAAAAAGCAGCTTACCAGAGGACTGGGAGAAATTCAGAGTCCAGCAGAGGAGGACAAAGGGCGTAATTAGGAAAGGGAAAATAGATTATGAAAGAAAACTGGAGGGAACATAAAAACTGACTGCAAAAGTTTTTAAAGATATGTGAAGAGAAAAAGGTTAGTTAATACAAATGTAGGTCTTTTGCAATCAGAGACTGGTGAATTGATCATGGGGAACAAGGACATGGCAGACCAATTGAATAACTACTTTGGTTCTGTCTTCACTAAGGAAGACATAAATAATCTGCCGGAAATAGCAGGGGACTGGGGGTCAAATGAGATGGAGGTACTGAGTGAAATCCAGGTTTAGCCGGGAAGTGGTGTTAAGTAAATTGAATGGATTAAAGGCTGATAAATCCCCAGGACCAGATAAGCTGTATCCCAGAGTACTTAAGGAAGTAGCCCCAGAAATAGTGGATGCATTAGTGATAATTTTTCAAGTCTCTTTAGATTCTGGAGTAGTTCCTGAGGATTGGAGGGTAGCTAATGTAACCCCACTTTTTAAAAAGGGAGGGAGAGAGAAAACGGGGAATTATAGACCAGTTAATATAACATCGGTAGTGGGGAAAATGCTAGTCAGATTGGGATAGCAGCATATTAGGAAAGTGGTGAATTCATTGGACAAAGTCAGCATGGATTTATGAAAGGTAAATCATTGACGAATCTTATATAATTTGACGAATGTTATATAATTTTTTGAGGATGTAACTAGTAGAGTGGATAAGGGAGAACCAGTGGATGTGTTATATCTGGACTTTCAGTAGGCTTTCGACAAGGTCCCACATAAGAAATCATGTATACAAACTTAAAGCACACGGTATTGAGGGTTCAGTATTAATGTGGATAGAGAATTGGCTGGCAAACAGGAAGCAAAGAGTAGGAGTAAACGGGTCCTTTTCTGAATGGCAGGCAGTGACTGGTGGGGTACCGCAAGGCTCAGTGCTGGGACCCCAGCTATTTACAATATATATTAATAATCTGGATGAGGGAATTGAATCCAACATCTCCAAGTTTGCAGATGACATGAAGCTGGGGGGCAGTGGTAGCTGTGAGGAGGATGTTAGGAGGCTGCAAGGTGACTTGGATAGGTTGGGTGAGTGGGCAAATCCATGGCAGATGCAGTATAATGTGGATAAATGTCAGGTTATTCACTTTGGTGGCAAAAACAGGAAAGTAGACTTATCTGAATGGTGGCCGATTAGGAAAAGGGGAGATGCAACGAGACCTGGGTGTCATGGTATACCAGTCATTAAAAGTAGGCATGCAGGTGCAGCAGGCAGTGAAGTAAGCGGATGGTACGTTGGCATTCATAGCAAAAGGATTTGAGAACAAGAGCAGTAAAGTTCTACAGCAGTTGTACAGGGTCTTGGTGAGGCCACACCTGGAGTATTGCATACAGTTTTGGTCTCCTAATCTCCTAAGACATTCTTGCCATAGGATTACAGAGAAGGTTCACCAGACTGATACCTGGGATGGCAGGACTTCCATATGAAGAAAGACTGGATAGACTCGGCTTGCACTCACTGGAATTTAGAAGATTGAGGGGGGATCTTATAGAGAATTACAAAATTCTTAAGGGGTTGGACATGCTACATGCAGAAAGATTGTTCACGATGTTGGGGAAATCCAGAACAAGGGGTCACTGTTTAAGGATAAGGGGGAAGTCTTTTAGGGCCGAGATGAGAAAATCATTTTTCACACAGAGAGTGGTGAATCTCTGGTATTCTCTGCCACAGAAGGTAGTTGAGGCCAGTTCATTGGCTATATTTAAGAGGGAGTTAGATGTGGCCCTTGTGGCTAATGGGATCAGGGGGTGTGGAGAGAAGGCAGGTACAGAATACCGAGTTGGATGATCAGCCATGATATTGAATGGCGGTGCAGGCTCGAAGAGCCGAATGACCTACTCCTGCACCTATTTTCTATGTTTCAATGTCAAGACATGGGTCGTGTCTCTTTCAGCCCTTCTGTTTGTCATCCGACTACAGCCTGTGATTTTAGCCAACAAATCCTGAGACAATACAAGAATTGTTTGACGATAAGCTGAGCTGGGCTGTTGGGTACCGTGTGACGCGGTGCCGACAGACAAGAGGGGAGCGTGAGGTTAATTTTCCCACACAAGCCATAGGTGACTGGGCAATCTGAACTCAAGCACCAAGTTGAAAGCGGCTGAAGATGTGCATTCCGCTGGACAGCCCCCACTCTCCCACGGCCACCCTCCGCGTGCTATCGGTCGGGTGGAGCGAAGGTTTGCGGCAATGTTCATGCATTCACAGTGATGTGATGGACGCGTGGGTCTGGACCAATCAGTGACTAGCCCCGCTCCCCCGGCAACGCCAAGTCTGTTATTGGACTTTTCTGTTGGAGTGGGAGTCGGTCCGTTGGCGCCGCCGCATTTCGGGTAGACTGAGCTGCCATTCGGTAAGTGTGCTTTTAGGTGACGCAGCCTTTCGGTTCGTAGGCGTTCTGCACCTTTGGTACGTAGGCGCCCCATCCTTTCGATTAGTAGGCGTTTCGTCTTCGGACTATTTCGGTTCATTCGCGTTTTAGCCTTGTTTCTATTCGGTTCTTTGGATTTGTCTTCTTTGCTTTGGCCTCTTGTCTGTCGGCACCGCGTCCGGGTACCGTTGGGTACACAATTACCATTGACCTCGAGGTGATTCCAGTTGTTCGCCCAGCTCATAAGATTCCCCAAGCTATGCGGGACCATGTTCAAAGTGAACTTAACAGTATGGCATCTCTAGGTGTGATTGCTCCCGTTGCTGACCCCTCAGATTGGGTTTCCACCATGGTCGTGGCAACGAAGAAGAATAAAGATGAAATACGGATTTGTATTAATCCTAAGGACTTAAACACAGGCATTAAACAACCTCACTATCCCATGCGCTCTGTGGATGAGATTGCAGCGCAGATGGCCGAGGCAACTTTCACAGTACTAGATGCCGAGAGTTCATTCTAACAGATTTCGCCGGAACACGACTCCTCCAAGTTAACCACTTTCAGCACTCCGTTCGAGTGTCACAGATTTCTTTGCATGCCTTTTGGCATAAGCTCTGCTAGAGAAGTATTTGAACAAGCTATGGAGCAGTTGTTTGCAAGCTACCCATGCTCCACTATAGTGGATGACATCCTCGTTGCGGGACGAACTGTCAAAGAACACGATGCTAATCTCACGAAGGTCCTGGATCACGCCAAGGCTATCAACCTCAAGCTGAACCCTCAAAAATGCAAATTCATGGTAAGTGAGGTGAAATACATAGGCCATGTGTTTACTAAAGACAGCCTAAAAACTGATCCGGTGAAAATCAGTGCTATCAACAAGCTCTCAGCGCCCACAGACATCCTCAGTTTGCAGAGATCCCTTGGCATGGTTAACTACTTGAGCAAATTTATTCCGGACTTCAGCGAAATATCAGCCCCGTTGCGCCAGGTTACACACAAAGACACTGCTTGGACCTGGCACGAGCAACAGCAGAGAACGTTCAACACTCTTAGGCAGCAAGATGCCTTGTGCTCCTACCCTCGCTTACTTTGATTCTAAACGGCCGCTCACAATGACTTGTGACGCTTCACAACACGGACCAGGCGCAGCACGTCTTCAAAATGACAGTAGTGGTAATAAGCCTGTTGCCTATGCCTCACGCACTATGACTGACACAGAACAATGATATGCCCAAATTGAGAAAGAGCTATCGGCGGTTGTTTTCGCCTGCAAGAAATTTTGCGACTTTATCTTCGGCTATACGGTCACGATTGACCACCAACCTCTGATCAGCATCTTTAACAAATCGATTCATGCCTCTCCAGCGCGCTTACAGCAGATGTTGCTGCAACTTGAAAAATATGGCATTGTTCTGATCTACAAACGTGGTAAGGATATGTACCTGGCTGACACTCTCTCGCATGCACCCCGGAAGACTTGCGAGGGTCTGCCATAGCTGGATGGCGACTTTGTCGTAACGCTTGTGTCTTTTATTCCCTCGTCCTGTATGGAGGATTTGGTTGTTCACACTGCTGCTGATAGTACTTTGCGGTCACTTGCCTCCATCATTAAGCACGGCTGGCCAGACAAACACTACAACGTTCCACTGCCAGTTCGGCCTTTCTTCGCTGTCCGAGATGAGCTTGTGCTGCGGGATGGCATTTATTTTTATTTTTTTCATTTTAAAAGGACTGTGGTCCCTGCTTCGCTGCACAGTATTTTAACACTGTCCTTGCAGGGCACCTAGGCACTGAAACTACTGTCCTACAGGCAAGAGTTTTATTGGCCTGGCATGGCTGAATACATCACCGAGAATGTGGCATCCTGTGCACAGTGCAACAGCTTGGCACCTCACCAACAAAAGCAACCACTTCTTTCACATCTAGTTCCTGCAATCAAGTGGTTTACAGTGGCAACTGACATATTTGAGCGGCATGGCAAGCAATACCTAGTACTCGTTGATTTCAAGATGGTTTGACATTGATTTTCTTAGCAGCTCCACTTCTCGCGGGGTTGTTTCGAAGCTGCTGTCATTTTTCAGTCCACGGAGCTCCAGGCATACTGTTATCTGATAATGGCAGTCAATTTACCAGCCAACACGTCAATGAATTTGCTGCTCTTGTAATTAACGGTTGCCTGGGTGCCAATGGCGACCAAAAATCCCGCCGGGCAACCTAAAAGCTGTGCCATTTTGCCCAGTTTGACAAGCACTCGGGACACCTTTCGTTCAACTCTGATCGGGCCCCCCTCTCTCTCTGTCACTCTCCGTCTCCACCCACCATCCATATCCGGGCCGTTGGTTCTCCGCTCTCTGGCCGCTTCTCATCCGCCGGCACGGCCAGCCACCTTGCACATTTGCACTGCCATGGTCTGCACATCCTCCCCCTGCACATGCGCACAACCACGGCCAGCACATCGGCTGCCCTGCACACGTGCACTGCCACGGTAACTGGTCGGTGCCGGGCACTTTCTCCCTCCCTTTGCATTGTGCGAGATCTGGCCGCCATTTCTGTCCGGTCGCCGCCTCGCCCGATGAAAACAAACGCAGATTCATTCCATGGAGCTGGAGTAACTCTTGCTTCTTAGTTTCCTGGTCCTCCAAAAACATTCCAAATTGAATTTAAAACTGGTGGATCCTCCACCACCAAACTCCAAACTCTGAAAAACAGCAGCCTATTGCACTTTATGTTTATTTTATATATATATACACATAAATATATATAAATTTTATATATTATATATATAAACTTTCATCTCCTGTTCTGTGTTATGTTTACATATTCTGTTGTGCTGCATCCAGCAAGAATTTAATTGTCCTATCTAGAACAAGACAATAAAACTCTCGGACTTAAGCAAAAAAAGGGTTCTTGGGAAAAAAAGAGCTATCTTAAATTTAGTTGCATCTGGTTGGGTAACTATGGTAGGGTGAAGACTATTCCATGCTTTAATTGTGCGGGCGAACATGGAGCAGCCAGCATCTCTGGATAGAAGAAATTGGGTAAGGTTTCGGGTAGTGACCCTTTTTTAGATTTTCTCTGGTTTTAGTGTTTTTAGTTTAATTTAAAGATACAGCGTGGAAACATGCCCTTCGGCCCACGCCGACCACAGATCACATGTACACTAGTTCTATCCCACACATTAGCGACGCACGTCGAGAGTCAAGAGTGTTTTATTCTCTCACGTCCCAGTTAGAACAATGAAATCCTTACTTGAAGCAGAACAGAATATATAAACTAAGTACTGTGTGTTGGAAAACAAAATATAGTGGCACAGCTGGTGGACTTGCTGCCTCACACATCAGAGATCTGTGTTCGATCCTGTCGTCGGGCACTGTCTGTGTTGAATTTGCACATTCTCCCCGCAAGCATGTGTGTTTCCTCCCACATCCCAAGGATGCATTGGCTTTGGGGGTTAACTTGTCTCTGTAAAATATCCCCTAATGTGTAAGAAGTGAGTGAGGATAACAGAACTTGTGTGAATGGGTAGACAAAAATGCTGGAGAAACACAGCAGGTGAGGCAGCACCTATGGAGCTTAGGAAATAGGCAACGTTTTGGGTCGAGAACCTTCTTCAGACTGATGTGAGGGTGGGGGCAGGAAGAAGAAAGAGGCGGATACAGTGGGCTGAGGGAGAGCTGGGAAGGGGAGGAGAAAGCAGGGACTACCTGAAATTGGAGAAGTCAATGTTCATATCACTGGGGTGCAAACTGCCCTAGAGAAATATGAGGTGCTGCTCCTCCAATTTACGGTGGTCCTCACTCTAGCCATGGAGGAGGCCCAGAAAGGTCGGATTCGGAATGAGAGGGGGAGTTGAAGTGCTGAGCCACCGGGAGATCAGGTTGTTTATTGCGAACCGAGTGGAGGTGTTTGGCGAAGCGATCGCCAAGCCCATGCTTGGTCTCGCTGATGTAGAGTAGCTGACATCTAGAGTAGCGGATGCAATAGATGAGGTTGGAGGAGGTGCAGGTGAACCTCTGCTGCACCTGGAATGACTGCTTGGGTCCGTGAATGGAGTCAACAGGGGAGGTAAAGCGACAAGTGTAGCATTTCCTGCGGTTGCCAGGGAAAGTGCCCGGAGAGGTGGTGGTATGGGTGGGAAGGGACGAAATGACCAGGGAGCTAGAGTTAGAGGGAGCGGTCGCTGCAGAAAGCAGACAGGGGAGGAGATGGGAAGATGTGGCAAGTGGTGGGATCACGTTGGTTGCTAATTGATCTGTTAATGGTCTCTGTAGAACCCAGTGACAAATACCTTAAGAAATGTAACCAGAACAGTTTATCCAGGTAACTTATGATCCGCCTATGCTACAGCGGCACGGCAGGTCGAGGGAAGCTTCATATACACAAACCCCCTCGCCGCACAGCACCATGGGACATGTAGTCCTTATCCCGCGTCAAGTCACGGACGCTGGTCTCACGGGAACTACAACCCCCACAATGCACCGCACACGCAGACATGCGCAGAGCCGTGCATCCAGAAGCATCCACTGTACAACACATATCCTATCCGTCCCCACACAAAAAACTTTCAGTCAAAAACCTCACTGTATTTCAGCTTAAACGTTAATTTTCATTTCATAAAGAAAGTTCCTGCAAAGAAAATAAAACCCCCACAGGCCTCTAGTGTTCTCCCTTCTTTACTAATAACAATAGAACAGACTATCAGAGCCAGAAATTCAAAACGAGAATAAGCGAGTGATACATAACATTAAAACATCGAGCCAATTTACCTCACATTGGTTCGAGAGCCATGGTTGAAAGTTTAAAGTTTTGATTTGGTTTTATTTTTCTCCCGCTGTCATACTCTCCTCCCGCCAAAGCACATCAGACAGCGCGATACTCACCCGGGCCGGCCAGTGAGGATATCCCTTCATTTTAGCAAAAACCAGATCTCCTGCTTTGAAATTGTGAGGCATTTTCTGTTCGATGTGGCTTTCTTCAGGCAATTGCTGGAAAAGGACGGTGTGTGAGCTGAGCGGGGCGCCGAGCGAGCGAGCGACCGCAGACTGTCGTGGGCCGTGGGCGCTCCGGCTGTGGGTGGTGGGCCGGGGTTGTCGGCGCTGTGGGCCGGGGACCGAGGATGTCGGCGCTGGGGGCCGGGGTTGTCGGCGCTGTGGGCCGGGGGCGCTCCGGCTGTGGGTGGTGGGCCGGGGTTGCCGGCGCTGCCCAACCTGCTGCCAGAAGTCCCGCCCTCATCACCTTCCTATTGGCCCCTGGCGTGGAACGTGCTGTGGCTCCAGGCTCTGATTGGGCAATGTGGATGCCCATCATATGACCACAGGCCAGGTTAGTGTGAGGCGCAGAAAGGGCGGGGCGCTGCACTGGAGGATGAACCATGTTGCCCCGGCACTGCTCCTCACGCTTCATCAATGATGCTGCTGCTGCTCACAGGAGACCACATGGTCATGTTGTGGATGTCGAGGAATCCAATAATTGAAACTAGTTATGCATTTGCAAATGTGCGCTTATAACCATGGCCCATATGTACACAAGTGGGACAAGAAAAACAGTCTGATTCTTGACTCGACAAACATGACAGCTCTACGC
This sequence comes from Raja brachyura, assembly GCA_963514005.1. The sequence goes on along the minus strand of OY740810.1, from coordinate 352,559 downwards.
AAAGAGCATAGTCCGCTCTATGATCTGGCTTTACCTGTGCCCAGCGGGCGTTCTTTATGCGTGGGCCTTAAGCACCTAAACGTAGTAAATACAAGCAGAAGTAGGCCGTACAGCCCTTTAAGCTTGCCTTTTAATTTTACTGTTGATATTGCGCATTAGTTGCATTTTTCAGCCTGATCCCCATATTCGTTTGAAGAAGGGTTTCGGCCCGAAACGTTACCTATCTCCTTCGCTCCATAGATGCTGCAGCACCCGCTGAGTTTCTCCAGCATTTTGTGTACCCCCATATTCGTTGATTGCCCCAGTGTGAGGAAAACATAACTATCAATTATTCGTGATTATAGTTGAGGACTGGACATCCGCAGACAGCCCTTATGGGAAGACAATTCATTTCTGAGTTATGGGCATTACAGGCAAGGCCGGCATTCAGTGCCTATTACCTAAATTACTTTGAAAAACGGACTGTCTTGAACCACTGCAGTCCTTCTGGTGCTATTGAGTAGGGAGCTCCAGAATTTAGACCCAATAACTATGGAAGACCAATGATATATTTCCAAATCAGGACAATGGGCACTTGGAGGGGAATCTGCAGCTGGAGGTGCTTCCATGTAGCTACTGCATTTACCCTTGGCAGTGGAGGTTTGGGAAGTATCTGAGGAGAAGCCTGGTGAGTAAATGTGGTAAATCTGTGGAATTCATTGCCACAGAACGCTGTGGAGGCCGTCAATTGATATTTTTAAGGCAGAGATAGATAGATTATCGATTATTGAGGGTGACGCCAACGAGTGTGGCAGCCTCACCAGCAGCTGTTTGCCCTTTCACCCTTTTTTGTTATTTTTAGTATGTCAAAAAGTATGTTTTAAAGGTTTCTTAGTCTTTTTTTATGTGGGGGTGGGGAGGGAATAGGGGGAAACCGTTTCACAGTCACTAACCTAGATGGAGATGCGTCTTTTCTCCGAGTCGCATCTTCGCCACCCCCCCCCCCCCCCCGCGGCCTACCAACTGGATTGGCATGGACTTTCCTGCCGGAGACCGGCCAGAGCTTCAGCAGCGGCGCAGCACTGAATTCCATCGTGGAGTAGGACGATGCCTTACCAGGGATTGGCTGTTGAAGCTCCTGAGTGTTGGGACTGTTGTCTTTAACAACGTGGAGCTCTGATTTGCGGAGCTTCCAGCCGCGGGCGGCGCTGACTTTAACATCGCGGTGTCCTGGGATCCTTTGCCGAGGGTCGCCAGTGTTGAATCTCCGCCCAGCTCGGCCTGTGGACTTCGGGAGCGTCGGTCTCCGGTTGGAAGCGGCCGATTCGGAAACTCCAAGCTGCTGAGTGTATTCTTCCGTTCCGACGCTGGAGATCCGATCATCCCGGGAAGAGGGCCTGAACATCGGGCCGCCCATAACGGCGACTGCGGAGGGCTCAAAGGTCCTGGCCTTCGGTGAACAAAGAGGAAAATGACTGAACTTTATTGCCTTCCCTCACAGTGTGGGGATGTTCATGTTAAATTCTATTGTGTATTGTGTTCTTTTTATTCATATAGCTGCATGGTAACTCAAATCTCACTGTACCAATTGGTGCATGTGACAATAAATGTAACTTGAACTTGATTAGTACGGGTGTCAGTGGTTATGAGGAGAAGGCAGGAGAATGGGTTCAGAGGGGAAGATAGATCAGCCATGATTGAATGGCGGAGAAGACTTGTTGGGCAGATTGGCCTGATTTTGCTGCTATCTCTTTTGAACTACAGTGCAATTTGTAAATAGCTAAAAATGGCGGCCATTAGGTGCTGTTGGTGGAAAAAATAATGTTAAGGGTGGTGGATGGGGTGTCAATTAAATAAGCTGGTTGGTCTGGATGGTCCTCTTCAGCATTGTTACTCATCCAAGTAAGTGGAGAGTACACATGTTTCCATTCGTATTTTGGTGTGAATGGTCCATTCCCTTATCCCGAGACAAATTCTCGAGTCAATTACCAGTATATTATTTTAATAGCAATCTTTCTATTCAAAGGTTGATACAAAATGCTGGAGTAACTCAGCGGGACAGGCAGCATCTCTGGAGAGAAGGAATGGGTGATGTTTTGGGTCGGGACCCTTCTTCAGACTTCTTCGTAGCACTCAGCGAAAGCTCGTTTGCACATCTTAACACATTGTTGTGGACACTCCAACTTAATTCAGAATCAGAGTCATGCAGCACAGAAACAGTTTTTTTAGCCCATCTGGTTCATGTTGACCAAGATGTCCCATCTAAGTTGTTCCAATTTGCCTGTGTTTGGCCCATCATCCCGCTAAAACTTTGCTATCCATGTACCTGTCCAAATGTCTTTGAAATATTATTGTTCCCTCAAGCATAACTACATCCTCTGGCAGTTTGTTCCACACATCCACCAGTTTCTGTGTGAAGAAGCTGTCCCTCGGGTTCCTATTTATTCATTTATTTCTAACCTTAAAATTTATGCCTTCTAGTTCTTGATTCTCCTACCCAAGGAAAAACATTATCTGCATCAACCATATCATTCTCTATAAGATCACCCCTCAGCTTCGTGTGCGCTCATCTGACCAAAACCCCACTGTAATAACCATCTTCTCTGTCCATAATGCCACCTATTTTGATATAATCTGCAAACTTACTAATCATGCCTTATACATCACATCCAAATCCTTGATAACAAATGGAAAATGGCAAATAATCCAGCAACAATCCTGGATTATTTGCTGTTTTCCATTTGTATCGGCCTCCATGCAATCTAATTTTCCACAGCAGCTGACCATGTGGAACATTATGAAAGGCCATGTGAAATATATGTAGACGATGTCTATGACATGTGCTCGTCAATATTCATGGTAACTTTTTCAAAATCTCCCATTATATTTGTGAGACCTGATCTCTCATGTACTAAACCATGCTGACTACCCTAATCAACCCCTGAATTTCCAAATGCATAAATATCTATCCCTCAGAACCCTCTCCAGTAACTTCCTACCACAGATGTCAAGCTTATTGGTCTGTAGTTCACAAGTTTTTTTTCTTTGCAGTCCTTCTTAAATATAAGCACAACATATGGCTAATTAATTTAGGGACAGAGCATGGAAACAGGTCCTTCGGTTCACTGAGTCCATGCCAACCATTAAATGAGTGATCAGTGGTCGGCGTTGTCTAAGTGGGACAAAGAGCACTAAATTAGCCACCCTTCAGTCTTCTGGCAGAGAGTTGTGAATCTATGGAATTCTCTGCCTCAGAGGCAGTGGAGGCCAATTATCTGGATGCTTTCAAGAAAGAGTTTGATAGAGCTCTTAAAGATAGCGGAGTCAAGGGATATGAGGAGAAGGTAGACAGAAATGCTGGAGAAACTCAGGGGATGCAGCAGCATCTATGGAGCGAAGGAAATAGGCAAAGTTTCGGGCCAAAACCCTTCTTCAGACTGATGCAGGGTGGGGGGGGGGGGTGGAGGGGGGGGCGGGATGAAGAAATTAAGAGGAGGAGCCAGAGGGCTGAGGGAGAGCTGAGAAGGGGAGGGGACAGCAAGGGCTACCGGAAATTAGAGAAGTCAATGTTCAGGCTGCTGGGGTGCGGACTGCCCAAGCGGAATATAAGGTGCTGCTCCTCCAATTTTCGGTGGTGCTCACTCTGGCAATGGAGGGGGCCCAGGACAGAAAGGTCAGATTTGGATTGGGAGGGGGAGTTGAAGTGCTGAGCCACAGGGTTGGTTAATGCGGACCAAGCAGAGGTGTTCGGCGAGGTGTGTGCCTACGCTTGGTCTCACCGATTTTGGAACGGGGTACAGATTGTGGATGATCAGTCATGATCACAGTGAATGGCGGTGCTGGCTCGAAGGGCCGAATGGACTACTCCTGCACCTATTGTTTATTATCACCCATGATTCATGTATCTCAGCCAGGAATCCTGCAATTTCTTCTCGGAGTGACCGGGGAGATCTATCTACCTTCATACGTGTAAGGACCTTCCAGTACTCCTCGACTGTAATACAGACTGTCAAAGTTAATTGCACTGCCACTAACTTTCTCAAGCTTCCCAATCTTCATATCTTTAATATTTCTAAAGATAAATATTCATTGCAATATCTCCTGCAGCTCCTCACAAAGCAAACCTTCTACTCCCAGCTTAAAGAAAGCAAACGTAAAAGAGGCGGACAAAAGAAGAGATTCAAAGCCAGCATGAAGACCTTCGAAGCCAAGAGATGCGCAGAATTAGAAGAAAAGAGAAGAAAATGGAAAGAGGGGCAGCAACAACCAAAGCCCGATATGCCATCTGGAATTACGAAGAACTGAATTTCGAAGAATTTTCAAAGCCAGGATTGGACTCGTAAGCCATCTGAGAGTCCATAAAAACAACAGAATGTAGACCATCATCCTCCATCTCGAGGGATAGCCATGACGACACACAGATGTCCACTTTGGTTTCTGATTCTCTAGTTACTGTTTTTCCATTAATCTATCTATCAATATATTACTAAAACTCTCATCTTGTTTGCTTGTGAGTCTGTCTGTCTGCCTGTGTGTCTGCCTGTGACTGATGCCCTGAATTATGCCAAAACGGTACAAGATAGCGCTACAATTTTTTTTGCACCACCTTACTCACCATTGTCTAACAATGTTACAAAATTTTGAGATTTTGAAAATCAAGTCTGCAATTTATCCCATCAGATAAAGCATAAAAATAAATTTAATTTGACATCTAATTCACTTTCATATCTTCAGTATTAAAAAAAGTCATGGCCTTTTTCATACTCGGAAATTAGCATCTTGTTCCCTATTGCTTTTCCATTGACTTAACACAAAAGCTGTGATCGAGGACAGTCAAAAGCCCAGAACTTTCTTACAAATTAAGAGAACTGAATGAAATTTTCAGTTATTATAGATTGAATCATTCTGAAACAAATATAAAACATCATACTTGGATGACCTGAAATTAAAGCATATAATTAGTTAATTAACTAATCGTAGCTAATTACAAATTGACCATTGTGACGGAAATAGTAATAAACACCCAGACTGCCTTGGAAATTCAAAAATATGATATTCTCAAGATCAGAAGTTTAATATTATTGTATAATATGCTGTAAGTCCGTAACAGATAGGTAAATAAATTACAATTTCTAGCAATAGACCAAGTCTTTATGGAGAAGATCAGTTGCTAGCTGGTACATTAGCATATTATAATCAATAGCATCATCATACTCCTCAGATTGTAACCAATAAGCAACTCTGTACACCTTGTTTTTCCTCAACTTTTCAATTTTGGCATTGTAAACTACAAGTTTTTGCTCTTCAAACCACACGACATGCCTTTCTGTCCACTACTTTCCCCATTAAGAATGTCCTGTAGATTCAATTTCTTAAGAAAAGGATAATTTTTAAAAAAATAGCCTGTGTCCAAATAAGAAACTAATCCCATTCACACAAGAATTCACAATATAACATGATTTTTAAATCTCACTGTCATGAATCTATATGCCAGATGGAAGGATTTAATGTTTAATTCCATAAATTAATCCAGAAACATCCTATCAAAATATCAAAAAATTATTGTTTTTTGCACAATACATGTGACTCAAACTGTTGTGAATATTTAGTTTAAAAATAATGATCGTGAAGAGAGAATAACATAGAATATAGACAATTTAGACGGCTTATGGCTTGATTGTCCAAAAAAAATCATTTTGCTTCTGGAACGCGATTGATTGGAACGTTGCAGTGAATTTGAACTCCATATCGACAGGAAAAACACTGTCGGTTCATATAGGGCCCAATAACATTTTTGCAACGTAAAATTAGATTAAAGCCATCCCAAGAAGCAAGATTATATGTAAAATATACGACTTACACTTTGTTTCGTCCCGTTCTTGCAATCCGTCACGTTGTAGGCATTGCGGCTGTTTGAAGTCACTTTTTATTTCATTTCGGAGCCACGTGAGTGACTTCGTGAAGAACCCGCCAGCACGCATGCGCGACATATCGTCGCAACGCGTTGCTGCCGACGGCTGGCAGTGGGGCGCGCTCCCCGCCAGCCCTTCATAAGGGACCGCTAAGGTAAGTGACACTAACCTTAAGTTGGTTGGTCCTTGTTGCAAGTACTTTTTGTCTTTCAGCAAGGGCATGGAAGGGAGTTCAGAAGGCCGTAAGACGTCCGTCCGGAGTCGCCGGCCACCTGTCCCGGAGCCCTCATCATCGGCTGCACCTGCGAGACAGGCCGGGAAGAAGGCGGGGAAGTCGGGGAGCCCTGTTGCTGCAGGGCCCGACCCGCCAATACACCGCAGCTCCGGTAAGGAATTCGATGAGCAGGATTGCGGTGTGCCACCGGAGCAGGCAGACCCTGCCTCCGCATTGAGGTCGCCAACGGGCTCGTTGGTCGACCTGGGCAAGGGCTCGCGTGCAGCTGCATGGCCCTTCTCCCTGAGCCCTCGGAGAAGAGGGAGGGATGGAGCCCGGAAGCCTAACCCTTTATGGGCAAAGGCGTCACCTGCCGCTAAACTGCGGACTGGTGTCATGGCGGGACTCAAGTCCACTGGGAGACCTATCAGGACCAGTGTTGACTCCCCAACCACCGAGACCGGGACGGGTCACTTGGGAGGAGTCCCGCCACGGTCTCCGAGTCCCCCATGGATGGGAGGACGAGACCGTGCGTCGGCTAGGTCCACGATGTGGGCAGCCGGCAAGCCCGCGCGGGCGTCGGGTCACCGTGCTGAGGCATTGGGTGCCAACTCTACACCGCGTTTGCCCTCCGTGGCAGCGGGATCAGGCGCCGCCAAAAGAAGGCGGTTGAGCACACCTCCCGCGCGGGAATCGCTCAGCTTTGCTGCGGCGGCTGGCAGCGACAACTTCCGGCACCGGGTTCACCTCGATGAGGTGCGGGCCGATGAACGGAGCCTCAGCAGTGTATCGGAACATGGGGACTCCGACCGCCCGAGTGTGCAGGGCAAGGGGCGTATTGACCAAATGGAGCGGATGTTGGAGCTCCTCTTGCAGAACCAACGGCAGGATGCATCCAGCTCCAAAGGGCACAAGGAGGTTTCGCCAGTCTCAACAGGCAGCCTGAGGCAGCCAGAGGAGGAGGACTTTTCAGACCTTACACCAGTTCCATCCGAGGTGCCGCAGGAAGAACTCCTTGACGTGGCGGCAAAATTTGCTTCTTCGGAGACATCGGGACCTCCCCTCAACCCCAAACTGGCTGCCACCGTGGACTTCCTAACTAACCACCAGCTCCAGGAGGAAGTTCTCTCACAGGCCGTCAACAGGCATAAAGCCCCATCCAACTGTAACTCCCTCAACATGCCCACAGTCAATACGCCGATCTGGGGCAACATAGGCACAGCCATCAGGACTCAGGAGATAAAGCTCCAACGCATCCTGAGGCTGCTTACGGCTGGGATCACCGCGGTCGGTGGATGGAGAGGACCTAAACCTAGAGCAGGAGGATGCTCTCGCTCTGCTGTGTGCTACTCAGCACGAAATAAATGCCTTCCGGAAAAGCAGCATCCGCCCCACGCTCAACCCTAAATTTGCAGGGTTGTGCAAGGCGCCTCCTACACCACCGCCCAGATAGCTGTTCGGGGAAGACCTCCCGAAGAGGGTTAAGGAGCTCGACAAACACGCCAAAACGGTGGGACTAATGCGGTCTCAGATCGCCCCCAGGCAGGCGGCCAAGAAAGCGCCATTTATCAGGCCACGAGGCCCTGTCACCAGACCGGCACGTACCTACACTCCAGCTCCGCCTCAATACCAGCAGCCCCAGCAGCCGAGGCCTTTTTTAGGGCAAGGCCCGCAGCGGCCTCCGTGGACGATGCGGACGCCGCAGCACCAGCCCAACCCAGCACCTTCACGACCCGCCAAACATGTCAGGGACCGCCGGTAACCATGGAGGTAAGGCGGTCTGGTTTTCATTCACCTGTGTGCTCAACTTCACATGTTGGTGGGCGCTTACGGTTCTTCACGGGGGCATGGGAAACTATCACTTCCGATAAGTTTGTTTTACAAAGTATTCAAGGCCATGAGATTGAATTTATTAATGGTAACATTCCTCCATCCCAGCATATGCCCAATCGGACATTTACGCTGTCTGCCATTGAAAAGGCAGCAGGCTATGCTGAGATCTTAAGGTTACAAGAAAAAGGCGTGATAGAAAAAAGTATACACGAACCAATTGAATTTGTATCAAACATATTCACCAGGCCCAAGAAGGATGGAGGATGTCGGGTTATTATTGATCTGACCCATTTGAATACCTTTGTAACATATACCCATTTCAAAATGGACACGTTCGAAACAGCCAAGTCATTGATTTCTCATGGCTGCTTTATGGCATGCATTGATTTAAAAGATGCATACTATTCTGTATCCATTCGGAAACACCATAGGAAGTTCTTAAAATTTATCTAGATGGATCAGCTCTGGCAATACAGGGCTTTGCCAAATGGGCTTACCACAGCCCCTAGATTATTTACTAAATTACTCAAACCTATTATGGCCACGCTACGGAAACAACATCATATAGTGATGGCCTATTTGGATGATATTTTGATTGTTGGCAATATCCTGGAGTCGGCTGAACTGGCAGTTTCAGCCACTGTGGCACTTTTTCAGGAAATGGGGTTTATTATCCATCCAGATAAGTCAAAGTTCTGCCCTTCACAGGTCATGGATTATCTGGGGTTCACGGTGGATTCCAATCGCATGAGGGCCACCATACCGGCTAACAAGGTTGGGGATGTCACCCAAGTATGTCAGGATTTAGCCCGGGCCAGTATACCATCAATTAGACAAACTGCTAAGGTGATTGGTAAGATCGTAGCATTGTTTCCAGCAGCTCAATACGGGCCTTTGCATTATCAAAATTTGCAAAGAGCCAAGATCTCAGCGTTAAAACAAAACGCCGGACATTTCGACAGATCAATGCAGCTGCCTCTTAAAGCTCAGATTGAGTTACAATGGTGGGTGGACCATATTAGTGACTCATTTAAACCCATCATTGTGCCCAATCCGATGGTATACTTACAAACCGATGCAAGCTCCCATGCCTGGGGAGCTACGGACAACTATTCTAGTTGCGGGGGCAGATGGGATACCCTTAAATCTACTCTCTTATTGTCACAAGGGATAAACTATTTGGAGATGCTTGCAGCATTTCACGGACTTCGAGCTTATTGTTCTAATCTTACTGACGCTCATGTCCGTATCCAAATAGACAATACCACTGCAGTGGCATATTTAAACCATATGGGCGGTACCAGGTCAATTTCATGTGATGAATTGGCTAATACAATTTGGCTCTGGTGTATTCAACCGAATATTTGGATTTCAGCTACCTATTTACCAGGTGAGCTCAATACTGTGGCGGACACCAGGTCACGCAAGTTTAATGACAACATCGAGTGGATGTTGCATCCTCAAATCTTCACTAAAGTTACAGCCAAATTTGGTAATCCGGATATCGACCTCTTTGCGTCGCGGTTGAACCATCAGGTACCAACATACGTTTCGTGAGAACCAGATCCTGGGGCAATGGCGATGGATGCATTCTCGCTGGACTGGGGGAAATGGTTTTTCTATGCATTCCCCCCATTTTGCCTCATCAGTCGGGTATTGCAGAAAGTCCAGATGGATGCTGCTAAGGGCATTCTTATCATACCCGACTGGCCTACGCAGCCATGGTATCCGGTGGTCTTTGACATGATCAGTCAACCTTGGGTCCTCTTAGAGGGTTGCCCACAATTGGTCACTAACCCTGTGTCAGGGGAACCACATCCCTGCCACAGCTATCTAAACTTGTTGGCTTGCAGGTTCTGAACCGGCCATTACTGCGGTATGGCCTATCACCCAGAACAATGGATACCATTGGAGCGTCATGCCGGGAGTCCACCAGGCGGCAATACCTCTCCCACATCCGAAAATGGGAAACCTACTGCGGCCGCTCCCAAATTACATATGACGCCGCATCCATAGCCGACGTATTTGGAATTCCTGGCGGGGTTGCACCATGATGAACACTTGAGCTACAGTGCCATCAACAGCGCCAGAAGCGCGCTGTCATTCTACCTCAATATTGAGGTAGGATCCAACAGGCTGGTGTCCAGACTCATTCGGGGTATATTCAATTCGAATCCGCCCAGACCACGCTATAATATCACCTGGGATGTCAGGAAAGTACTAACCCTGCTCAGGACGTGGTCGCCCATGGAGGGGCTAGAGCTGGACAAACTCACCATGAAGCTGGTGATGTTACTAGCACTGACTTCAGCGCAGAGGGTACAGACACTGCATAAAATCCGGATCGACAGGATGATCTCTACCCTTGCAGAAGTAGTCTTCTTTATAGATGAGCTACTAAAGCAGCATAGACCTGGGTGCACAGGGCTGCAGCTGAAGTTCCCGGCATACCCCGCAGATGCTAGGCTATGTTTAGCCGCCCATATCCGTCACTATGTCAAAGTGACGAGAAACATATGGGGAATGGAGAAATACCTGCTTGTCACTCACAGGAAACCTCACCATCGAGTGACAGTCCAGACGATATCCAGGTGGCTCAGGATCGTCTTGGGTAAGTCAGGTATCAACACTAATGTTTTCAAATCCCATTCCACCAGGGCTGCATCAACGTCGGCGGCGAGGGTCATGGAGGTGCCCATGGACCATATTCTCGCTACAGCAGGATGGGCGAATGAAGCCGTCTTTCAGCGGTTTTACAACAAGCCTGTTGCTGCTCCTCTACAGTTCGCGGAGGCCGTGCTGAATGCAGGTCAAGAGCGTAGAGATGTCCCCGAATGAGGGTTTTTTTGCTTTGTTTGTTAATAAATACTATTCTTGTTTTTCAGTACAAGCAGTTTGGAAAATTGTTTACTCCCATCCATCCTTAATAGTGGTGTGTCAGCATGGACGTGGTCCAGGGCGTGCAATCACAGAGCTTTGAAGTCTTCACGAAGTCACTCACGTGACTCCGAAATGAAATAGTAAGATTAAACGAGAACTTACCAGTTCGAAGGTTGATCTTTATTTTATGAGGAGTTGCGATGAGGGATTTTGTGCCCTCCGCTCCCAACCCTCGATCATAATCAACTGGTAATTAGAGTCTCTTCAATCTTACTATGCCAAGTCATTTCTGTTGTTGTTTCTGTGATTCCACACCGCTACTTTGAAGAATGTCGCGCATGCGTGCTGGCGGGTTCTTCACAAAATCCTTCAGCGCAACTCCTCATAAAATAAAGATCAACCTTCGAACTGGTAAGTTCTCGTTTAATCTTACTATTTTAATCCAAATATTAAATTGTCCAGCGTTTTTTTTTCTAAAAAATATATCGCGAACGGGAGTCGGATCGATTATTCTTCAGCAGATAGCAGACCAAGGAGGTCCACCTCCGATTGGCAGTACAAAACGGCATTTTAATCCCGCCGCCCCCCCCCAAGGCGCCAAAATCGCGCACATGGCCAGTGGGAGAACTGCAGCGCCGCTGAAGGTAAGTATTGTAACATCGCTACATTGTCATGTAGTGTGGTGTATCAAGTTTCATTCAGATTGATGGTATATTTTACAAGTTATTCACATTTCAAACTTTACAAAGTTAAATTTTTCACTTAACTTCTCACTGTGAAAAATCCAAATCCAATTGCTGGCCTTGCCCACAACAATGTTGCAAATCACAGGACACTGGCAGCAAGTGCAATTGCATTTTTTTTTAAGTTTAATAAGAGGGAGGATGAATAAGGGGAAATGAGCCGCCCCTGCGCAGCTGTGGGCTATGGGTGAGAGGTGGCATATTGCGTTGGGGAACGGGTTGCGTTGGAGGACCAGGCCTCCCGTGGAGGCTGTGGGTGAGTGGTAGAATATTGTGTTGGGGGAATGGGTTATATTGGGGGACCAGGCCTCCCTTGTGATTGGATCCCAACGGGTCCCACTTGGTATACTATCTATCTATTTATATCTATCTAAATATTAAAACTCTCATCTCGTTTGTTTCTATCTATCCGCGTATATAACAATTACAGCACGGAAACAGGCCATCTCGATATATCGTATATGTGTGTGATCAAGGACCTTCACCAAAATGGTACATGATAACGCTAAAATATTTGCACCACCTTACTTGCCATTGTCATGTGGTGGCCTGTGTCAAGTTTCGTTCAGATTGATGTTATATTTTACAAATTATTCATAATTGTTAACTTTAGAAATTCAAGTTTAAGAAAAAATTAGCAGCTAAAGTCCTTGCTGGCCCAGCTTGCAACAAAATTGCAACAGTCGCAATCGAGGAACATTCAGTCCTTCCAGCAAGTTTTTAGCTGAACAGGAGGGAGAGGGGGCAATTGCCTCATTTTTTAAAGTCCTCCCAAGCAAGAGGAGGGGGAGGCAGTGCTGGGCAATGCACAGTTGGGAGCTATGGATGTGTGCTGGAATATTGGGAAATGGGTGAGTGGTGGAATATTGAGTTGGGGGAACGGGTTGCGTTGGGGGAACATGTGAGTGGTGGAAACGGGTTGCATTGGGGGAATGGGCTCTCATCTTGTTTGTTTATATGTGTGTGTGTATAGAAACATAGAAAATAGGTGCAGGAGGAGGCCATTCAGATCTTTGAGCCAGCACTGCCATTCATTGTGATCATGGCTGATCGTCCACCATCAATAACCTGTGCTGGCCTTCTCCCCATATCCCTTGATTCCACTAGCCCCTAGAGCTCTATCCAACTCGCTCTTAAATCCATCCAGTGATTTGGCCTCCACTGCCCTCTGTAGCAGGGAATTCCATAAATTCTCAACTCTCTGGGTAAAAAGTTTTTTCTCAGCTCAGTCTTAAATGACCTTCCCTTTATTCTAAGACTGTGGCTCCTGGTTCTGAACTCGCCCAACATTGGGAACATTTTTCCTGCATCTAGCTTGTCCAGTCCTTTTATAATTGTATATGTTTCTATAAGATCCCCCCTCATCCTTCTAAACTCCAGTGAATACAAGCCTAGTCTTTTCAATCTTTCCTCATATGACAGTTCCGCCATCCCAGGGATCAATCTCGTGAACCTACGCTGCACTGCCTCAATCACAAGGATGTCCTTCCTCAACTTAGGAGACCAAAACCGTACACAATACTCCAGATGTGGTCTCACCAGAGCCCTATACAACTGCAGAAGAATGGTATGTATGTGATCCTGAAATTACGCCAAAACGGTACACGATAGCACTGTAATTTTTGTGCCACCTTACCCACAATTGTCTTGTGGTGTGTTTTTTTATCAAGTTTTGTTCAGATTGATGTTATATTTTACAAGTTATTCACATTTTTAACTTTACAAAATCCCACTTGACAAAAAATGTCTTCAATCTGGCAGTTAGCAGCTATGAGGTCACAATGGGATTGTAGTGCTGCCCGCTACAATGTCCTGGCAGCCCTAGCAAGTGAAATTGCTTTTAAAAAAAAAAGTTTAAAATGAGGGTGTGTGAATAAGGGGAAATGAGCAGTCCCTGCCAGTTGGGGACTATGGGTTAGTGTTGAAATTTTGCGTTGGGGGATCGGATTGCATTGGGGGAACGGATGAGTGGTGGAATATTGCGTGGGGGACAGGTTGTGTTGAGGGACTGGCCTCCCATGTGACAGGGACCCAATGGGTCCCACTTGGTCTAGTATCTATCTATCTATATTACTAAAAGTAAGAGCTTGACCGCTTTTGACTCGCTGTGATTTGATTTCCGAGGGAACGCCGTCACTTACGGCCGTCATTTTTGGCCACCTTGCTCAGAGCATCCCTCCACCAGACTGGACCAGAGGATTTTTCCCATCGATGACAAATCAGAGAGATATTAATTGTTCTTTAAACAATTGCCATTCTCTCTGCTGCCCCTGCTGGTGGGAGGGACTATACAACCCGGAAGTGGTGTGCCTCACTCACTCTGCAAGATGGAGGAAGCGTGAGGGTCACATCTCTCTGAGCTCTGAATAACACTGAACACATGTCTATTCAACTGTGAGTGCAGTTAACTTAATGTGGTTTGAAAATGAAAGTATGGTTGGTTTGAAGTTAAAAGGCACTGCAATAGGTTGTATGGGGGTTTTGGTTTGAAGTAAAAAGGCACTGCATGCAAAGGGTTGTTTGGGTGGTTTGTGTTGAAGTAAAAAGGCACTGCACGCAAATGGTTGTTTGAGGGCTTTGGGTTGAAGTAAAAAGGCACTGCATGCAAATGGTTGCTTGGGTTTTGGGTTGAAGGGAAAAGGCACTGCAAATGGTTGTTTGACTAAACTTGACAACTTCCTGTTTGCACTATATTGATTTTAGAATTGGTGGAGAGGTGGAATATTGCATCGGGGGACCAGCCCTCCTGTGTGAACATGGGACCCAACGGGTTCCACTTAATCTAGTATATTACTAAAACTCACATCTTGTTTGTTTGTAATTCTGCATGTGAGTGAGTTAGATCCCGGAACTACGGCAAAACGGTACATGATAGCGCTACAATGTTTGGACCACCTACTCACAATTGTCTTGTGGTGTATTTTTATCACGTTTTGTTCAGTTTGATGTTATATTTTACAAGTTATTCACATTTTTAACTGTACAAAATCCCACTTTGAGAAAAAAATTCTTCCATCTGTACGCCGGCAGTTACAGCTATGACGTCACAATGGGATCCAAATCCGTGCTGGCTGTCCCCGCAACAATGTTACAATCACAGACCACTGAGTCCTGCCAGTAAGTTTTTTAAGTTTAAAAACAGGGAGTCTGAAGAGGAGAGGGAGGGAGTGCTGGGGGAGGCAGGGGAAGTGCATTTGTATTATTTTTTAAGTCGTTGCAGCAAGTGCAATTGGGAGGCTGAAGAGGAGGGGGGGGTGAGTGCTGGGGATAAGGGGAAATTAGCCGCCCCTGCACAGTTGGGGGCGATGTGTGAGTGGTGGAATATTGCGGTGGGGGAACAGGTTGCGTTGGGGGAACGGATGAGTGGTGCAATATTGCATTGAGGGAACGGGTTGCGTTAGGGGAACCGGGTGAGTGGTGGTATATTTCGTTAGGGGGGACGGGTTGCGTTGGGGAACCAGGCCGTTGCAGTGGCAGTTAGAGCTATGATGTCAGAATGGGATTTCTTTTGCACCAATGTTGCAATCACAGAACAGAGGGAGTCTGAACAGGAGGGGAAGGGAGTGCTGGGGGAGGCAGTGAATTGGAATTTTTTTTAAGTCCTGGCAGCGTGCTTGCATTTTTAATTAAAAAGTTTAAAATGGAGGATGTAAAGGAAGGGGAAGGAGTGCTGGGGGATAAGGGTAAATGAGCTGCCCCTGCACAGTTGGGGGCTATGGGTTAGTGGTGGAATATTGCGTTGGGGGAACGGGTTACGTTGGGGCCACGGGTGAGTGGCGGATTATTGCATTGGGGAACGGGTTGCGTTGGGGGACAAGACCTCCTGCGTGACAGGGACCCAACGTAAATCTATGTATCAAAATATTACTAAAACTCTCATCTTCTTTCTATCCATCTATCTATGCGTATGTGTTCCCGGAACTACGCCAAAATTATACACGATAGCGCAAAAATGTTTCATACCTTAATCACAATTGTCCTGTGGTTGTTTTGTGTGGTTGTTTCGGAATGGGCATGTAACATCCTCTAGATGGTAGTAATTGGGACTTTAATATCTTTTCCAAGGATCAAAGAACAGTCAAAAATTGACAAATTAAACCCACCTGTGTGTAAAATTACAGCAGATTGCATCACATTATGGTAAGAACACTTAGGTGGAAAATTAGTTTAACACCTTATCCCAGTGAAAGAATCTTCACTGCAGCACTTCATTGCGATTGCATGGAAGCATCATCTGAGGCTAGGAGATCAAGTTCTGGATTGGTTTCCAAAGTCACTTTTTACTGACATGGAGATGAAGAATATCACCAATCAATGCTAAGTGCTGGAATAGCTCAACAGGTCGGGTAGCATCTCGGGAAGACGTGGATTAGTGATGCTTCAGTCTAAAGAAAGGTCTGAAGAAACTCAAAACATAGAAACACAGAAAAATAGGTGCAGGAGTAGGCCATTCGGCCCTTCGAGCCTGCACCGCCATGCAATATGATCATGGCTGATCATCCAACTCAGTATCCCGTACCTGCCTTCTCTCCATACCCCCTGATCCCCTTAGCCACAAGGGCCACATCTAACTCCCTCTTAAATATAGCCAATGAACTGGCCTCAGCTAACTTCTGTGGCAGAGAAGTCCAGAGATTCACCACTCTCTGTGTGAAAAATGTTTTTCTCATCCTCGGTCCTACAAGACTTCCCCCTTATCCTTAAACTGTGACCCCTTGTTCTGGACTTCCCCAACATCGGGAACAATCTTCCTGCATCTAGCCTGTCCAAACCCTTAATAATGTTGTAAGTTTCTATAAGATCTCCCCTCAATCTTCTAAATTCTAGCGAATATATGCCGAGTCTATTCAGTCTTTCTTTATATGAAAGTCCTGACATCCCAGGAATCAGTCTGATGTACCTTCTCTGTACTCCCTCTGTGGCAAGAATGTATTTCCTCAGATTAGGAGACCAAAACTGTACGCAATACTCCAGGTGTGGTCTCACCAAGACCCTGTATAACTGCAGTGTAACCTCCCTGCTCCTATACTCAAATCCTTTTGCAATGAATGCTAACATACCATTCGCTTTCTTCACTGCCTCTGCACCTGCATGCCTACTCTCAATGACTGGTGTACCATGACACCCAAGTCTCGTTGCACCTCCCTTTTCCTAATCGGCGACCATTCACATAATAGTCTACTTTCCTGTTTTTACCACCAAAGTGGATAACCTCACATTTATCCACATTATACTGCATCTGCCATGCATTTGCCCACTCACCCAACCTATCCAAGTCACCTTGCAGTCTCCTAGCATCCTCCTCACAGCTAACACTACTCCCCAGCTTCGAGTCATCTGCAAACTTGGAGATGTTGCATTCAATTCCCTCATCCAAATCATTAATATATATTGTAAATAGCTGGGGTCCCAGCATCGAGCCTTGCGGTACCCCACTAGTCACTGCCTGCCATTCTGAAAAGGATCCGTTTACTCCTACTCTTTGCTTCCTGTTTGCCAGCCAATTCTCTATCCACATCAATACTGAACCCCCAATACCGTGTGCTTTAAGTTTGCATACTAATCTCTTATGTGGGACCTTGTCGAAAGCCTTCTGAAAGTCTAGATATAACACATCCACTGGTTCTCCCTTATCCACTCTACTAGTTACATCCTCGAAAAATTCTATCAGATTTGTCAGACATGATTTACCTTTCGTAAATCCATGCTGACTTTGTCCAATGATTTCACCACTTTCCAAATGTGCTGCTATTCCATCTTTAATAATTGACTCCAGCAGTTTCCCCACCACCGATGTTAGACTAACTGGTCTGTAATTCCCCGTTTTCTCTCTCCCTCCCTTTTTAAAAAGTTGGGTTACATTAGCTCCCCTCCAATCCTCAGGAACTACTCCAGAATCTAAAGAATTTTGAAAAATTATCACTAATGCATCCACTATTTCTGGGGCTACTTCCTTAAGTACTCTGGGATGCAGCCTATCTGGCCCTGGGGATTTATCGGCCTTTAATCCATTCAATTTACCTAACACCACTTCCTGGCTAACCTGGATTTCACTCAGTTCCATCTTATTTGACCCCCGGTCCCCTGCTATTTCCGACAGATTATTTATGTCTTCCTTAGTGAAGGCAGAACCAAATTAGCTATTCAATTGGTCTGCCATATCCTTGTTCCCCATGATCAATTCTGAGTGCAAGGGACCTACATTTTTTTAACTAATCTTTTTCTCTTCACTTATCTATAAAAACTTTTGCAGTTAGTTTTTATGTTCCCTGCCAGTTTTCTTTCATAATCTATTTTCTATTTCCTAATTAATCCGTTTGTCCTCCTCTGCTGGACTCTGAATTTCTCACAGAACTCTGGTAGGCTGCTTTTTCTCTCCAACCAGCAATTCTACCCCACCTCCTTTTCATTTCTGTCTATCCCTCCTGAATATTGAATATCCCTGGATGTTCAGCTCCCAGCTTTGGTCACCCTGGAGCCATGTCTCCGTGATCCCAACTATATCATATTCATTAATAACTATCTTCACATTCAACTCATCCACCTTATTCAAATGCTCCTTGCATTGAGACATAAAGCCTTCAGGCTTGTTTTTACAACACTCTTACCCCTTATACAATTATGTTGAAAAGTGGCCCTTTTTGATTTTACACCCCTCTGTCTCTCTGCTCACACATTTGAGAAACCCACCACCTCTTATTCTCTGTTTATTATATTTTTCTTCTTTCTCCCCTATTACCTATCCATACATTATACATCGGCGAGACCAAACGTAGGCTGGGCGATCATTTCGCTGAACCCCTTTGCTCAGCCGCCTGTACCTACCCGATCTCCCAGTTGCTAAACACTTTCATTCTCTTTCCCATTCCCACACAGACTTTTCTGTCCTAGGCCTCCTCCATTTTCAGTGAGGCTAAGCGCAAATTGGAGGAACAGCATCTTATATTTGGTTGGGCAGCTTGCAGCCCAGTGGTATGAATTTTGATTTCTCTAACTTCAGGTAGCCCCGGAATTCACACTTTATCCCTCCCCCACTCAAGGCGCACTAGCTTCTCGTTTTCACCCAACAACCAGCTAACAATGTGTACGAAGGAACTGCAGATGCTGGATTAAACCGAGGATAGACTCAAAAAGCTGGAGTAACTCTGCGGGACAGGCAGCATCGCTGGGGAGAATAAATGGGTTACGTTTCGGTCGAGACCTTCAGCGAACAATGGTCTGTTTCCTACTTTTTTGCATATCTTTCATTCATTGTTTTTTATTTCTCTATGTCATCGTCTATATCTCTAGTTTCCCTTATCCTTAACCAGTCTGAAGAAAGGTTACGACCCGAAACGTCACCCATTCCTTCTCCCCAGAGATGCTGCCTGTCACGTTGGGTTACTCCAGCTTTTTGTTTGTATCTTTGGTTTAAACCAACACCTATCCAGATCTTTCAGAGATGCTGCCTGACCAACTGAGATGCTCCAGCATTTTGTAATTTTTTTGGGCAAACAACACTTACCTTGTTTCTATCACTAATAAATGATCTTTCTATTGATACAAATCGCATTTTGTTGCTTTGTCAACATGTGCAAAAGCACAAAATATCCAGTTTCATGGAATTTGTCTAGTCTAAGCCAACATCTAGTTCATATTCCATTCCTAAAAATAAATTGTTTTATTGTGGCACAGCTGGCAGAGCTGCTGCTTCATTGCGCCAGGGACCGGGGTTCGATCCTGACCTTGGGTGTTATGGAAGTCTGAAGTTTGCAGGTTCCTCCTGTGACCACGTGAGTTTCCTCCTGATGCTCCTATCTCCTCTTACATCCCAAAGATGTCAAAGTCAAAAGAGTTTATTGTCATGTGTCCCTGACAGGACAATTAAATTCTTTCTTTGCTTCAGCATAACAGAACATAGTGGGCATTGACTACAAAACAGATCAGTGTGTCCATATACCATTATATACGTAAATACACACATGAATAAATAAATTGATAAAGTGCAAATAACAGAGAAAGGTGGTATAAATGTTCAGAGTTTTGTTCGAGCTAAATTTTATAGCCTGATGGCTGTGGGGAAGTAGCTATTGCTGAACCTGGTCGTTGCAGTCTTCGGGCTCCTATACCTTCTACCTGAAGGTAGCAGAGAGATGAATGTGTGGCCAGGATGGTGTGGGTCCTTGATGATGCTGCCAGCCTTTTTGAGGCAGCGACTGCGATAGATCCCCTCGATGGAAGGGAGGTCAGAGCCGATGATGGACTGGGCAGTGTTTACTACTTTTTGTAGTCTTTTCCTCTCCAGGGTGCTGAAATTGCCGAGCAAAGCCACTATGCAACTAGTTAGCATGCTCTCTACTGTGCACCTGCAGAGGTTCGAGAGAGTCCTCCTTGACAGACTGACTCTCCGTAAACTTCTCAGGAAGTAGAGGCGCTGATGAGCTTTCTTAATAATTACATCTGTGTTCTCGGACCAGGAAAGATCTTCAGGGATGTGCATGCCCTGGAATTTGAAGCTCTTGACCCTTTCAACCATCAACCCGTTGATATAAACAGGCCTGTGGGTCCCCATCCTACTTCCAAAATCCACAATCAGTTCCTTGGTTTTGCTGGTGTTGAGGGCCAGGTTATTGTGCTGGCACCATATGGACGGTCGCTCGATCTCTCTTCTATACTCTGACTCATCCCCATCAGTGATACGTTGCACAACAGTGGTGTCATCAGCGAACTTGATGATGGAGTTCGCACTATGACCGGCTACGCAGTCATGAGTATAGAGTGAGTGCAGCAGGGGGCTGAACACGCAGCCTTGTGGTGCTCCCGTGCTGATTGTTATCGAGTCTGACACATGCCCACCAATACGAACAGACTGTGGTCTGTGAATGAGGAAGTCGAGGATCCAATTGCAGAGGGATGCGCAGAGACACAGTTCTGTGCGTTTGGTAACCAGCTTAGAGGGGATGATTGTGTCAAATGCCGAGCTGTAATCGATGAATAACAGCCTGACATATGAGTTTTGTTGTCCAAGTTGTCCAGAGCGGAGTGGAGGGTTAGCGAGATCGCATCCACCGTTGATCTGTTGTGGCAGTAAGCGAACTGCAGTGGGTCCAGGTTTTTGTTGAGGTAGGAGTTGATTTGCACCATGATCAACCTCTCAAAACACTTCATCACCACAGGCGTTAGTGCCACTGGTCGATAGTCATTGAGGCATGTCACCTTGCTCTTCTTGGGCACCAGTATTATTGATGCCCTTTTGAAGCAGGTGGGAACCTCAGACCTCAGTAGTGAGAGGTTGAAAATGTCCGTTTAAAAACTCCAGCCAGTTGGTCCGCACCGGTTTTTAGAACACGAACAGGTATACCATCAGGTCCAGGCGCTTTTTGAGGATTTACCCCTCTGAAGGATTTCCTGACGTCGGCCTCTGTGACCGAGACTGAAATACCATCACAGCGAATGGGCGCTCGGGAAGGCACATCGGTGTTCTCCCTATCAAAGCGTGTGTAAAACGCATAGAGCTCATCAGGGAGTGATGTTTTGCCGACATTCGCGCTGCCTCCTGGTTTCGCCTTGTAGGAGGTGATTGCATTCAAGCCCCAGAATGTGCGGGTTTGTCGTTGCTTGTTGCTTAATTCCTCTCTGTAAATTGTCCATCGTTTGTAGGAAGTGGATGAGCAAGGGGGATAACAGAACTAGCATGAGTTTATTGTTATACCTGGGACATATGACAAGAAAACACTCTTGATCGATGATCGGCATGGATTCTGAGGGCTGAAGGGTCCTGTTTCCATGCTCTACCAGGTAACTAAACTAAATCACTATGTCAGTCTGTATCTGTTGCATATTTAAATAGATGAAGATCAATTTATTTCCCTGTATTGATCACTGCATCAGCTAACGGTCTATTCCAAAGTTCTGAATTTTTTACCAATTATTTCTTCCATTCTCTGTCTCTCCTGAAAATGCTTACTGGCTATATTACATTTCCATTGACTGGTCCAGGAACACTGAGGCACTGTATAAGAAGGGACAGAGCCATCTGTACTTATTGAAGAGGCTCTGTTCTTTCCACGTCTGCAGTAAGATGCTGCAAATGTTCTATCAATCGGTGGTGGCCAGTGCCATCTTCTTCGCTGTCGTGTGCTGGAATAGCAGGGCGAAAGCCACTGACGCAAACAGAATTAACAAGCTCATCAGGATGGCTGGCTCTGTCCTGGGATTGGAGTTGGATTCACTGGAGCTAAAATAATGATTTATTATGGGTGGGTTTGAACAGGAGCACCAGCTCGAGGTGTTGCCTCTGGACAGCAGCAGAACCAATTTTGCTCCTGATCTGCTCCAACTTTCTTATAAGTGCACATTTTAGGATAGGTGGAAGATTAGATGTGTGAACCATTTCATTTCCCCAAAGTCATTGATGAACATTTGTCATCATTCCTGATCAACACTAATTAATTAGATGAAATAAAACACAAAGTTGTGCTGTTCTCAGTAAAATATCATTGTCATTCAAATAACCACTTTTAAGACATTTTGAGACCTAGTCGTATAGCATTGAAACAGGCTGTCGGCCCAACTTGCCCACGCCGACTAACATGCCCCAGCTACACTAGTCCCACCTGTTTGCATTTGGCCCACGTCCCTCTAAACCTATGTGTAGGAAATAACTAAATATGCTGGTTTTAAATCAAAGGTAGTGACAAAATGCTGGAGTAACTCAACGGGACTAGCAGCATATCTAGAGAGAAAGAATGGGTGATGTTTCGGGTCGAGACCATTCTTCAGACTGAAGAATAGTCTTGACCCAAAATGTCACCCATTCCTTCTCTCCAGAGATGCTGCCTGTCCCGCTGAGTAACTCCAGCATTTTGTCTACCTTCCCTCTAAACCTATCCTATCCATGTACCTATCTAAATCTTTCTTAAACATTGTGATAGTACCTGCCTCTTCTACCTCCTTCGGCTGCTCGTTCCATAAACCCACCACCCTTTGTGTAAAAAAAGTTACCCCGCGGGTTCCTTTCCCCCCTCAACTTAAACCTTTGGTTCTCGATTCCCCTACTCTGGGCAAAAGACTGCATTTACCTGATCTATTTCTCTCATGATTTTGTACACCTCTATATGCTCACCTCTCATCCTCCTGTGCTCCAAGAAATGGGCCCTAGCCTGCTCAACCTCTCCCTATTGCTAAGGCCCTCCAGACCTGGCCACATCCTCGTAAATATCCTTTGTATCTTTTCCAGCTTGACAACATCTTTCCTATAACATGGTGACCAAAACATCTTTATAACTAACATGGCATCCCAACGTCCATACTCAATATAGACACAAAAATCTGGAGTAACTCAGAGGCTCAGACAGCATGTTTTGGACCTATACTCAATACTCCAGAGCTGCCAACTCTCACGCATTTCGCCAAATTCTCACGCTGATCACAGAATTTCTCACGACAGAGCGTGAGAAATTCTGTGATCAACAAGAATTTCAAAACTGACATCAACTGCATGGGCCGCGGGTGTTAGAGAGCCGGGGCGGAGGGAGGGATGGAAGCAGAAGCAGCGGCGGGGACAGATGCGGACGGGGAGTCGGGGCTGGCGACTGTTTGTCGGGCTGGTGAGTCGCTCGCTGCGGCTCCGGCCATGGAGCAGCCTCAGTTCAAGAGTCCCGGGCCAACGGAGGTGTTGGAAGCGTTGTGCCGCTGCATTGAGAGTCTCTGTGCCGAATTTGCCCTGGTGACTGGCATGGACTAGGCTGCGGTGGTGCATCCTGGAGGACAACCAGTGGCTGCTGGAAATAGGTACCAAGCACTGGGTAGAAGCGGTGGAAGATAGTGGCCTTCAAATGGGGGTTGGAGAAAGCATCCTGCTTCCTGGCTAGATTTTCACTTACTGTAACTGCAGGAAAAATGTTCCCGGTGCTGGGGGAGTTCAGAACCAGGGGTCACACAGTTTAAGAATAAGGGGTAGGCCATTTAGGACTGAGATGAGGACAAACTTTCTTCACCCAGAGAGTTGTGAATCTGTGGAATTTTCTTCCACAGAAGGAAGTGGAGGCCAATTCACTGGAAGTTTTCAAGAGAGTTACATTTAGCTCTTGGGGCTAGCGAAATCAAGGGATATAGGAAAAAAAAACAGGAAAGTGGTACTGATTTTAGATGAATAGCCAAGATCATATTGAATGGCAGTGCTGGCTCGAAGGTCCGAATGGCCTATTCCTGCACCTATTTTCTATGTTTCTATGCTTGAATATTTGGCAATAAATCTCGACCACTTAAATTTGAAGCATTCATGCATGGTGGAGGTATAATGTAGTCATGGAGTGATAGTGTGAGAACAGGCCCTTTGGCCCAACTTGCCCACACCCGTTAACATGTCCCAGCTACACTACCTGATTTTGGTCCATATCCCTCCAACCGTTCCTATCCATGTATCAGTCAAACTGTTTCTTAAATGTTGGGATAGTCCCTGTCTCAACTACCTCCTCTGGCAGCTTGTTCCATACACCCACCACCCTTTGTGTGGAAAAAGATACCCCTTAAAAAGTTACCTCTTAAAAATATTCTTCAAACAAAAAACATTGCAATCATACTTCTACAATGTGCTAAAACATGATTTTAATACATCAAATTTCGAAAGGTCCCTACCATGGGAGGGGGGGCACCCCTCTCCCACAACCTCCCCCCACTCAGTTACTCCACTCCCTCGCTGGGTACCAAGGCCAGTGATCAGTGATCGCTCAGCCCCCCCACTTGCAAAAATGCTCCATGGCCCCTGGTTCAGACGGAGAGCACTGCCAGATGTGAGCTGGGAACTGAGGCCAGTTGTGATCTCTGGTTCCCAATGCTCAGCGCTTCGTGTTTCGGAGTTGCCTAATGTTATTGATATGTAATGAGCTTGATTTGTAATTAATTGACAAAACCTTAATTTATTAATCCGGAATAACCAGGTGGATGGGATAAGTGTACTATTAACATGAATGCAAGGTGTTAGGCTGTCTGTCACAACATACAGCCCCGATAACCCATTATTTCCTTCAGTTAAATATTGGGAAGGTAGCATAATTGTCATTTGCCACTCAACTATTATGTTTGATTACCACACTGACTATTTCGTAACCACCCCCACCCCCCCGCCTCCAAATTCCTTTGGCAGGTTGAAAAGAAATGTCCGCAATCTCATTGTTTTATTAATTGAACACATAGATGAACATCCAAGGGTATGGAGAGAAGGCAGGTATGGGATACTGAGTTGGATGATCAGCCATGATCATATTGAATGGTGGTGCAGGCTCGAAGGGCCGAATGGCCTACTCCTGCACCTAATTTCTATGTTTCTATCCTCAAGGCGTGTAATCAGATGGAAACTGATTCAGATGCGATGTTTAAGAGCTTGTTCAAAGAAGGGGTTTTAAAGGAGCGGCAGAGATACCTGCAAGGGAATGTGTGAGGAAGTTATTATTTGTCTTTAGTTTTAGCTTGAACCAGGACATCTGAAGATTCAAAGTTTAATATAGTAATTGTGCTGATACTGACTCCAATCAACCATGTAATGAATATCATCCATTCCGGAGGTTTTATTTTTCTGATGACATTTAAACTTCACTTGGATTTCAATCACTTCAATGTAAAAGTAATTGGGAATGGGGAGCATTGGAACAAAAATTTGTCCTTGGTACATTTTAACTGTAATATAATAATGTATGCATGTTGGTAGGTGCAATCAAAACAACTATTTTTTAAAATTATTGTTGTGTTTATGAATACCACAGAACGTATTATGTACTCTCAAGATCACATGAAATAGAATATTATTGTGTAAATATATATTTATTGGACTTTAGATTTTGGAAAAGTCCCGGCTGAGAGGAAGACAGCAAAATACTGAAAATATTGGGGGTGAAAATGACTTCAGGACAGTTTGTTAGGAAAATTAAGGAAATGGTAACAGAATAATTATACAGCTGAGTGAGTATAATTTTATGGATGAGAAATTGTGTTCAACCAATTGATGACTTCTTTGACAAAGCAACTAGCATGTTCGATAACAAGGAAACCAATGGATGTAGCAAATTCTGTTATACAAAATTTGGTCCCCATAAAAGATTACTGCATTAGATAAGCACCTGTTGACTTGAACGTAATAGATTATGTCCAGGGTGTCAGATATGGGGTTTTATGTGTGGGCCAGATATATTATCAGTGCAGAAGTGCTAGGAGCAAGGCCAAGTGTGCATCCAGTCAAGGTCTGGAATAGTACTAGGTGTGCAGTCAAAGCTCAGACAATGGGAGTGTTCAGCACTGGGAACCTAAGTAGGTAAGCAGCTATGATCAGGGTAGAATAGGGGGCCGGGTGTAAGGCTGGACGCAGGGTCAGGAATGAGAGATGGTATGCAACTGGAGTCAGGGTCAGGAGTAGTACCAGGTGTGCAGTGAGACCCAGGTTGGTCAACATGGGCCAAGTGCTTGAGTATAATCTGATTTTCATACATGAATACACTAAGATCATTCATTCATGCACCTGTTGACCAGAGCCTGGCTCTACTGTGTAATGTAATTAGGAATGTAATTTAGCCTAACCTTATTCATAGCTAATTCAATGTAAAGCATAAATATTGCATTCAAATGTAAGTTAAAAGACTCTCTACAGTATGCACCAGATTGCACAATTTCAAGCTGAAAAATGCAAAAGCTCCGTACCAATGGGAGGGGGACACATCCACCCACACCCGCCTCCCCCACTCGGTCGCTACGCTCCCTCGGGCTTGGGCTATCGCAATTTCTCACTCCCAACTCTCACCCAATGTTGGCAGCCCTGCAATACTCTGAAGAAGGCCAATGTGTCGAAACCCCGTTTGACCAGCCTATCTACCTGTGATGCCACTTTCAAGGAACTATGTATCTGCACTACCAGATCCCCCTGCTCTACAACACTCATCAGAGCCCTGCTAATTTTACTATGAAGGTTATGCCCTGGTAGACTTCCCAAAATGCAACACTTCACCTTTATCTGCATTAAACTCCATTAACCATTCCTCTGCCTATTTGCCTAATCAAGATTGTGCTGCAATCTATATTAACCATCGTCGCTATCTACAATACCACACACTTTGGTGTCATCTGCAAACTTATTATGCTAAATCATTGATATAGATGATAAACAGCAATAGGCCCAGCACTGGCTTCATATTGGTCTGGTTGTTCCCATGGTGCAGTTCTGATCCTGTTTTGTTTAGTTTATTGTCAAAAAAAGCTTGTGTTGCGTGCTAACTAGTCAGCAGAAAGACAATACATGATTACAACCAATCCATCCACAGCGTACTGATATATAATAAAAGGAATAACAAGAATTATGTTTAGTGCAAGATACAGCCAGTAAAGTCCGATCAAAGATAGTCTGAGGATCTTGAATGAAGTAGATGGTAATTCAGGACTGCTCTCAGGTTGTTGGTTGGATGGTTCAGTTGCCTGATAACAGCTGGAAAGAAACTGTCCCTGAATCTGGAGGTGTGCATTTTCACACTTCTGTACCTTTTACCTGATGTGAGAAGGGAGAAGAGGGGGTGCGACTCGTCCTTGATTATGCTGCTGTCCTTGCCGAGGCAGCGTGAGGGGTAAATTGAGTCAATAAAAGGGAGGTTGGTTTGTGTGATAGTCTGAGCCGCATCCACAATTCTCTGCAATTTCTTGCAGTCTTGGATGGAGCTGTTCCCAAACCATGCTGTGATACATCCCGATAAAATACTTTCTAGGGCTCATCTGTAGAAGTTGGTGAGAGTTGTTAGGAACATTCCGAATTTCCTTAGCCTTCTTAGGAAGTAGGGGCATTAGTGCATTGGCCTGGGAACTCCCTTGGTGCTGCCTCAATGTCTGGCCACTCCCACTGAAATGCTGATCTATAAAATATTAGATAACTGATTTTTTTAAATTATCTTAGTAAAAGCACTAAAATCCAATATTTGAGCAGACTATAGAGACAGGGTGGACCTACAAGGTAAAATTCAAAAATGGGGCAAGGCCAACTTTGAAGGTATAAAACAGGAACTCGCTCGTTGATTTGAGCAGGTTGTTTGAAGGAAAAGGAACGTCAGGATAGTGGGATGTTTGTAAAAATGTGCAGACAGTCGCTTTTTTTTTCCTGCACTCTTTTAACTCTTTATTACTTATTTCATTTCTAATTTTTATTTCATTATTAAGAATTTAGATATTTTTGGGAGACACCTTTGGGAGACATATCAAACAGAACAAAAGCCCATCCACCCGCCATTCAAGCAGAATGTTATGTCTAATGTGTTAAACCATTTACTTTACCGCAGACCATATAACCTATAAAATGCAAGATACTACTACGGAAATTGGGGGTAAAGGAATTACATTCTGTAGTTGGAATGTCAAGAGCGTGAACGAACCAATTAAAAGAGGTAAAGTACTATCACACTTAAAATCAATTAATGCTGAAATAATGTTCCTTCAGGAAACCCACCTCAAAAACAAAGCATAAAACAGACTGAAAGGCAAATGGATTGATAAATTATATCATTCATCATTCTCCTTTAAGTCAAGAGGGGTAGCCATTTTAATTCGTAAGGGTACACCATTTAAACATACCTCTTCTATTGTTGATACAGAAGGTAGATATGTTATATTCGTGGGTGAATTGCAAGATTAATATTGGTGAATATTTATGCACCAAACTTTGACAACCCACTATTTTTTAAGAAAATATTTAATACTATTCCAGAATTTGGACAATACAATTTGATAATTGAAGGAGATTTAAACTGTACATTAGATCCCTATTTGGACAGATCGTCAACTCAAAAGGAAACAAAATCCAAGTCGTGTGAATTATTAAATTGATATATAAACAGTGGAAATATAAAAGACGTTTGGAGAATTGAAAACCCCTCCGGGCAAGAGTATTCATTTTATTCACCCGTGCACAAAATTTATTCAAGAATTGACTATTTCTTAGTGGATTCCAAACTTATTCCTAGACGTATAACTCAAAATATCATAATATTATTATATCCGACCACTCTCCCCTAACCTTCAGGGTAAAACTACAAGGAATATCGGAGAAACAGACAAATTGGAGATTTAACCCACAAATTATATACAACACGGCATGTTATGGCCATCTTAAGTCGCAGATTAAAACTTTTTTTCAGACAAATGACCTTCCAGAAATATCTGCTTCCCTGCTCTGGGAAACATTTAAAGCGTTTGTGAGAAGATGCCTTTCAAGCTTCCCGAAACAATAAGAACCGAGCTGAACAATATGAGCTAGAAAGACAGATAAAACAGCTAGACATGGAAAATGCGATCGCCTCGTCTATTATAAAACATAATAAAATTGCTGCTCTCAAATATAGGTTAAATCATATACTTTCAGCTCAAATCTTAAGGCTTTTTCAGCATACTAAACAAACACATTTTGACTGGAGATAAACCACAGAAATTGTTAGCTCGTCAACTCCGCAAACTAGAAGACGAACGCACAATTTACAAAATCAGATCAGACAAGGGAGACTTGCTTACACTACCCAAGGACATCAACGATAGATTTTTGCAATTTTATCAGACATACTCATCAAAAACACCAGCCACCTCTGCGAACATGCAAAACTTTCTGCAGAAATGCAACCTCTCTGGTTTAAACGAGAGAGAGAGAGAGAGAGAGTTATTGGATGCAGATATAACTACGATAGACATTGAAGAAACTATTAAGTCTCTGAAAAATGGGAAGTCCCCTGGCCCCGATGGCCTGAACAATGCATTTTATTAAAAAATCAGTGACTTGGTCTCCCCACGCTTACAAACTTTATGTAGCTATGCCTTTAAACAACAGATATTACCACCAATTCTGACTGAATCAACAATAATACTTATCCCAAAAAGAGATAATGATCTTGAAGACCCTGGCTCGTATAGAGCCATACCCTTTTAAACACGGACCATAAGATATTAGCTAAAATTTTAGCCCACAGATTAAGTTTGGTTATCGATAAATTAATACACCCTGAGCAATCAGGTTTTATATCGAAACGATATTATTTTCTTCAATTTGAGACGCTTGTTTAATATAATATATTCAAATAGAATACTAAATGAAGACTGAGCAATCATCTCGCTAGACGCTGAAAAAGCATTTGATCAAAAAGGAATGGTCCTATCCTTTTTCTGTGATGGAAAAATTTCAACTCGGTGAAAACTTTTGTTTATGGGTGAACCTATATAAAACCCCAACAGCTAGAATACTGACAAACCAAATGTTGTCACCCAAATTTCACTTATCCAGAGGTTGTAGACAAAGATGTCCGTTATTCCCGCTTTTATTTGCCCTCGTTATAGAACCACTCGCCAAGAGTATCAGATCTCCCCCAGACATCCATGGGTACAATACTAAACATACATAGAAAATAGGTGCAGGAGGAGGCCATTCAGCCCTTCGAGCCAGCACCGCCATTCATTGTGAATAAAAAAACTGCAATGAATGGCGGTGCTTGTACATTTTTGTAAATTGTACATACAATTAATAACATTTCTTTATACGCAGATGTATTATTATACATCACAAACCCCCAAATTAGCATTCCGAGTTTATTAAATCTCATAAATCAATTTGGCTCATTCTCCGGATATAGAATTGATTGGAATAAAAGCGAAATTATGCCAATAACGGAACAAAATCCATCTATACTTCAACAATTTCCTTTTAAAATCGCCTACAAATAGTTTAAATACATTGGAATCTATGTGACCAGGAAATATACTTCTCTATTCAAATCAAATTTTCCTTTTTTAGTTACTAAATTATACAGAAACATCCAATTTTGGAAAACACTTCCCATCTCACTAGTTGGTAGAATTAATGCTATAACGATGATCTTCATCGCCACAGAGGGTAGTTGAGGCCAGTTCATTGGCTATATTTAAGAGGGAGTCAGATGTGGCCCTTGTGGCTAAGGGGATCAGAGGGTATGGAGAGAAGGCAGGTACGGGATACTGAGTTGGATGATCAGCCATGATCATATTGAATGGCGGTGCAGGCTCGAAGGGCCGAATGACCTACTCCTGCACCTAATTTCTATGTTTCTATGTAAGTCTAAGGCTAATGAAGGATTAGCTTTACCAAACTTTCTATTTTATTATTGGGCGGTTAATATTAAAAATATAACTTTGACACTGATCAGCAGCCAGATTGGCTAAGGATGGAGAAGGAGGATTGTTTACCTTCTGACATGGGCTCGATTCTTTTAGCTCCAATAAATTTGAATATAAAAACATATGGAGGAAACCTGACTATACATAATGTTATCCGTATCTGGAAATAATTAAAATTTACTTTAAAATTGGGTAATTTATCTCTCTTCCTCCCTATTGCAAATAACCCTTCTTTCAAACCGTCTTAGATAGAGGATTTGTTCAATGGAAAACTCATGGAATTAAAATGGTGGGAGACCTTTATCAAAAAGGGACTTTCCTCTCTTTTCAGCAATTACAGCAGAAGTGCGAATTACATGTTATTAATTTTTTTAGACAATTACAACTTGGAGATTATGTAAAATTACATACGCAAGATTATAGATTTAGGGGCCCAGAAATCCTTGATGAATGTCTGAACCGACATCCCAACACAAATAAACGAATATCTTATATTTATAATACCTTTAGATACTGACATTCCTTCATCAGAGTCATATAGATGAGCATGGGAGGATGAATTGGCTCAACCCATAATGAAAGACATGGGATGAAAGTTAACAATATAAACATCATTGCTCGTTAAACACTAGACATTCCTTAATACAGTTTAAAATACTACATAGATTGCATTATTCAAACACAAAATTAAATAGGATCTTCCCAAGTACTTCCCCTCTCTGTGATAAATGTCAATTTCAAGAAGCCAATTTAACTCACACTTTTGCAACTTCTATAAAAATTATCTCTGATTGATTATTATGACAGGATGTTACAATCCCTAAGATTTCACTACAATTGACATTCTTGGGTATGACCACCGGGTGAATTTTGCTAACAATCAGACACATCTTCAGTTGTGTACCTCAACGTCACTGGGTGTTTCGGCCTTTTATCACAAGACACCCTCAGTCGAGGCAGGCCCACCACAGGTTGATCAGACCTGGGTGTGTGTCTTATTGCTAGCTTCTAGATGGTCACGTGGCAGCCCAGACAGCATCTTTCCTCTTCAGCCACAGCCAGTGACTGCTCTGTTCGGCGGCATTGGCAAGTTCTTTTATTGCCCTCCTTTGCGCCTGGCCTTTGACTCCTACTTCCCTCGGGAGCCTTGCGGTGGAATTGGCTACAAAGCCACTGCACCCCACCTCCACTGGACACAACCTTACCCTCCAACCTCTCTCCTCTGCCTCTGCTGCAAGGTTTGAATATCAAAGCTTTTTCCTTTCATAAGCCTCGTCCACAGCCTCCTCCCATGGGACCGTCAGCTCCATGATGAAAACACGCCAACAGGAGTTGGACCCGAGAACGAGGTCTGGTCGCAGGTTGGTAACTGCGATTTCAACTGGGAACGAAAGCCTCTGGCCTAGGTCAACACGTATTTCCCAGTCCCTGGCTGCGTTTAGTGGGCATGAGTTGAGAGGCGAAGGGTTAATCCTCCGTTTCTTTCCTGGATGAAGGATGGTATTTGTGGGAATGTTATCTGGGCATTGATAGGCATGGCGTTGGTGGTAACTCTCTTGCACTCGAGTTCACCTGCCAAACACCTCAGCACCTGGTTGTGTCGCCAGGTGTACCTGCCTTGTGTTAGGCTGGTCTTACAACCGACTAGGATGTGCATGAGGTTTGCTGGAACTGCACACAGGGGGCAGGCTGGATCCTCTCTCAGCCAAAGATTTAGGTTTGTGGGATAGGGAAGGACGTCATATGTGGCTCTGATAATGAAGCTCAACTTATTTGACTCCATGGTCCACAGTTCTCTCCATGTGATCTTCCTCCTCTCAACGCCATCCCACGTCATCCAGCGGCCTTGTTTGGCTTGGGATATGGCTTTGGCCCACCTGGCTGCTTCTTCCTGGTGGCGCACTTCCTCCACCACCAGGTGCCGACGTTCAGCTAGAGTAGCCTTTTGCCAGGTGGGTTTCATTGCTCCCAGGCCAAAGCCCCCTCGGCCTTGTTGGACATGGCCCAATATGTCCCGGTGTTGGAGGGCGGATTTTGCGTCCAGTACCACTGCTGCTGGAGTCCATTTCCTCCCTGTTGCTAGGATTGGAGCGACACCTCTAAAGTTACCGATAATCAATTGGACCCAGATCCAAAATTAATAATATTAGGATTATCAGAACATACCACAAACTTTACGATTAGGATTATCAGAACATACCACAAACTTTATGATAAGCCAGAGACACCTTCTTGATTACAGTTTAATAATTGTAAAAACATTAATACTTAAATTTTGGAAAAAAAACGAGACCTTGCATTTGGAAAAAATAAGATTTGTCTTAATTGACAAACCAGAAGTATTTTTTAAAATATGGTCTCCATTTATTGAATTAAAAAAAAAGTAAACTGGTTTAACACAAAATTAAAGTAAAAACTTGAGTTTAAGGTTGGATGAACAACTATACTCAACATCTCCCGGATCTATCTCCAAAATCTTTATATTTGTAATCTCCTTTCTTTCTTGCTTTTTTCTTTCTATTAGTTTACCATCCCTCTTATCTCTTTGTTTCTTTATTTCTTTTCTTTTAAAAAAAACTTTAAAAATTGAAGCTATGTAAGAACTCTGTAACCAGTTTGTCGTTTATTATCATTTGTACATATGCTTTTAATAAAAATATTATTTTTAAAAAAAAGAATGAAGAGCAAGGCAGGTGAGCTTGGATAACGAGGGAAATTGGGCTCTGGTCAAGTAAGAATGGGTCAAGTATAAGTAGCTGGGATCAAGGTATACCTGAAGGAGTTTCAAGAACTGAGGAGCAAGCTAAAAAAGCAAATCAAGAGGGCAAAAAGGGGACATGAGATAGATCTGGCAGATAAGATTATGGATAATTCCAAGGGATTTTATTTACTTAAAGGGAAAAAGGGTAACCAGAGAGAGAATGGCATCCCGCAGGAATGAAAGCAGTCAACTCTGTGGAGCCACAGTAAATGGGCAAGGTCCTCAACAAGTATTTTTCCTCCATTTTTACTGTGGAGAAGGGGAATTTGGGGTTGTATTACGGTCAGGAGGTGCTGAAGGTCCTGATGCGTATGAAGGTAGACAAATCCCCTGGGCCTGATCAGATAAATCTGAGGACACTGTGGGAACCTCTAGAGGAAATTGCAGGTGCCCTGGCAGAGATTTACGTGTCATCATTAAATGCAGGTGATGCGCTGGAAGACTGGATGGTGGCAAATGTTATGCTTCTATTCAAGAAATTGCAGTGAAAATCCTGGGAACTACAGGCCAGTGAGCCTGGCATCTGTTTCAGTTTCAGTGTAGTTTATTGTCACATGTACCAAGGTACAATGAAAAGCATTTGGTTAGTGCTAACCAGCCAGCGGAAAGACAAGACATGATTACAATCAAGCCATTCACAGTATACAGATACAAAAGGGAATAACGTATCTGTGATCTGAAAGTTACTAGAGAGTATTCTGAGGGATAAGATATACATGCATTTAGCTGGGATGATTAGGGACAGTCGGCGTGGTTTTGTACATGGTAGGTCGACTCATGAATCTGTTTGAATTTTTTGTAGATGTGACCAAAAAGGTTGATGAAGGCAGAGCTGTAGACATTGTATATATGAATTTCAGCAAGGCATTCAACAAGGTTCTGCATGGTAGGCTGCTCTTTATGCTGACTGGTTAGAATGCAACAAAAGCTTTTCACTGTACCTCAGTACACGTGATATTAAACTAAACTGAACTGACCTGAAACATTGCCAATCCATTGCTTCTAGAGATGCTACCTGATCCCCAAGGTTATTCCAGCACTTTTGTGCTTTATTTAAGCTTTCAGTTTGTCTCATTCTCACTACAAAACTTACACCCCAGTTTCAATGTAAAATCCAAATATTGCCATTGTAAGAAATGCAAAATAAAACAGAAAATGCTGGAATACAGAACTTCCGGTGTATTAGAGGGCAGTGATTGTCTGATAATGGATAATTCTAAGGGACTTTATTTACTTAAAGGGAAAAAGGGGGAGTGGGCGGGGCGACCTGCTGGAGAAGTCGAACTTTTCCAAGCTCCCAATCTGTTCACCTTCAACTGTTATTATAGCTCAGCCTAAGTTTTATAACAACCCATAAATATTTAAACACCATCGACAGCACCTCTCCACACCGCAAAGATGCCAGGCAGAGGAAAGAAAGAGGAGCCAATGACGGAAGACTCGACGACCAGCATCGCCATGGCTACGCCAGCAGCCATGTTAACAGAGCACAAGGCATCGCTACTGGCAGAACTCAACGCAGCTTTCACCAAACTGGAAACGAAGCTGGACAATATCCAGACCACTATTTTAGACCAACAACAGCGTCTTTCGTCGTTAGAGTCATTTGCCGATACCACCAGCAAGACATGCGAGCTATGGAGACAATGCTAACTACGGTGACCGAAGAGAACATCAAGCTAAATTCTAAACTTATCGACCTGGAAGGCAGGAGTCTCCGAAATAACATAAGGATAGTCGGTCCCCCCCGAGAACATCGAAGGCCCCCAAACAACAGCTTTTTTCTCTCAACTCCTGCTAGAGACTCTTGGCGAACATACACAGGAATCAGCCCCGGAGCTAGACCGAGCCCACCGTATGCTGGCAGCCAAACCAAGCCCTGGTGAGAAACCCAGAGCAGTTGTGATTTGCTTCCATGGATTCCAGACTTGCGAGTTGGTGGTGCGTGAGGCTCGGAGGCAGAGGGGTAAGCTGAAGTACAAGGACATCCCGATCCACATTTTTGAAGACTACTGTCCCGAGATAGCTGAACAACGCTCCGCATACCGAGACGTTATGAAGGTGCTGTACAACTTGGGTGTCAAACCCTCCCTTCATTATCCGGCCAAGCTGTTCATCAGGGCCGGGGAAGGAAAGAGGCGACAGTTAACATCTCCCGAGGACGCTTAGGATTTCATTTCATCTTACTGTCGACGCAGACCGGGACCCACAGATGACTGACTTCGCTCGGTACATCCACATCCGAGTGGCACAGGGGCCCGGTTAACCTACGGTCACATTATGGGCTAACTTTAGCTTGACTGCTCTTAGCAACTAGCCACTACTAGCGCTCGGACTTGCTGATTATACTAGACCCCTGTCTTGAAATATATGAGGCCGGTAAGAACTCACCACGATTCATGACTATGTTATACCAACTTTTCCTTATAATGTTTATGTGGAATCATACTTGAAAGGCTCTTCCCCTGCACATGCTATAAAATTGGGCTTAAGGGACCCACTTTGTGGTTCGTGATCTGACCTCTGCCTTCTTGTTTTTAGCAGCTGGCTGCTAACCTTGCCAGCATTCCTGGTTTGTTTACACTAGTCTTCATAGCGGACTGTCTGGGACTGATAAGAACTCATTATAGTCAAGGTTGTGTTACACCAATTAGTTCTTACAGCGTTTTTGTTTAACAATACTTAATTGATGTTCTTCTGCCCTGCGCTTTAATCCAAGAAACCAGTTTGCAATTTGCTAATCTCTCTAACGCTAACTCTTTCTTTATACCTTGTCAACTTTCCGTTATACTATGTTATACCAAAGGAAGCTATTCTTGTTTCACTTATACGTTGGCTTACTTATTTAGTATCACCATTTTGTTCATTTGCTTTGTCTTATTATTACTATCATCACTACTATTATTACCATTAGTGTTAGCAATGTCATTGGTACCACAACTGCCATGGCTATTATTTTAATTTTGTATTCATTCATTTATGTTTATTTTACTTTATTTCCATTTTCTATTTTTTTAATTATTATCATTGTTATCATTATATTTATTTCATTTTATGTTACTTTACTGTCATTGAGCGATTTTGTTGCTTTGGGAGGTGGAAATATTGGGAGTTAAGATCGGACAACTCCATGCGGATGCGAGGATAACGTACATTGGTGCAATGGGCACTCAAGGTTCGGTTGGGACATTGGGGATCTCAGGTCTGGGGACTCAGGTTTGAAAGATGGTTAAGTGATATGTGTTCCGATTGGTTGTTGTGTGTGGACGTATGTATGTATCTTTTTTTTTTAATTTATTTTTATTTTTTATTATTATTTTTTTATTATTATTATATATTTTTAAAATGTATTTTATACTTCTTCCCCCCCCCACCCACATCCCCACTCTTTGCAGCTGGCTTTGATGCGCTCTTCCGTCTCAACTTGCAGTACTACAGCGCTCTACCCACTTGCTTGGATGTAGCTAAATATGGCCAACACAAACGACATTCTTAGATTTGTCTCGTGGAACGTGAAGGGGGTGGGAAAGTCCTATTAAGACTGATAGGATT
The DNA here is from genome assembly GCA_963514005.1 of Raja brachyura. The sequence continues at coordinate 315,548 of OY740810.1, read as the reverse complement.
TTGGCCCACTTGCAACAGCTTAAGGGCGATATTTTTTATTCAAGAGACCCACCTTCGCAACAGAGAGGTAACACGGCTTAAGAGAGGCTGGATTAGCCACTTATTTCATTCAAAATTTAATGATAGGGCTAGGGGTGCTGCTATCCTGATTCGTAAAACCGTTATGTTCGAACCACAGAAAACTGTGGAGGACCCTGCTGGCCACTTTGTCATTGTTTCTGGCAAACTGCAAGACACACCTGTCATATTGGCCAGTATTTACGGTCCCAACTGGGATGACAGCTCATTTGTAACCAAATTTTTTACATCTCTCCCAAACATAGAAAATCACCACATCATTGTGGGTGGAGATTTGAATCTGGTCCAAGACCCTATACTGGACAGATCTTCGAACAAAGCCTCTACTTCAACTAAATCAGGTAGGACATTGCATGCTTTTGCCAAACAACTTGGGCTCACAGACCCATGGAGACATACATTTCCCACGACTAAATTATTTTCATTTTTTTCCCACGTGCACCGCACCTATACCCGTATAGACTCCTTCCTCTTAGACAACGGACTGCTCTCCAAAATCAAATCCAGCGAGTATCATAGTATCGTGATATCAGATCACACTGCGACGTCCCTCGATCTCCACTTTCGTAAACGAACTAACCCCTTTAAACGTGGAGGTTCAACTCCTCATTACTAGCAGAGGCTCACTACAAGCAATTCTTGCACTCCCAAATCATTTTATATTTTGAGCTGAATGACTCGCCGGACATAGAAAGAGGTATACTCTCGGAAGCTTCAAAAGCCTATATTAGGGGCCAACTTATCTTTTTTGTCTTCAACCTGAAAAGAGCAGAGACATCCCAAATGGCAGACCTGTTACGAAAAATAAAGGACATTGATGACAAATATGCATCTGACCCAGACCCTAATTTTTATAAAGAACGCCTTAGGTTACAAACAGACTTTGACCTCACATCTACTAATAAAGCCAAGCTCCGACTGCTTAAATCTAGGCAACACTTTTTGAATCTGGGAATAAAGCTGGGAAGTTTCTGGCCTATCAGGCCAGAACCGAGGCGACTCCATGGCTAATTCCACTGATCCTCTTAGAATTAATGAAGCATTTGCTAAATTCTATGCTAAACTATAAGCTTCCGATTGTCCTCCCACTGCACATGACATGCTCCGTAGTATGACGTTTCCCTGAATTGACGATGAAGCCACGAGAGACTTGGGTGGTCCCATAACTGTTGCTGAGGTCCAAGCAGTCATCACATCATTGCAAAGCAGAAAGTTGCCCGGCCCTGACAGCTTCACTGTAGAATATTACAAAGCTTTCCCTGCTCTCCTCGCACCTGTCCTGAGAGATATGTACAATGAGACACCTGTCCTGAGAGATATGTACAGTTTCTACACCGTCGCCTACCGCCCACCTTGTCGTGGGCTACTATCCCCCTAATCCTTAAAAAGGAGAAAGATCCCCTGCTTTGTAGTAGCTACAGACCAATTTCACTCCTGAATGTGGACCTCAAAATCCTTTCTAAAGTCCTTGCGCTCCGTCTTCAACAAGTGATGCCCTCTATTATCTCGTTGGATCAAACTGGGTTCATGCCAGGCCGACATGAACGGGCATGAACGAGTGATGCCCTCTATTATCTCGTTGGATCAAACGGGGTTCATGCCAGGCCGACATGAACGTCGCCACAATACTAGGCGTCTCCTTAACATCATCCATTCACCAAGTAGTGAGACCCTGGAGATAGTGGTCTCCCTTGACGCCGAAAAAGCTTTCGATAGGGTCGAGTGGAGGTGCCTATATGAGGCGATGGACAGGTTCGGCCTCGGCAATAGTTACATTCTTTGGGTCAGTTTGTTATACTCAGTACAATCAAACGACACACTGTTGCCCTACTTCCTCCTTCGGAGAGGTACCAGGCAGGGTTGCCCATTATCACCACTCCTGTTTGCTGTTGCGATAGAACCCTTGGCGGTTTGGTTACGCTCAGAGAACGGCTTTAAAGGCATTACACGGTTTGACACAACTCACAAAGTCTCATTGTATGCGGATGACCTGCTTCTGTACATCTCGAATCCAGTCAGCTCTCTCCCTGTGATTATGAATATTTTAGAACGGTTCGGTGCGTACTCTGTTTATAAACTTAACTACCAAAAAAGTAAGCTATTACCGATTAACTCATTTGCTAAGCAGCTCCCTCGCTCTTTAACCTCGTTTAAATGGGCGAAGGATGGGTTTCGCTACCTCGGCGTTTTTATCACAAAACCTATATCTGATTTGTTCCGGACAAACTTTCTGCCTCTGGTTGAGAAAGCTGAAAGAGACTTTGACCGCTGGTCAGTTTTACCATTATCCCTCGTGGCCCGGATAAATCTGGTCAAGATGGTCGTCCTACCCAAATTCCTGTATCTTTTCCAGCACGTCCCTATACTTATCACTAAATTTTTATTTGATAAATTAGAAAGGAGAATATCTAAATTTTTACTGGGTAGCAAACCGGCTAGAATTCGAAAGACGATACTACAGTCTCCTAAGAGTGACGGCAGTTTGGCACTTCCTGACTTTAGGCGATATATTGGATCCTGTATTGGATGAAGGATGATTGCGACCACCTACTGACCTGGGTACACATGGAAAAGGCAAGTTCACGTCTCCCATTGCGGTCTGTTCTATGCTCCTAACTCCCCATTTCTGCAACATCTGTGGGTGCAGGCCCAATTGCTTCCCTCTCGCTCAAGTTATGGAGTCACCTCAGAAAAAACTGGTTTACAAGGCCCTTCCATCTTGACCCCACTACTTAAAAATCACATCTTTAAACCTTCAAATACAGACTCCGCATTCAAAATCTGGCATAGTAATGGTATCAGTAGTATCAAAAACCTACACAAGGATGGCATTTTTTCGTCCTTTGCTGAGCTTTCGTCCAACTACAGCCGCCCAAACTCCCACTTTTTCCCTTTTTTCCAGATTAGGGATTTTGTGAAGAAGACATTCCCTCACTTCCCAAATCGCCCCCTTGAAATCCTGACCAATTCCATCCTAGCTTTAGATCCCAACCGGAAGAAATGCATCTCTTTTTTGTATAACTTGTTAGGGTCAGTAATATTGAATCCTCATACCTCATTAAAAGCTGCATGGGAGGGTGAGCTGAATATGAAACTAACAGACCAGCAATGGGACTCTGCCTTGGATTTGATCCATTCTTCCTCCATATGTGCCCATCATGGCCTTATCCAATGCAAAGTCCTTCACAAAGTCCACTACACAAATATTAGATTATATAGAATATACCCCACTGTCAAGGACACCTGCAACAGATGTAATCAATCCCCTGCCAACCATAGCCATATGTTTTGGTCTTGCCCTAAGCTGGCAGCCTTTTGGAGGAGTGCTTTCGACATGATAAGCAAAGCCTAGGGCCAGACTATTCCTCCAAACCCACTGTCAGCTATTTTTGGTACTCCTCCCAACACCAACCTCTCTTGCGTTGAAGCGGGTCCTGGCTTTAACAACCTTGTTAGCCCAGAGACTGGTCTTGCTTAACTGGAGGCTTACCTGTCCTCCGACACACGCCCGCTGGATCAAGAAGGTGCTCTACAATTTAAAGCTTGAAAAACTTAGGTTTTCTCTCAAAGGTTCTACCAAGTCATTCCTAGATACATGGAACCCTTTCCTGGACATGATTACAATCAAGCCATTCACAGTATACAGATACAAAAGGGAATAACGTATCGGTTGTCTGAAAGTTACTAGAGAGTATTCTGAGGGATAAGATATACATACATTGAGCTGGGATGATTAGGGACAGTCGGTGTGGTTTTGTACGTGGTAGGTCGACTCATGAATCTGTTTGAATTTTTTATAGATGTGACCAAAAAGGTTGAAGGCAGAGCTGTAGATATTGTATATATGGATTTCAGCAAGGTATTCAACAAGGTTCTGCATGGTAAGTGTAGCGGCAGATTTTTCATATCTTTCGGGTAATTAGCACCCTAGCTGCTAATTGGATGAGAATGGATAAGGGGAATATCTTCGATACGCATGCAAGCTTCCTCAGAAACCTTCAGAGCTTCTCCATTGATAAAGCTTCAACACAGTCTTTTGATGAATATTTGCTTTATTGTCAGTAGAAAACAGTAAGATATTGTTTTTCCGACTTGTTACCAGCTTATTACTTTAGATATTAGAAAGCTCCTCGTGTCTCCGTAACAATGACATGGTCGAAGGATTGACCTTCTCCATTGTCTCCATTCTCCATCGTACAGAGAGTGGTGAGGACAGCGGAGAAGATCACCATACCACTCCAACCAGCAATCCAGGACTTATACCATCTCGCTGTCGCAAGAGAGCAACCAATATCATCAAAGACACCACCCATCCAGCACACAAATTGTTCACAAATTGTTCACCCTCCTTCCATCCGGCAAGCGCTACAACGGCATGCGGTGCAAAACCACCAGATACAATAACGTTTACTTTGAACTTTGAACTTTGTCTGTCCAAATTAATGTAAAAAGTATACTTCTACACAAATAGTTAAGCTGCAAACACGCCCAAAAACACGTCATAAATCCCACCCACATTATAACGGGCAGTCTAAAATTTAAAGGCACATGCCAACCACAATGACACGCAAAACAGGCCAAATGGCCACTACATACCGGCCCCTAATTGTTCCGAATACATAATCAGGCAATTTCTAATAAACATCAAAAAAGTGGCCATAAAGCTGCTCTTTATGCTGACTGGTTAGAACGCAACAAAAGCTTTTCACTGTACCTCGGTACATGTGACATTAAACTAAACTGAACTGACCCTGAAACATTGCCAATCCATTGCTTCTAGGGATGCTACCTGATCCCTGAGGTTATTCCAGCACTTTTGTGCTTTATTTAAGCTTTCAGTTTGCCTCATTCTCACTACAAAGCTTGCACCCAAGTTTCAATGTAAAATCAAAATATTGCTATTATAAGAAATGCAAAATAAAACAGAAAATGCTGGAATACAGAACTTCCGCTGTATTAGAGGGCAGTGATTGTCTGATAATAGACAATAGGTGCAGGAGTAGGCCGTTCGGCCCTTCAATCCAGCACCGCCATTCAATGTGATCATGGCTGATCATCCACAATCAGTAGCCCGTTCCTGCCTTCTTCCCATATCTCTTCACTCCGCTATCTTGAAGAGCCCAATCAAGTTCTCCCTTGAAAGAATCCAGAGAACCAGCCTCCACCACCCTCTGAGGCAGATAATTCCACAGACTTAATTCAATTCAATTCAACTTTAATGTCATTGCACAATACAAGTATGGGTACAACGAAATGCAATTTAGCGTCAGTTCGTAGTAATAGCAATATAGAAAATAAATACAGAATGCAGACAATGTGGATGAGAGACTGGAGACATCTATCAGCAGGACTCCGAGTTCAGCAGTGTGATGGTGTTATTGTAGAAGCTGTTCCTCATCCTACTAGTGCGGGACCTGAGGCTCTTGTACCGCCTCCCTGATGGTAGGAGGGCAAACAGTCCATGGTTAGGGTGGGAGGGGTCTTTGATGATCTTCCCGGCCCATCTCAGACACCGTTTTCGGTGGAGGGCATCCATGGCAGGGAGCGGGGCGCCGATGATGTACTGGGCGGTTTTCACCACCCGTTGTAGTGCCTTCCTATCTGCTCCGGTGCAACTGCTGTACCATACCGTAAAGCAGGTGGTCAGGATGCTTTCGATGGTACAGCGGTAAAAGTTGGTCAGGATCCGGGGGGACAGGTGGGCTTTTTTGAGCCTCCTCAGGAAGTAAAGGCGCTGCTGCGCCTTTTTGATCAGCTTGGAGGTGTTGAGGGACCAAGACAGATCCTCTGAGATGTGTACCCCGAGGAATTTGTAGTTGGAGACCCGCTCCACCTCAGTCCCGTTTATATGGATGGGGGTGTGTCTGCCCCCTCTGGTTTTTCTAAAGACAACAATGATTTCCTTCGTCTTCTGGGAGTTGAGGACGAGGTTATTGTTGGCACACCAGGTTGTCAGGTGCTGGACCTCCTCACTGTAGGCTGACTCGTTGTTGTCACTGATCAGTCCTACCACCGCGGTGTCGTCGGCAAATTTTATGATGGCATTGGAGCCATACTTAGGGATGCAGTCATGGGTGAAGAGGGAGTAGAGGAGAGGGCTGAGCACACAGCCCTGTGGCACGCCGGTGTTCAGTGTTATAGTGGAGGAGGTGAGGTTGTTGACTCTAACAGACTGTGGTCTGTTAGTGAGGAAATCCAGTGTCCAATTGCAGAGGGAGGTGGAGATGCCAAGACCGCTGAGTTTGGTGATCAAGCTAGCGGGTATGACAGTGTTAAAGGCGGAGCTGAAGTCAATGAACAGCAACCTGATGTAGGTGTTATTGCTGTCCAGGTGGGTCAGGGCAGAGTGTGGGGCTGCCGATATGGCGTCCTTTGTAGACCTGTTTGGCCGGTAGGCAAACTGATGGGGGTCCAGTGTGGGGGGAGGCTGGCTTTGAGGTGAGCCAAGATCAGCCACTCAAAGCACTTGGCGATGACAGGGGTGAGTGCCACTGGCCGGAAGTCGTTGAGACTCCGTCGCTGATTGTTTGGGCACTGGCACAATGGTAGATGTCTTGAGACAAGTGGGGACGACACCCTGGGCCAGTGACAGATTGAAAATGTCAGTGAGGACCAGGAATAGTTGTCCAGCACATGCCCTGAGCACCCGCCCGGGGATGCCATCGGGGCCGGCAGTTTTGTGCTCATTCACCTTGCTCAGTGCATCTTGTACATCAGAGGTGGAGAGACTGAGGGGTTGTTCATTTGGGGGTGGAGCAACTTTGATGGCTGGAGTTTTGTTGTCCCGGTCAAAGCGAGCATAGAAATGGTTTAGCTCATCAGGAAGGGAGGTGTTGTCTGGGGGGGGGGGGGGTGTTGACTTTATGGTAATCGGCAATGGATTTGATTCCTTGCCACATGCACCTGGGGTCAGAGTTATTTTGGAAATGCTTCTCGATCCGCTGTTTGTGATTGAGTTTAGCATTCCTAATTCCCTTTTTCAGATTGGCCCTGGATGAGCTGTATCCCTCAGCGTCGCCAGATTTAAAAGTGGCGTCGCGAGCCTTCAGCAGGAGTCTGACCTCCCTGCTCATCCACGGCTTCTGGTTAGGGAAGGTCTTTATCTCTTTGTGGGTAGTGACGTTGTCAGTGCAGAATTTTATATAGTCCAAAACGGTTGAGGTGTATGAGTTGATGTCCACATGGGAGTTAAAGGTGGCCTGGGTGGCAAACAGACTCCAGTCTGTTTGCTGAAACTGTTCCTGTAAAACAGAGACAGCCCCCTCAGGCCAGACCTTCACTGTCCTCACGGTAGGTTTCACAGGTCTGATCAGAGGTGTGTATTTGGGGAGCCGGAACAGAGAGAGGTGGTCAGACTGTCCCAGGTTAGACTGTTCAGTAATATTGGTATATACTAGGTCCAGAATATTGTTTCCTCTGGTTGGGCAGGAGACATGTTGGTGGAATCTGGGGAGTACAGTTTTAAGGTTGGGGTGGTTAAAATCACCCGCAACAATAAAAGCCCCCTCTGGGTGTGCAGTTAGTCGTTTGCTGATAGCAGCTTGCAGCTCTTCCATTGCTAACCTGGCATTAGTGTCCGGGGGTACATAGACTGCAGTGATAACAATCAATGTAAATTCCCTGGGCAGATAGAAGGGCCTGCACTTTATCATCAGGTATTCCAGGTCAGCAGAGCAGTGACTACCAATCCTGACAACGTCTGTACACCATGAGTTGTTCACATAAATGCACAGTCCGCCGCCCTTGGTCTTATCGGAGTCCTCCGCTGTTCTATCGGCCCTGGGACAGTGCACCCCTCCAGCTCTATGGCGTTGTCCGGAATGTTGCCGGTGAGCCATGTTTCGGTGAAGACCATGGCGTTGCAGTCGGCGATCCGTTTGTGTGTGGTGATGCGCAGCCGTAGTTCGTCGATTTTACTTACCAGGGACTGGACATTCGCGAGGAAAATGCTGGGCAGAGCTGGCTGGTGCGGGTTTGATCTCAGCCTAGCTCGATAGCCTCTGCGCTTCCCACGTCTTTGTTTGCGGTCCCCGCGCCGCCTCCGGACACTTCCTGTCGGGGGAGCTGGCCCGCTAGACCACGGTGTCCTGACGATCTCTCTGTGTGAAAAACTCTCTGTACAACTCTCTCTGTACAACTCTCTGTATAACTCTCTGTGTGAAAAAGTGTTTCCTCATCTCCGTTCTAACCCTCTCTTACCCCTTATTCTTAAACTGTGGCCCCTGGTTCTGGACTCCCCCATCGAGAGCATGTTTCTTGCCCCTAGCGTGTCCAAACCCTTAATAATCTTATTTGTTTCAATAAGATCCCCCCTCATCCTTCTAAGTACCAAAGTATACAAGCCCACCAGCTCCATTCTCCCTCAATAGCAAGAATGTCCTTCCTCAAATTAGGGGACCAAAACTGCTCCAGGTGTGGTCTCACTAGTGCCATGTACAACTGCAGAAGAACCTCTTTGCTCCCGTACTCAACTCCTCTTGTTATGAAGGCCAACATGGCATTCGCTTTCTTCACTGCCTGCTGTACCTGCATGCTTACTTTCATTGACTGATGAACAAGGACCCCCCAGATCCTGTTGTACTTCCCCTTTTCCCAACTTGACACCATTTAGATAATAATCTGTCATCTGCAAATTTGATATGTTATTTTGAGTCCCTTCATCCAAATCATTGATGTATATTGTAAATAGCTGCAGTCCCAGCACCGAGCCTTGCGGTACCCCACTAGTCACTGCCTGCCATTCTGAAAGGGACCCGTTAATCCCTACTCTTTGTTTCCTGTCTGCCAACCAATTTTCTATCCGTGTCTGCACTACCCCCAATACCATGTGCCCTAATTTTGCCCACTAACCTCCCATGTGGGACCTTATCACATGCTTTCTGAAAGTCCAGGTACACTACATCCACTGTCTCTCCCTTGTCCAGTTTCCTAGTTACATCCTCAAAAAATTCCAGATGAATTCCAGATTCCCCCTTCGTAAATCCACCTGACTCGGACCGATCCTGTTACTGCTATCCAAATGTGCAGCTATTTCATCTTTTATAATTGACTCCAGCATCTTCCCCATCACCGATGTCAGACTAACTGGTCTATAATTCCCTGTTTTCTCTCTCCCACCTTTCTTAAAAAGTGGGATTACATTAGCTACCCTCCAATCCACAGGAACTGATCCTGTGTCTATAGAACATTTGAAAATTATCACCAATGCATCCACGATTTCTAGAGCCACACTGCACACCTGGTACTACTCCTGACCCTGACTCCAGTTGCATACCTTCTCTCATTTCTGACCCTGAGTCGAGCCTTACACCTGGCCCCCTATTCTACCCTGATCATAGCTGCTTACCTGCTTAAGTTCCCAGTGCTGAACACTCCCATTGTCCCAGCTTTAACTGCACACCTAGTACTATTCCAGATCTTGACCCTGGATGCTCACTTGGCCTTGCTCCTAGCCCCTCTGCACTGACAATATATCTGGCCCACACATAAAGCCCCATATCTGACCCCCTGGACTTAACCTATTACGTGCAAGTCTAATGCGGTAATCTTTTATGGGGCAATTCACGGACCAAATTTTGTCTAGCAAAATTTGCTCCATCCATTCATTGGTTTCCTTGTTATCTAACATCCTAGTTACTTTGTCAAATAAGTTATCAATTGGTTGAATAAAACTTCTCATCCATAACATTATACTCACTCAGCTGTATAAGTAGTCTGTTATCCTTTCCTTCCTTTTCCTAACAAACTGTCCTGCAGTCATTTTCACCCCCAATATTTTCAGTTTTTTGCTGTCTTCCTCTCAGCTGGGACTTTTCGGAAATGCAAAGTCCAATAACAATATATATTTAAGCAATAATATTCTATTTAATGTGATCTTGAGAGTACATTATATTTTCTGTGGTATTCATAACATAACAATGATAAAAAGATCTTTGTTTTGATTGCTCCTACTGACATGCATATATTATTTTACTTCAGAGTCACGTGAGTGGCTACGTGAAGCCCGCCTGGCGCTTGATCAGAATTACGTCGACGCTGTCGGTAGCAGAATTATTATACCTCACTGAAGGTACCTACGGTAAATTCGGCTTTTTGGCGCCAATGTCATCAATGATTGCAGGCGCAGGAAATATGATTTCGGCTGGGATCACTGCTTTTGGAAAGCAAGTGGAAGATTGTGGAATGACCAAAGTTCCGAAGGATATGTTGGCATTATTCTGCAACTCAATTGTATGAGGGAAATTGCTATTTGGCTTATTTTACATCCAAGATTTGCAGGTTTGTGCAGATCAAGCAATGTTCAAGCTCCTGGTTATTTATTTGGAGAAAATCTGTTTAAATAAATAAATAAATAGGTTTATAAAGAGGCAAAGAATATTGACCTCATGAAACCCTTCGATTTGGCCAAAGAACCATATAACCATATAACCATATAACAAATACAGCACGGAAACAGGCCATCTCGGCCCTTCAAGTCCGTGCCGAACAACTTTTTTCCCTTAGTCCCACCTGCCTGCACTCATACCATAATCCTCCATACCCTTCTAATCCATATGCCTATCCAATTTATTTTTAAATGATACCAACGAACCTGCCGCCACCACTTCCACTGGAAGCTCATTCCACACCGCTACCACTCTCTGAGTAAAGAAGTTCCCCCTCATGTTACCCCTAAACCTCTGTCCCTTAATTCTAAAGTCATGTCCTCGTGTTTGAATCTTCCCTATTCTCAAAGGGAAAAGCTTGTCCACATTAACTCTGTCTATCCCTCTCATCATTTTAAAGACCTCTATCAAGTCCCCACTTAACCTTCTGCGCTCCAGAGAATAAAGACCTAACTTATTTAACCTATCTCTGTAACTTAGCTGTTGAAACCCAGGCAACATTCTAGTAAATCTCCTCTGTACCCTCTCTATTTTGTTGACATCCTTCCTATAATTGGGCGACCAAAATTGTACAGCATACTCCAGATTTGGTCTCACCAACGCCTTGTACAATTTTAACATTACATCCCAGCTGTACCTACGGTAAATTCGGCTTTAAGAAAGGGCCAGTCAAACAAGAAGGGGATTTTGATTTGGAGCTGGAGCTGGAACAAGCCGAGGCAGGAGTATGATAAGGAAATATTACCAACCAGCACAGCCGAATGTTACCCATATGTTGGGAGAAGGAGACCACCACGTCCGGTTGGAGAGGTACAAAAACTTTATCCGATTACAGAAGAATCTTTGGATGAACCTCAGATTGGTGGTAGTCTATAAATGTTTTATGATAAATGGGACTGTATAGCATCTGACCGTGTTATATTAGGTACTGTCTTAGGATCAACCATTGATTTTGTAGAAGGTATTGATCCACCAGGACAGAATAAGCCTAATTGTATTTGGTGTTTTTGTTTTTGAAAAAATTCAAATTGATAAAGAAGTTAAGAATTGGTGTAAAAAAGGAGGTATCGAGAAATCAAGTGAGGATCCACACCAATTTGTATCAAATATTTTCCCCAGACACAAAGAAAGATGGGGGTTGTAGAATCATTTTAGACCTCACACTTTTAATACATTTGTCCAGAAGGATGCATATTATTCAGTACCAATTCATCATCACATTCGCAGGTATTGAAATTTAATTGGATGGGACAGCTGTGGTAATGCAAAGCATTACCTAATGGATTAAGCTCAGCTCCTAGGTTGTTCACTAATTGTTGAAACCAGCATTTGCACTGCTCAGGGCACAAAAACACATCGTTATGGCTTATCTAGATGACGTTTTAATTGTCAATGCTAATCAGGAGTCAGCTGAAAAATCAGTCTCGGTGACTACAAGCCTGTTTGTAAGGCTAGGTTTCTTGATTCATCCAACAAAATCTAAAGTTACAGCCATCCTAAACTATTGAATATTTGGGGTTTGTGATTAATTCAGTTACCATGTTAGTAACTTTACCAATAGACAAGATTGTTGATATTACAAATTTTTGTCAGTGCCTTATTGACAAACCTTATCCCTCCATCCGAGAAGTTGATAATGTTATTGGGAAGTTACTAACAGCATTCCCTGCAGTAGAATTTAGTCCACTGCATTACCAAAATCCCAGAAAAGGCAAAAACACAAGCTAATACAGCGAGCAGGCCATTTTGATAGGCCCATGCAATTGCCAAAGGAAGCTTTATTAGAATTGTATTGATGGATTGAGAATGTTCCACAAGCTGTTAAAAACATTTTGGTTCAGCAGCCAGCAGTGATTTTGCAAGCTGATGCAAGTTCTCTTGGATGGGGTGCTACGGATAATGATACCAGCTGTGGGGGCAGATGGACTGTCCAAGAGGATGTATTTCTCCAAACATATGGTATAAACTATTTGGAGTTACTGGGAGCATTTTATGGATTAAAAGCTTATTATTCTACTATGAAGGATTTGCATGTCCAATTACAAGTAGACAATACCACAGATGTGGCATATATCAATCACATGGGTGGAGTAAGATCATTATCATGTGATCATCTGGTTAACCAGGTGTGGCATTGGTGTATTGGTAGAATATTTGGGTTTCAGTTATTTATCTCCCAGGGGGAGACAATATTGTGGCAGAAAAAAGATCACGAACATTTTAAGACAATACAGAATGGATGTTAAATCCAAAAAATTTCAAAAATATTGTCAGTCGGTTGGAGTACCGGACATTGATCCGTTTGCATCTAGATTAAATCACCAATTGCCCAAATACGTGTCTTGGGAACGCGATCCAGGGGCAGTAGCGGTGGATGTTTTCTCGCTACACTGGGGGAATACGTTCTTTTATGCCTTTCCCCCATTCTGTCTGATTGGGCAATGTCTCAAGAAAATAGCGCACGACACTGCCAAGGGCATTTTGGTGGGGCCAAATTGGCCTACACAGTCATGGTTCCCGTTGATGCTTAAAATGATTATTGAACCATGTATGATGATTCCTAGTTGCAACAATTGTTGATACAACCAGTGACAAAAGAAATTCATCCATTGCATGATCATATGAATTTGTTAATCTGCAGCTTCTGACCAGACCATTGCAAGAGCTTGGACTGTCGGATAGGACCATGGGTGTTATAGCTGTAGCTTGGAGAAATAGCACTAAAAAACAATATATGTCGCATATAAAGAAATGGGAAGTCTTCTGTAGACAGTCAAAGATGTCTTATTATACTGCAAACATATCAAATGTATTGGAGTTCCTTGCTGGGTTGCATTTTGATGAGCACTTAAGTTATAGTGCCATTAATAGTGCTCGTAGTGCTTTGTCGTTCTATTTAGGACAAATTTCAATTGGGTCTCACCCATTAAATATCCTGGTTCATGAAAGGAATTTTAATAAAAATCCTCCCAAGCCCAGTGATACAGAAATTTGGGATGTTAGCATTGTTCTCACTTTGCTTAGGCAACGGACTCCAATTACTTCAATGTCTTTGCAAAGGTTAACATTCAATGTAGTAATGTAATGGCATTAGTGTCAGCTCAAAGAGTACAAACTTTGCAATTGTTACCGTTAGATTGCATGCATGTGGCTTCAGATAACATTGTGTTTTATGTTTATGATCTGACCAAACAAAGCAGACCAGGAAAAACTGAGGTCAAGGTAATGTTTAAAGCATATCCTGCCAATGAAACATTGTGGGTAGTTAAGCATTTAACTAAATATATTGAAGTTAAGTTATCATTGTACCACTTTATCATTGTACCACTGCTGACAAATTCATTCACTTGTACTTTGTGTGCAATGTGATGAATAAAACCGAAGTAATCAAAATCTCCGAGGTACTGAGACAGCGTTACTGATAACGCACAGAAAACCACATACAAAAGTTGCAGTTCAAACCATTTCTAGATGGTTAGAACAGGTTTTGCATTTAGCAGGAGTTGACACTGATGTGTTTAAGTTTCACCCCACTAGGGCTGCAGCTGCGTCCGCTGCGAAGGTACAGGATGTACCACTCGATAAAATTTTAGAGGCCGCAGGGTGGTGTAAAGAAGAAACTTTTTCAAAGTTCTACGATAAACCTGTTGTCACGGTGCCAGGATTTGGACACGCAGTGTTGGGTTCGCTTTAAATGCTTGCTTTGTTTTATATTATCGATTTATATTATCGATTTATGTTATCATTTGATATCATTATCACTTTTGTTGAAATATTTTCCCCGGGATAGAGGGGTTATTATTTTTGTTTAAATGTTCTTTTTATGATTAAAAGACTTATTACATAAATTGAAACAATTTAAAACATATTATTTACTCACTACTGTATTGACTAAACAGTGTCGTATAGAATGAATTTACGACATAAAAAACACAGCTTTAAAATCTTCACATAGTCACTCACGTGACTCTGAAGTAAAATAGTAAGATTAAACGATAACTTACCTGTTCGAAGTTTGATCTTTATTTCATGAGGAGTTACGATGAGGGATTACGTGCCCTCCGCTCCAAACCCTCATAATATAAATGATCATCTGGTAGTTCTAGTCTATGTTAAGCCTTACTATCTTACTCTGGCTATTGGTTCTGTCGCTGCTTTGAAGTATGCCGATCAAGCGCCAGGCGGGCTTCTTCACGTAATCCCTCATCGTAACTCCTCATAAAATAAAGATCAAACTTCGAACAGGTAAGTTCTCGTTTAATCTTACTATTACATTACAGTTAATATGTACCGAGGGCAAATTTTTGTTCCAATGCTCTCCATTCCCAATTACTTTTACATTGAAGTGATTGAAATCCAAGTGAGGTTTAAATGGCATTAAGAAAAATAAAACCTCCGGAATGGATGATATTCATTGTCTTGGTTCAAGCTAAAACTAAAGACAAATAATAACCTCCTCACACATTGTCCTGCAAGTATCTCTGTCACTCCTTTAAAATATGCCCCTTCTTTGAACAAGCTCTTAAACATCACATCTGAATCCGTTTCCATCTGATTACACTCCTTGAGGATGTTCATCTATGTCTTCAATTAATAAAACAATGAGATTGGGGACATTTCTATTCAACCTGTCAAAGGAATTTGGGGGGGGGGGGGGTTAGAAATAGTCAGTGAGGTAAACAAACATAATAGTTGAGTGGCAAATGACAATAATGCTACCTTCCCAATATTTAACTGAAGGAAATAATGGGTTATCGGTGCTATATGTTGTGACAGACAGCCTGACACCTTGCAGCATGTTATTTTAATATTACACTTATCACACCCCCTGGATATTCCGGATTAATAAATTAAGATTTTGTCATCTAATTACAAATCAGGCTAATTACAAGTCAATATCATTAGCCAACTCCGAAACACGAAGCGCTGAGCATTTGGATCCAGACATCACGGACAACTGGCCTCAGTTCCCCGCTCACATCTGGCAGTGCTCTCCGTCTGAACCAGGTGCCGCGGAGCATTTTTGATAGCGGGGGGGGGGGGGGCTGAGCAATCACTGATCACTGGCCTTGGGGATACCCGGTGAGGCAGTGGAGCGACCGAGTGGGGAGAAGGTGTGGGAGGGGAGTGCTTTTTGAAATTTGATGTATTCAAATCATGTTTTAGTACATTGTAGAAGTATGATTTCAATGTTTTTTGTTTAAAGTGTTTTTTTTTAAGAGGTAACTTTTTAAGGGGTAACTTTTTCCACACAAAGGATGGTGGGTGTATGGAACAAGCTGCCATAGGAGGTCGTTGAGGCAGGGACTTTCCCAACATTTAAGAAACAGTTAGACTGATACATGGATAGGACAGGTTTGGAGGGATATGGACCAAAAACAGGTAGTGTCGCTGGGACATGTTGGTGGGTGTGTGCAAGTTGGGCCAAAGGGCCTGTTTTCACAATGTATCACTCAATGACTAGATTATACCTCCACCATGCATGAATGCTTCAAAATCAAGTGGTTGAGCTGTATTGCCATGGACTCAAGCATAGAAACATAGAAAATAGGTGCAGCAATAGGCCATTCGGCCCTTTGAGCCAGCACTGCCATTCAATATGATCATGACTGTTCAACTAAAATCAGTACCTCTTTCCAGTTTTTTCCCCCATACCCCTTGATTTCACTAGACCCAAGAGCAAAATGTAACTCTCTCTTGAAAACATCCAGTAAATCGGCCTCCGCTGCCTTCTGTGGCAGAGAATTTCACAGATTCACAGGGCTGCCAACTCTCACACTTTCAGCGTGAGAATCACGCCTTGGAGCTATTTCTCATGCCCTCACGCTCTTGACCGAGTTCTCACGCTGAGTTCAGTCCCTGCGCCAGTTTGTCCCTTTGCGCCGGCTGCCAGCGATCTGTGCGGTCTGGGGAAGTGCGTCGGGTGACGGCTGTGAGTAACGTTGCGTCTCTTCTCTTCTCTTTGGTCGAATGTGCAGCTGCCGACAACAACAACCAGATGAATCAGTTGTCAAACATGGGGGGCGATGACGAGCACAATGAGGCCAAACATCTAGGACAGGGTTCGGACTACGGGCACACGGCCCGTAACCTGAAAAAACGCGTATTTGTTTTCAATTCGTTTTTGCGGGATCCCGACCTGTAACAGAAGCCACGACCACCCCCTCCCCTCAACACTAGCGGGCAGCAGCAACAGCAACGCTCTCACTGCAAGTTGCTTCAATTAAACCTCTCTCTTCCTTCTTTCCCCCCCTCCCCCCCCCCTCTTCTCCCTCTCAATAGCTTCCCCGCCCACCACTCATTCTGTTGCAGGCGAGCCGACCTAGGAACTGCGGCCAGTCCCTGGGACGCGAGCTAACCTGGGAACGGCAGCCAGTCCCTGGGCACACAGTATAGACAAATTGGGCCAGCCATGTACATGTTGTATAACTGACTCTATGCAGATCTGAATGGGCTTAGAATTACCATTTAAGCAAAATTGCCCTCACTTTCCCCATTTTGATTCTTGAGATTAATATCCCTTTGCTCTGTTAACAGCGTTAAAGTACTTATGAGGTAGAGTCAGGAAAGGGAACATGTTATTTTTTTTAGTTTGCTTTAATTTGTTAGTTGATTTTTTGTTGACTGCCATAATTTCTGAAATAGTCTTAAAGTAACTTAACTGTTATAAAGCAGTAATAAGTGATTTTTGTACAAACAGTTGGAACTTGCATAAAATGTTTGAATTATTAGCAAGGCTGCCAAATCTCGCGCATTGAGCGTGAGACTCGCACATTTCACAAAATTCTCATGTTCTCACGCTGATCACAAAATTATATAACGCGAATAGGACCTATTTTGCTTAACAAATAGTGTAGGAAGGAATTGCAGACGCTGGTTTAAACTGAAGATAGACACTAAAAACTAGAAAAACTCAGCAGGACAGGCAGCATCTCTGGAGAGAAAGAATGGGTGATGTTTCGAGTCGAGATCTTCAGCCTGAAGAGGTTGAAAACCAGCCATAAAACACAATGACTGGACGTGTGTTATCCAACTAAGGGCAGAAATCAGAATCATGTGTTCATCTTTATTCACGTGACACCATAATAAATATATTACAGAAAAAATAATTTAATGGGGTGGCACGGTGGTGCAGCGGTAGAGTTGCTGCCTTACTACCACATGGGTTTTCTCTGGATATTCCGTTTTCTCCCATATCCGAAAGAAGTGCAGGTTTGTAGGTTAATTGGCTTCTGTAAATTGTCCCTGGCGTGATGGATGGAATTGGTGTAAGATAGATTGCTGGTCGGTGTGGACCTGGTGGGCGGAAGGGCCTGTTTCCATATATATTTTAACATATATATCTTAATTTCATTGAACCATATATGATTGAATAGGTGGCATTATTTCCGTCTCGTTTCTATTTTCAAAGGGTAAGGTTGAAACCGTCTGAAGAAGGGTTTCGGCCTGAAAAGTTGCCTATTTCCTTCGCTCCATAGATGCTGCTGCACCCACTGAGTTTCTCGAACAATTTTGTCTACCTTCGATTCTCCAGCATCTGCAGTTCCTTCTTGAACAAGGTTGATTGATTTATTTGTGCAGAACAGTGATGGAAGTCTGACTTTTGCTTTGTTTCTCTGAGTTTTTCTCTATATATATGCAAAACAGCATGAATATAATCTCCCTCGCAATTTTTCATTCTCAAGTCTCACCCAATGTTGGCAGCCCTGGATTCACAACTCTCTGGGTTTAAATTAGCATGACATGGTTTGGAGGTGTGTGACGGTTCGGTCAAGGGAGAATAACAGAGAATAAGAACGTTGCTGTCTTGTCAACAGACACGCACACAAACAGTTGATATTAGTTTTGAAATTCTCGTTGATCATAGAATTTCTCACGACAGAGCGTGAGAAATTCTATGATCAGCATGAGTGTGAGATTTGGGCGAAATGCGCGAGTCTCACGCTCAATGCGTGAGAGTTGGCAGCTCTGCATCAGTCCCGTCATTCCGGAAATTAACCTGGTGAACCTGCACTGCACTCCCTCAATAGCAATAATGTCCTTCCTCAAATTAGACCACAATTGCACACAATACTCCAGGTGCGGTCTCACCAGGGCCCTGTACAACTGCAGTAGGACCTTGCTCCTAAACTCAAATCCTCTCACAATCAAGGCCAACATGCCATTGGCTTTCTTCATTGTTTGCTGTACCTGCAAGCTTATTTTCAGTGACTGATGTTCAAGCACACCAAGGACCTGTTGCACCTCTCCTCCTAATCTGACACCATTCAGATAATAATCTGCCTTCCTGTTCTTGCCACCAAAGTGGATAACCTCACATTTATCCACATTATACTGCATCTGCCATGCTTCTGCCCACTCACCCAATCTATCCAAGTCAACCTGCAGCCTCATAGCATCCTCCTCGCAGGTCACACTGCCACCCAGCTTTGTGTCATCCGCAAATTTAGAGATTTTACATTTAATTCCCTAGTCTCAATCGTTAATATATATATTAAACAACTGGGGTCCCAGCACCCACTAGTCACTGCCTGCCATTCTGAAAAGGACCCGTTAATTCCTTCTCTTTGCTTCCTGTCTGCCAACCAGTTCTCTATCCATGTCAATACTCTACCCCAAATACCATGTGCTCTAATTTTGTCCATTAATTTCTTGTGTGAGACCTTGTGAAATACTTTTTAAAATCCAGATACACCACATCCACTGGCTCTCCCTTATCCATTCTACTTGTTACATCCTCAAAAAATTCCAAAAGATTAGTCAAGCATGATTTCCTCTTCATAAATCCATGCTGACTGACCGATCCCGCCAGAAAAGGAATAGGTGATGTTTCAGGTCGAGACCCTTCTTCAGACATAAACTATGGTTGATAGGATGCTTGAAGTTCAAGTCTTGAAGGACTTTGGGCCAAAACCTGTTATGAGTTGAAGAGTGACGCAAGAAACTGGAGTAACTCAGCAGGTCAGACAGCATCTCTAGAGAAAAGGAATAGGTGACGTTTCGGGTCGAGACCCTTCTTCAGACAGTCTCGACCTGAAACATCACCTATTCCTTTTATTCAGCGATGCTGCCTGACCCGGTTGTTACTCCAATTCTTTGTGTCTATCTTCGATTTAAACCAGCACCTGCAGTTCCTTCTTACACCTGTTATGAATTATTGGGTTATAATGTTGGCATCCCTATTCCAATATCTATAGATTAAACTAAACGCTGTAAAGGGAATGTTGACTTGATTAGTAAGGGCATCAGAGTATTGAGAAGCCAGCAGAATGTGGTTGAGAGGGAAAGATAGATCAGCAATGATTGAATGGCAGAGTAGACTTGATGGGCCGAATGTCCTAATTCTGCTCCTAGAACTTCTGAACGTTAACATTCCAAGGGTGGCGCAGCAAGTAGAGCAGCTGCCTTATAGTAGGTATGTTACAAAACTTACCTTCAGCGGCGGTGCAGTTCTGTCACTGGCCTTGTGCGCGACTTTGGCGCCTTGGGGGGGGGGGGGGCGCGGTTAAAATGCGGTTTCCCCCTGCCTTCTGGAGTTTTATTTTCTCGGAGTGCGAGCTTTTACTGAAGATTCGTTCTGACTACCGGTTTGTGAAAAAAAAAATTTAATCGCCCAACTTGTTCAGCGCTGGAGTAAAATAAAAATTAGCTTCTAATGCCGTGAACGCCGACAATGGGGACGGATTTCACATAGGGGCCAAGGTAAAGGAAAGCCGTTTATTTTACATATAAACATGCTTCTTATGATGACCTTAATCCAAATTTCATGTTGCGAAACGGTGATTTACTCCCCATACGAACCGGCAGTATTTTTCCTGCCGATATGGGGTTTAATTGGACTTGGTTCAAGATGGCGCCTGCCTGCGGCGACTTTTGCGGAACACCAGAACAGAAAAGATTTACCTACAACTTCTATCAACTTACCTGTATCAGGGAAACGGCAGTAATCGGTGCCGTTTCTGATTAATTCATGGGTGTATTTATGTATAGAATTGTAGTCAATGCCTTCTATGTTCTGTTGTGCTATGCAAAGAAAGATTTTCATTGTCCTGTCAGGGACACATGACAATAAACTCTTTTGACTTTGACTAATTTCACTGCAACCGCAACGTTCCAATCGATTGCGTTCCATAAAATCCCACTCGCAAGATGATTTAAATGGCCATTAATTTATGGGAATTAAACACTAAATTCCTTCCATTTGGCCTATAAATTCATGACCATGAGATTTAAAAATCATGTTATATTGTGAATTCTTGTGTGAATGTAATTTGGACACTTAGGCTATTTAAAAATGTTTATATTTTCTTAAGAAATGGACAGATGTTTAGATCTAGTAACTGAATTTTGTAATTAGCTACAATTGGGTAACAAACTAATTATATGCTTTAATTTCAGGTCATTCAAGTAAGATTGTTTCATATTTGTTTCAGAATGCTTCAATCTATAATAACTGAAAATTTCTTTCAGTTCTCTTAATTTTTAAGAAAGTTATGGGCTTTTGACTGTCCTCGATAACAACTTTTGTGTTAAGCCAATGAAAAAGCAATAGGGAACAAAGATGCTAATTTCCGAGTATGAAAATGGCCACAACTTTTTTAATACTTGAAGATATGAAAGTGAATTAGGTGTCAAATTAAACTTCTTTTTATGCTTTATCTGATGGGATAAATTGCAGACTTGATTTTTAAAATCTCAAAATCTTGTAACATTGCTGCTTATAGCGCTATAGTTCGATTCTGACCCCGGGTTCTGTCTGTGTCGTGCGGTTTGCATGTTCTCCCTGTGACTGCGTGGGTTCGCTTCGGGTGCTCTGGTTTCTTCCCACACTGTAAATTGCCACAAATGTGTAGGAAGTGGATGGAAACTGGGATAACATAGAACTAATGTGAATTGGTGATCAATGGTCGGCATGGACTCGGTGGGTCGAAGCGCCTGTTATCATGCTCATGTATCTCTAACTTAAATCGTTTCATAAGATAAAGTCCAAGGAACATAACCATGACTGTAAATTATAATGTCGTCGTCTAGATTCAATTTTCCGTTTTTCGCCCCTTTCCTGTGACTGGTCCTTGCGTTAGATGCTCACGTTAGTGAAGGCCATGTGTCCCACACTCGGGGGGGGCCGGGCTCGGGCTCCGGCAGCGCCGCCACCGGCTGGGCCTCGTTGCCCTGCCAACCGCGTGGCGCTGCACTGAAATGTCTCGCTTCCGGCCCTGCGTTCCGGTCCGGGGACTGTTGATGCTGCGACACCGCGCCCTCGGCCTGCTGCAAAATGAAGAAATTCTTTGGTGATTTGAAGCGGGATTTAAAGTTTAAAAACATGGGGCCGGGGCATGTCGTTACTGAGGAGGCGAGGTGAGACTGGTGGGTGGGAAACGGACAAAGGTGGAGGGCGGAGCCTGAGTTTGATGCGATATTCAGAGTTAAATTATTTCCCTGAGGAAACGGGCCGCAGCTTCGCAGTTGTCAACCGCGACTTCAGTTTGCCTCGGTCTTAATGTTCCACTTACACTGATGACATCTGTGGACAGATGCGGAATAAAGACAAGGAATGTTGAAGTGATGTTCACATCAAATTCCTCCGTTTGTGGAGCGTTTGTCAGCCGACGTTGCTGAGATTAGCGGCTGGTTCACGCAGCGCTCTGACTGGTGAACTTTGTTCATTTGTTCTTTTTGTTTTCATTTTTAATTGCAAATTGTTGTGTACCTTGTGTGTTGTGACTGTCGGCAGACCAATTTCCTTCCGGGGATGAATAAAGTTGTATCGTATCGTCATGTAAATGCTACTTGTTCATTATGTTTCCTCAGGTTAAAATCATGTTTTGCGTTGCTTCATATACATGCAGGTGCATGGTTACTTGAAGGCGGAGTCGTAGGGTGGTCAAAAAGTTGTTTGGCACATTTGCCTACATCAGTCAGAATATTGAGTATAGTAGTTGGGAGGTCATGTTGCAGTTGTATAAGACGTTGGTGAGGCCGCATTTAGAGCATTGTGTTTAGTTCTGGGCATCATGTTATAGAAAAGATGTCAAGCTGGAAAGGGTACAGAGAATGTGTAGGAAGGAACTGTAGATGTTGGTTTAAATCGAAGATAGATACAAAATGCTGGAGTAGCTCAGCGGGACAGTCAGCATCTCTGGAAAGATGGAATGGGTGACGTTTCGGGTTGAGACCCTACTTCAGACTCCTTCCCAGTTCTCCGACCAGTCTTACTGTGTCCAACTACATTATCTGCTTTGCTGTTACCTCGCCTAACTAACAATGATCTACATTTTGCTTGATCACAATTCCCTTTGTCATGTTTTCACACTGTAGACTTTATTATCTATACACTTCCTTATCTATGTGCCGCCCACTCTCCTGACATTCGTCCGAAGAAGTTATGACCCGAAAAGTCACCCATTCCTTCTCTCCAGAGATGTTGCTTGTCCCGTTGAGTTACTCCAGCATTTTGCATCTATTAAGGGTGCAGAGAAGAATTACAAGGATGTTGCCTGAGCTAGAGGGTCTGAGCTATAGGGAGAGGTAGGGACTCTATTCCTTGGAGTGCAAGAGGATGGGGGTGATCTTATTGAGCTGTATAAAGTCATGAGAGAAATAGATTGAGTAGATGCACAGTCTCTGGCCCAGAGTAGGTGAATCGAGGGCTATAGGTGAAGGGGAAAAGATTTAATAGGAATCTGAGGCATAGTGGGTGAAAGGAACATGCTGTTGGGGAGGTAGTGAGGCAGGGACTATCCCAACATTTAAAAAAACAGTTAGACAGGTATATGGATCGGACAGATTTGAAGAGATGTGAACCAAACGTGGGCAGGTAGGACTAATGTAGCTGAGACATGTTGGCTGGTGTGGGTAAGTTGGGCCGAAGGGCTTGTTTCCACACTGTATCACTCCATGACACTATATATGTGACACTGCACAGTCTTTAGAGGCAGGAGGAAATAAGCCTCTCTGCCAGAGTACAAAATATTACTGAGTACAAAATATAAGAAATTAGACAATGAAGAGTGGCCATTAATTGCCACTAAACATCATAATTTGATCAAATGTTTTATCGTACTGTATTTCCATAACTGAATTCAGTGTATTAAAGATTTTTGGAAACTTCTGGGTGGAATCACTATGATGAGGTCCAGGGCATTGTAAGGATCTCTGCATCCCAAGGGACATTGTGTAGGATGGCCAAAATGCCCCCCGCCCACCCCCACTCAATGTTTCCCCCTCTACCCTCAAGCTCTGTGCCGAACAACTGGCACCAGTCTACAGAGACATTTTCAATCTGTCCCTGCAGATCTGCACTGTCCCTGCCTGCTTCAAAGTCTCCACTATTGTTCCCGTACCCAAAAAAACAAGGATTGCTGCTCTTAATGACTGCAGGCCTGTCGTGCTGACCTCTGTAATCATGAAGACCCTTGAAAGACTTGTGCTGGCCCACCTGAAAAATATCTCAAACCCCCTGCTGGACCCCCTGCAATTTGAATACCGGGCAAATAGATCAGTGCATGATGCAGTCATCCAAGGCCTGCACTTCACCTTCCAGCACCTAGATCGCCAGGGGACCTATGCAAGGCTCTTGTTTGTGGATTTTAGCTCTGTATTCAACACCATTGTACCAAAGCTACTACACTCCAAACTCCCCCAGTTGACTGTGCCGGAACCCCTCTGTCAGTGGATCATCAACTTCCTGACAGATAGGAAGCAGCATGTGAGACTGGGAAAGTGCATCTCGGACCCGCAGACCCTCGGTATTGGAGCACCGCAAGGCTGTGCATTCTCCCCTCCCCTTTACTCTCTCTGCACCAACGACTGCACCTCCACAGACTCCTCTGTCAAGCTTCTCAAGTTTGCGGATGACATAACCCTGATTGGACTGATCCAGGATGGAGAGGAATCTGCCTACAGACAGGAAGTGACATCTGGCGTCTTGGTGCTCAATGCTCTTAAGATGGTGGAATTGATAGTGGACTTTAGGAGAGCTCTCCCTCCGCTCTCCCCACTCACCATCAACAACAAGTCACATCTGTGGAGTCATTTAAGTTCATCATCTGCAGGGACCTTAAATGGGAGGCCACCATCGACTCCAACAGAGAATGTACATCCTGCGGCAGCTGAGAAAACACAATCTGCCACAGGCAATGAAGGTCCAGTTTTATACTGCCATCATAGAGTCTGTCCTCACCTTCTCCATCATGGTCTGATTTGGCTCAGCCACCAAGCACGACATCCAGAGGCTGCAGTGCTTCGTTCGGCCAGCCGAGAAGGTTGTTGGCTGCATCTTCCCCCCCCCCCCCCTCCCCCCACCAATCGACAAACTGCAAGGGCCAGGAAGCAAGCGGATAAGATCATCTCTGATCCCTCTCACCCTGGCCACAAATTCTTTTGAAGCACTTCCCCCTGGAAGGCGACTCCGGACTGTCAAAGCTGACGTAAAAAATGCTTTTTTTCCCACGAGCAGTAGCTCAACAGCCAAAAGTCAGTAGCCTCCTTTTGTTCTGGTATTTTATTTCATTCTTACATGTTTAAATTATGATGTTTTATCTTTAATTGTCTTCTGTATATCGTGTTGCTATTTGCGAGCAAAGCACCAAGGCAAATGCCATGTATGTGTACATATTTGCCAAATAAAATTTATTAAATTCAATTCGAATCAATTCAGAATGTTGACTGTCGGCTGCTCTGGAATTGCGAAAAGCTCAAATCTCCTTTTAAACACAAGGCTTTGAGACATCAATTTTAATTTTTTTTTAAATAAAATAAAAAAGGAACGTAGACTACAAGAGTCATTTAAAACTGTTTAAAGTGAACTGTGCAAATTAAAGATTTTAAATAATTTGCGTTACAATTCATCTTTCCCGAAACTCGTGCTTTCATTTCCTGCCCCTGCACATTTTGTGGGAATACCTCTGTATAATATCAATGAAATGCTAAAGTCTTAAATTGTATTAGTGAAATAATTAGCATCGGCAGTGTGCTTCCTGAAATAAGCATTTCATCCTCTTATCAAATATAATTTTGTACCTTTGGGCCACTAAACACAATCGCTTGCCACTATTATTAGGCTGGATAATTCCAAGGTACATCCCAAATACATTCTGCTTTTGACAACATTTGTATAGTTCTGAAATGTGTTCCTCACATGTGATTTAAATTACAGGACAACTTGTCATGCTGAAATAATTTATCACTGCATCCCACATGTGTACATCGTATATTCAATATTTAGTGCAACCTCCATATTTTATTCTACCTTCTTTCCTTTTGATCTGAATAACTTTTTTCATGAACTTTATTTTGGATGAATTTACAATGCATTACTTAGTAAGGAGTACAGGTAATCTAAATGCCTCAGAGATATTCCGGATTCAATCTTAATCTCTGCTGGATTAGCTGGCATCCAGTGTTTGTAGTCTGGGTGTTAATTGACTGCAGTAGCCGTGGCCTAGAAAACAACTAATGCCCTGTTTTTTTTGTACTTCATTATTTTCCCTGGTCTAAACTTGAACAATGCTCGTTTGGCAAAGTACGATTGGTCCTGTTATGTCCAAATGCCAGCAGCTGTCTTAATGTGGACCTACATTATATTGTGTATCATGGATCCATTTACCTCTATTGACTGAGCCATTAGGACGGTCTTACTGAGATTCCATTTTGTGTTAATGCTGCAAGTAGAAGCCACTGGCAGATTACACCCATTACAATTCATAGAAAAGTGATATATAGATCAGTTTGATATTCTCAGTTAATGGGAACGGAGTTTCACAGAAAAATAATAGCTGGTGGGAGAAAGGCAGTGATATCACTAAAGATGTCATAAACATGATGTCATTGAAACCTCTTGCATGTAACTTTTTTCAAACACCGTGCATAGTGTAGTGTTCATGGAGAGGTGTGTGTATGATTAATTATCAAACTTTATGCTCCTTAGTGTGAATAATGTCACTGTTGAAGATGGAATTCTTTCATTATCAAACATCTGGCTACATAAATACACACTCTAGGTGAAATATGTAATAGCTTGTTGCAGAGGGAAGTCCCCACCCCCGTGCTGCAGCACTGCGTTCCTTGGTTAGTTTACACTTTGCATTTTAGAAAGTTTGCGTCTTTTATGAAATGAATTATGACAATGTTGAACATCATTTCATTGCAGTCGATAAGTATGCTTTCCTACCATAAATCTGTGTTGGATTTGAACCATGTCACAAAGTTCAGTCACCTAATATTAAGCCATGCTTGCCTTGTCTTTCCCTCCTGAAAGAATCCTGCTCTTTAATTTGTAGGAATTATTTTGCAATAATTTTTCTGTATAGTTTGATGAATCATATGCAAGATAAATAGTTTATGAGCATGAAATCAAAATAACATCCAAGAAACAGAGGAACGCTATCTAATGTTGGTTAAGAGATAAATCTGGGAACTTTCTTGGGTAAAACAATTAAACTATTAACAGAATTTAGTTTATTTTTGTTTGAAAATACTGACTTGTATTTGAAGAGTTTACAAATGTAGAGGTGCTGTTTCAATGGCGTTTGAAGTTCAACATCCAATTCTTTTCTTGAAGTGTGATACTATCTTTGCTGAGGCAGAGGTAGACAACCCTAATCTGTTGTACGAGGAAAAGTAAAAGAAGTTGTGTGTAGGAAGGATTTTTTTCTTTGGAAGAAAACATATAGTCAAATCACCTAACCGGTAAACTGAATAAAGGAATATTATTTGTTATAGAAACATAGAAAATAGGTGCAGGAGGAGGTCATTTGGACCATCCAGCCAACACCACCATTCATTGTGATCATGGCTGATAATCCACAATCAGTAACCCGTGCCTGCCTTCTCCCCATACCCCTTGATTTTGCTAGCCCCTAAAGCTCTATCTCACTCTCTTTTAAATTCATCCAGTGAATTGGCCTCTACTGCCTTCTGTGGCAGCGAATTCCACAAATTCACAACTCTCTGGATTAAAAAGTGTTTTCTCATCTCAGTTTTAAATTGGCCTTCCCTTTATTCTGAGACCGTTGCCCCTGGTTGGTGTACAATTGGTGTACAATTTTGGTCGCCCAATTATAGGAAGGATGTCAACAAAATAGGGTACAGAGGAGATTTACTAGAATGTTGCCTGGGTTTCAACAGCTAAGTTACAGAGATAGGTTGAATAAATTAGGTCTTTATTCTCTGGAGCGCAGAAGGTTAAGGGGGGACTTAATAGAGGTCTTTAAAATGATGAGAGGGATAGACAGAGTTGATGTGGACAAGCTTTTCCCTATGAGAATAGGGAAGATTCAAACAAGACGACATGACTTTAGAATTAAGGGGCAGAGGTTTAGGGGTAACATGAGGGGGAACTTCTTTACTCAGAGAGTGGTAGCGGTGTGGAATGAGCTTCCAGTGGAAGTGGTGGCGGCAGGTTCGTTGGTATCATTTAAAAATAAATTGGATAGGCATATGGATGAGAAGGGTATGGAGGGTTATGGTATGAGTGCAGGCAGGTGGGACTAAGGGAAAAAAGTTGTTCGGCATGGACTTGAAGGGCCGAGATGGCCTGTTTCCGTGCTGTAATTGTTATATGGTTCTGGACTCCTGCAACACTGGGAACATTTTTCTAGCCTGTTCAGTCCTTTTATAATTTTATATGTTTCTATAAGATCCCCTCCCATCCTTCTAAATTCCAGTGAATACGAGCCTAGTCTTTTCAATCTTTCCTCATATGACAGTCCCGCCATCCCAGGGATTAACCTCGTGAACCTACGCTGCACTGCACCTACGATGTCCTTCCTCAAATGAGGAGACTAAAACTGCACACAATACTCCAGATGTGGTCTCACCAGGACCCTGTAGAATTGCAGAAGGACCTCTTTACTCCCATACTCAAATCCTCTCGATATGAAGGCCTTCAAAAATATATATATGTTTTATTAGTTCTAAAAAAGTAAGTTGAGGATTGTCTTTTCATGTGCAATAAATTGGTAAACTGGTAGTATTGAAAGGACATAGTAATCTGAAAGTGATGAATATTGATGCTGTAGCATTGTTGCACTATAGTTTATAGAACTCTATATCTATCGTTCTAGGAAACCCACTGAAATCAAAGCGAAGGCTCCAGAGAAGCCTCGGAGACCAGCCGAAGAATCGCAGATGGCAGCAGCTGCTGCTTTATCTAGGCTGGAAATTAAACAGCAAAAGGGACGACCCACCTCTGGACGAAGGAATGATGGTAGGTGTTTACAGAAGATGGTTAAAAATGTACCATGTGGTTGAATTTTGACTTTGTTCAGTGTTACTAGCCAATTTCTTGATAAGAACCAAAATTCTCAACATCAACATGTTCAGGGCTCATTGTCTCAATCTGACTCCTTGTGCTCATTTTAATCCAATATTTTATTGGATTGTATTTCTCCTACCAACCTTCACCTCATTTAGTTAAAGGTTGCCACCAGGATTTAGAAATGCATGTCCTTCCTTGACCTGTGACGTTCCTGCAAGAATGCATCATAGCATTTTGGACTTGCAATGTTTTGAGTGAATATTTCCTTATATTTTCATTGGGGAAAAATTGCTGTTAGTGGCTGCAATGAGGGGAATATGCAAAGATAAGAACCGTGCTGAAAGAAGCAAAAACATCTAGCATCAAAGCCTTCATCATCAAGAACCAACTAAAATGGATCAGTCATGTTTGGATGGAAGATGAGCGTCTACCAAAGCAAGCCTTCTAATTCCAGCTTAAAGAAGCTGGAAAGAGACGGACAAAAGAAGAGATTCAAAGACGCCTTAAAAGCCAGCGTGAAGAAATGTGAAATCGACATTGACAATTGGGAAACCAATGCCAAGGACAGGAAACTCTGGCGAACCATCATCCAAGAAGGAACAGCGACCTTTGAAGAGATGTGCAGAATTAGAAGTAAATAGAAGAAAACTGAAAGCGAGCCAACAAACAACCAAAGCCCGATTTCCCATCTGGAATCAATTACCTGTCCTGAATGCCGTAGAACTTTCAAAGCCAGGATTGGACTCATAAGCCACCTGAGAGTCCATAAAAACAACAGAACGTAGACCATCATCCTCGACATCTAAACTAGAGTAGGACATTGAGCTCTGGCCAATGTTTTTTTTTGAGAGAGAAGTTAATATCAAACTAAATACGTTTCCTGGCCCGTGCTCAGATTTTGAAAATCATAAGCATGGATCAGGGAAGTATTTTAGTCTATTGCTGAAAGTGACGTTGGATGCAACTGAATCTGCTAGCAACCTTAGCATCGAGAATCTACCGTGCCACTCAGTGGGCACACTCCACAGTATCGATTTCAGAATTAACAGCCAAACCTTGCTGTATTATGAGAGAAATTGAGAGCTTCCTTTTCATCGATTGAGCTGGGAAGTGTATGATCTGATACTTCTTCAGCACTGCTCAATAGTTTTGGTATTAATGCTATATTTAAAATTTGGGTTTGTTTTTTTATACTTGTGCAGCTGGTACCTGATATTTTTCAATTATTTTAAATGTAGCAAAGAATGAACTGACGGATTCAGCTGTAACGTCTGAGGTACAAACGATAAACAATCAGGTAATATTTGTGTTCTTTATCTAGCTTTTCTGTTTTAATTTCTTCATTGAAAATTTAAAACTCCTCCAATGACTTAATCATTTGAACCGTCAAAGAACAGATGCATTTTGCCATCATCAAATTATCCTATTTATGTGTTGCCTATACCATTACTTCCTGTGTAGGAAGGAACTGCAGATGCTGGTTTAAATCGAAGATAGACACAATAAGCTGGAGTAACTCAGCGGGACAGGCAGCATCTCTGGAGGAATGGAAAGGGTGACGTTTCAGGTCGAGACCCTTCTTCAGACTGATGTCAGGGGACATCGATCTATTCTAAATGTTCCTTGATCTCCATTCCCTTTGTCCTGTTTTCACACCTTACACGTCGTTATCTGTACACTTCCTTTTCTATGTACCTACCACTCCCCGACATCAGTCTGAAGAAGGGTCTCGACCCAAAACGTCACCCATTCCTTCTCTCCTGAGATGCTGCCAGTTCCGCTGATTAACGCCATTAATTCTTGAATGTACTGAAGTTTGTAATTCATACCACGCAGTTTCAGCACAGAAACCAGCTTAAAATGCGCACCAGTATTAGTTATTGGCCTCCAAAAAAAGTTCTATTTGATTATTTTTTAGTTCAAAGTCAAACAAGTCAGACTCTCTGAAGACATAAAGTAAGCTTCAAGAAAAATCTATTTTACGATATTTTTGTTACTTAATTTGTTATAGTGGCGTACAGCTTGGAAAAAGACCCTTTGGTCCAACTTGCCCATGCCGACTAACTTACCCCATCTACACTAGTCCCACCTACCTGCATTTGGTCCATATCCATCCCAGCCTTTCCTATCCATGTACCTGTTCAAATGTTTCTTAAATATTGCGATAGTACCTGTCTCAATTACCTCCTCTGGCAACCCATTCTATAAACCTACCACCCTTGTAAAAATAAAGTGGCACCTCAGTTTCCTATTAAATCTTTCGCCCCTCGCCTTAAACCTAGTTCTCTGGTTCTTGATTCTCCCACTCTGGGTAAAAGACTCTGTGCATTTACCCTATCTAATCATCTCATGATCTTATACACCTCTATATGATCACCCATCCTCCTCCTGGTAACAGCTCCATTCAAGACCGTAAGAAATTGCAGAGGATTGTGGATGCAGCCCAAACCATCTTGCAAACCAACCTCTCTTCCATTGACCATCTACACTTCATGCTGCCTCAGCATAACCAAGGACAAATCCTTCCTCTCCTCTCTCCCATCAGGCAAGCGGTACAGAAGTGTGAAAACACATACCTCCAGATTCAAGGATAGATTCTTCCCAGCTCTGATCAGCAACTGAACCAGCCTATCACCAACTAGAGAGCTGTCCTGAGCTGCCATCTACCTTATTACCCTCGGACTATCTTTAATCGGACTTTACTGGACTATCTTGCACTGAAAAATACTACCTTTATCCTGTATATGTACACTGTGGATGGCCTGATTGAAATCATGTATAGGCTTTCCGCTGACTGGATAGCATGCAACAAAAAGCTTTTAACTGAATTTTGGTACACGTGACAATAAACTAACCTAAAACTACAAATCTGTATGTGTTTGGAGTGTGGGAGGAAACTGGAGCACTGTGAGAAAACCCACATTTTTACAGAGAAAATGTACAAACTCCTTATAGACAGCAGCCATGGTCAGTGTCGAGCTGGATATCTGGTGCTGTAAGGTAGTAACTCTACCGCTCAGATGTTAGACAATTTGCTTTTTGATTAATTTTACTAGTAAAAGTAAGTTTATCATTGCATATAATAATATATCATTGCAATATAAATCCACGGCAAGATGAAATCCTCCAATGTTGGTACAGATCCACATAAATATACGCACTCCATGTAATCGATAGAAATTTGCAATTCGCATCCAACCACAAAGATGTGCAGGTTTGTAGGTTCATTGACATCTGTAAATTGTCCTTAGTGCGTAGGATAGAACTAATGTACGGGTGAGTGAAGGTAAGAGTGAAGGACATGTTTCCACGCTGAATCGCTAAACTAAACCTCATCCATCTGGTTTTTAAATAGACATTAAATCGTACGTCCTTCAGGTGTGATCCGAACTGGCATGATATTAACCTCAGTAATGTTTGATATCCAGATAAAGAGGAAATGTATACAATAAATTATAAATAAATATTGTTCATTATGATCCTAGGGTCCCAACAGTTCCCAGAAGGAAGATCGCAGCAGTTTCTCTGTTGATGCTGTATATTTTATCTGCCCTTTGACAAATGCCTCAGTATCCAAATGTGCGAGAGAGGTGCACATTAAGGAGGCCATTCTTATGGTAGGTATTACATATGCTTGTATACTTTTGAACTTTTGCAGTAATAGTAATTAAACCATGTTTTGATTATCTTTCCTTTTAACTTTTTCCTTTTTGAGACCCAATCAAAGCAAGGAGGGGTATGGTCTGAGTGCAGGTAGATGGGACTAGGGGAAAATAAATGGTCGGCACGGACTGGAAGGGCCGAGAAGGCCTGTTTCCATGCTGTAATTGTTATATGGTTATATCAACAAACAAGAGGAATCGAATATAGGAGCAAAGAGGTCCTTCTGCAGTTGTACAGAGCCCCAGTGAGACCACACCTGGAGTATTGTGTACAGTTTTGGTCCTTTGATTGTTAAGGGCTTGGACACTCTAGAGGCAGGAAGCATGTTCCCGATGTTGGGGGAGTCCAGAACCAGGGGCCACAGTTTAAGAAAAAGGAGTAAGCCATTTAGAACGGAGACGAGGAAACACTTTTTCTCACAGAGAGTGGTGAGTCTGTGGAATTCTCTGCCTCAGAGGGTGATGGAGGCAGGTTCTCTGGATGCTTTCAAGAGAGAGCTAGATAGGGCTCTTTAAAATAGCAGAGTCAGGGGATATGGGGAGAAGGCAGGAACGGGGTACTGATTGGGGATGATCAGCCATGATCACATTGAATGGTGGTGCTGGCACGAAGGGCCAAATGGCCAACTCCTGCACCTATTGTCTATTGTTAATTAGGATAATAGAGTCGCACTGCATGGAAACAGGTCCTTCGGCCCAACTTAAGCATGCCAACCTAGATGCCCCATCTACACTAATCCCACCTGCCTGCATTTGACCCATATCCCTATAAACCTTTCCTAGCCATGTACTTGTCCAAATGTATTTTAAGGGTTGTATAATAGGGTGATCCATAACTGAATGAAGTACTCTAAATCTGGCCCCGCCAATGTCCTATAACACAACATCGCAACTTCTATACTCAATACTCTTGACTGATGAAGGCCAATTTGTGAAAGAAAACCAATTGCTGCAATCATTTACTTCCAGATTCTGAAATAAAGTTATGGCTAAGATGTGGAGAAATACTGAAAAGACTTTAATGAAAGTAACAAACTACCCAAGAATTGTGAAATCATTTGAAACAAATGGGGTCTATTCAGCACATCATACCTGTCTATGTTGGCTCTTTGAAATGGCAACTGAAATGGACTAGAAGACACCTTTGTGCATTTAAGTGGTGTGTATGTGGATGATGAATGCTGACCTCACAATAGCTGATCCTGTTTGGTGATGCTGTTTGAATTCATTGTCTGACCTGTAATAAATAAGGAGATGAAAATTCTTCCTCTTCAAATGGTGTGAAGACAGAATTGATTCTATATTATTTCTGCAGCAATAAACTAGAAAGAGTTATTTCTAAGTGTTTCTAACATTGTGGCAACTATGGCAGGCCTAGTAAATAATCAATGTTGTTGTTGGGGACCTTGACTCATGACTCATTCAAAGAAAATTGGCTTTTACTCATTCAAAGAAAACTGATCATAAACTTGATTATTAACATTTTTTCCAAGTATTATGTTTTATTATTCTTGGTTTACATGCCTACTAAATAGGATTTCACTACATTAAACCCTGATTACTTGGCCTGCTTAAGATGGTCACTGGCGCTGTCTTGCAAGCTTGCAATTCAAAATCTTTGCTCATGAGGTTATGCCCATCTTTATCTTTCTCTACAGTTTGCTCTTAACTCTATACAACAACCACATATTTGATTTCCAATTTTAGTATTTTCTCGTACCCACATAATTTCTTCCTGCTTTATTTCAGAATCCTATTTTTCTAAAGTAATAGATTTTAAATCTATTCTAATTGGATCGCACATCTTTTCAATCTAGAAATTTGCTGATGATCCAATACAAGCCTCTATTATGATGATTCATACATTTAATAAGGATAAAGAAAAAATAAAGACTGCTTGTGAAACTCTTGGCAGGTAAGTAATGAAGAAACGTTCCTCTCCGTTCAACTGATCGCGGAAATCAATCCCCGGTCCCAGGGGTGCGGCCCGTCCACCGTCCCGGGAGTGCGGCCCGTCCACTGTCGGTCCCAGGGGTGCGGCCCGTCCACTGTCGGTCCCAGAGGTGCGGCCCGTCCACTGTCGGTCCCAGGGGTGCGGCCCGTCCACTGTCGGTCCCAGGGGTGCGGCCCGTCCACTGTCGGTCCCAGGGGTGCGGCCCGTCCACTGTCGGTCCCAGGGGTTCGGCCCGTCCACTGTCGGTCCCAGGGGTGCGGCCCGTCCACTGTCGGTCCCAGGGGTGCGGCCCGTCCACTGTCGGTCCCAGGGGTGCGGCCCGTCCACTGTCGGTCCCAGGGGTGCGGCCCGTCCACTGTCGGTCCCAGGGGTGCGGCCCGTCCACTGTCGGTCCCAGGGGTTCGGCCCGTCCACTGTCGGTCCCAGGGGTGCGGCCCGTCCACTGTCGGTCCCAGGGGTGCGGCCCGTCCACTGTCGGTCCCAGGGGTGCGGCCCATCCACTGTCGGTCCCAGGGGTGCGGCCCCTCCACCGTCCCGGGAGTGTGGCCCCTCCACCGTCGGTCTGTGGTGGGTCCTTCACCCTCAGACCGTGTCAGTGGCCAGACCTGTTTGCCGGGACACTCCCAGCCCGCACACGGGTTTTCATGCTGTACACGTACCCACCAAAACTTCATACAACCCCAAAGTGTTTCCTATTATTTATTTCTCATTTATGACCATCTCGCTTTCCTTCAGATGTGCCTATTTTCTTCGCAGGCAGTGAAGATTCGTTCTAGATTTCAGTCTTTTTTTTAAATTGGAATTACGATTGGATTATTTGGTGTCTCTATATTGGGACTAGTAAAGCTGCCCTGCACTATCGGAGATCCGGATTCCAACCTGACTGGGGTTGTCTATGTGGAGTTTGCACTTTTTCCCTTTAATTGTCTGGGTTTCCTCTGGGTGCTCCAGTTTCATCCCATATCCCAAACAGTTGGTAAATTAATTGGCCATTGTAAATTACACTTTATATGTCGATGAGTATTAGATTCTGAGGTGAGGTAATGAATGTGGGGATAATTTATTTTTTAAAATGGCAATAATATCGGATGATGTGCAAATGGGTGAGTGATAGTTGGCATGGACTAAGTGGGCTGAATACATGTTTCTGTGCTGCGTAATCCTAGGGATCTATATGTTTACATTATTCCTTGTATTAGAGAAAACGGTCATTTCACCCATTGATTTCTTGCTGGCTCACAGGGCAATCCAATTTGCCCCATTAATTTTCCATGTAACCTATTCTCCCCATATTTTCATCAATCCTACCATGCAATATATGATCGCTAGTTCCAATATTTCTGAAAATTGATTAATTTTTCCTGCTCCATCCTTTCAAAGCCTTTGTTTATTTTAGTGATCTCAATTGGAGTACTGTTCAATGTTTCCTTATTGTTATATCTTCTTAGTTCCGGATCTGTATAATCCCCATCTTGTAGCCACCTATGTGTAATCATCACTGTTCTTATCTCCCTTTACCACCATTACCATTAAAAACATTAAACTGGACCTTTGTCCCTGCGATGAAGCAAGCTACTTATTACAAGTTTTACTATAATAAAGAAAATGTATGATTATAGAAATGTAGAAACCAGCTACATCCTTTACATTATATAAACTGTATTTTAATTGCAGATACATTGATAACATATGCAATAACCCCAATGAAGAAAAATACAGAAAAATCAAGTTGCAGAACAAAGTATTTCAGGTAACTGATCAATTTAATTTTCTTGGGTGCACAAAATGCTGGAGAAACTCAGCAGGTGCAGCAGCATCTATGGAGCAAAGGAGATGGGTAACGTTTTGGGCCGAAACCCTTCTTCAGTCTGACTGCACCCGCTGAGTTTCTCCAGCATTTTGTGTACCCTTAATTTTCCAGCATCTGCAGTTCCTTCTTCAACAATTTAATTTTCTTCTCCCTCTAACCAAGAGCACGATCTTCAATCAAGTGGTGGACATATGGTATCCAATAATCAATAGATGTTGGCTTTTGTGAAAGAACACAGAGAATCAATGTACAATGACAAAACCGCTGGTAGAAATCTAGATACTTTTTAATAACATTAGAAAAATGATTTAGTCTCATTATGGCACAAATCTGAATTGAGGCCCATTTCCAAAGACGGGTAGCATTATAGTTACAGATACCAACCCTATTATACAGTAACTTTTATCCTAAAGACTTCTTAGCAGGTGTGTTCACAATGAGTATGAACATCGTACTGTCTTCCATTATTGGATGAATATTCCTCTCTGTTGAGAGAAAAACATTTGAAGCACTGCAAGGATAATAAGAGCCCAAAGTACCCTCTTCATGTCAGCACTTCATGTGCAATCACAAAGATCGAGAATGCTGTGTCAGTAGAAATATTTGGAACTATAGGGTTTCAATCCCAATCCCTTAAATTAAAGCTATCTTGATGATATGAATGCCTCCATTTCCCTTTAGCTTTCAGAATCAAGTTAACATATGAACCAATTGAACCAACCTCTGTCTTGGATGTCAACAGTTCTGATATTATGGCATCCAATTGCATCTTGAATTACTCTGCAGTAGTTCAAACTTCAAATGTGGAAAACCATTTTAGGTGTTATTTACTCTGTAAAGAAGATTATAGGTTGTCAGTCTTTTAAATAAAATGCCTGCATTCATTTTTTCTGTGAGAACTTTTAAATTTGGGTGAGAGCTATGGATTAATCTCTATTTAAAAAGATTCATAACATTCTCCTCTTCAAGCCTGGGGTTGATTGAATATCACAACTCAGTTCTTGAACAACAGAGATCAGTCTCTGTGCCATCTATTGCACAGCAATATATTTGAAACTAGCATTAATTGGAATGATTAATATGAACTACTTACTGACATTAGTAAATGCCTCAAAAAATTCAATTAGTTTAATTTATTGTCACGTGTACCGAGGTACAGTGAACAGCTTTTGTTGATAGCCAACCAGTTAGCGGAGAGATAAAACATGATTACAATCGAGCTATTTATAGTGTATATATACATGATAAGGGAATAATGTTTAGTGCAAGGATTAATGCTTGATTCATTCCTGTTCCATAATGATTGAACACATTGAGAGCTGTGTTCACTGTCACGGTCTTGGGATTTCTTGCCTAGCTTTTCAATCACTATTTATTGGAATTATCATTTGAACTGTCAAATATTTTAAATATTCTGTTCTTCCTTTTTCACAAGGAAAGGATATCTGAACTGGAAGGAACACATGAATTCTTGCAGTCAATTGGGTTTGAAAGAAAAAAAATCCACGTAGCTGGACAAGGTAACTGTGAATCTTTCCTTCTGCTATTGAGTTTGGAGCAAAAGAAAAAAACAGAAACAGGAGCAGGTCATTTGGCCCCATGCTCCTGCTCCACCACACAGAAATTCAGCTAGTATGGGTGAGGGGGGCAGGGAGAGGCCAAGTGGACAGTGTGATGGGAGAAGGAGGAGGCAGCGGAGGTCGAGGGTGGAGCGGGCAAAGCGCCGGCAAACAGGAAGAAGCAGCAGTAGATGGGAGGGAGGGAGCCCCACGGGGATCGAGCGCGTCCTGCCCTTGGCAGCGGCCCAAAGAAAGCGCTGTCACCAGGGGCTACATGTGAGCTGCAACAACAGCCGCATCGACCAGACGATTGGGTGGTTGAAGAAGGACTCATGGGTGCACCTTAGGAGCTGGGGCTATGAGTGGTCGTGGAGGTGGTGTGAGCAGGAGGCAGCATCGGCAGGTCTGCCCACTATAACTGAAATCTGTTAAAAAAGGGATCCTTTAAAACAAGGGTTTACTGTACGTGTGGCAAAGTCAAATCGATCAGTTCTCTCCATCTGTAGTCCTGCATTAATTGAAGACCATTTTTCTCATACAAATTTTTTTTAAATTTTTTTAACTTTTTCATTTTAAATAAATCAACACAAAAAAGAAAAGGGCGTTAATAAGAAACACTCAAATAATACACAAAAGAAGAATACAAAAATATACGGAAACATAAAAGATGCAACCATACCATCAGTCCCACACACCCCACCCACCCCACCCTGGCTAATTAAGAGTGAAGAGTGCACCTACACATAACAAAATTTAACAAACCAGCCTTAGTCTGGCAGAACCTGCAAGTCTGTAAAGTATGGTAAAAAAAGGTTGCCATTTGTGAAAAAAATTATAATAATTATATCTTTTATTGTCATTATACATAAATGCAACGAGATTTGGTTTGCAACTTCGAGATTTCGGTTTGCAACCCCCGAGAACAAGCTTTGTAAAAACAAACATTTGACCAGTAATATCAACACAGACTAAAGTGCGAGGCCACGGGAGACAGTCCATGGGAGTGGGGGGGCACTCAGCAGGGCCGGATCAGAGCCGCTAAAGCTCTGGGAATGAAGCTGTTCCTGAGTCTGGTAGTGCGGGCGTAGAAGGCCCTGTAATGTCTGCCGGAAGGGCGTAGTTCAAACAGTCCATTACAAGGGTGAGAGGAGTCTTTGTGTATGCTGACGGCCTTCCTGAGGCACTGTGTGTGGTAGATGCCCTCCAAGACTGGTAGCTGTGCCCCAATAATCTGTTGCGCTCTGTGGACAACACGCTGAAGAGCTCTCCTCTCCGCCTCCGTGCAGCTGAGATACCACACAGAGATGCCATACGTCAGTATGCTCTCTGTGGTGCAGCGGTAGAAGGTTGTCAGCAGCTGTTGGGGCAGACCAGTCTTTTTCAATGTTCTTAGGAAGAACAGTCGTTGCTGTGCCTTTTTGACCAGCGCAGCGGTGTTGGTGGACCATGTGAGGTCCTCTGAGATGTGAGTGCCCAGAAACTTGAAGCTGGACACTCTCTCCACACTGTCTCCGTAGATGGAGATTGGGGCGTATTCCCCATTCTGTGACCTCCTGAAGTCGATAATAAGCTCCTTGGAGGTGTTTAGCGACAAGTTGTTCCGTGAGCACCAGTCCGCCAGGTTCTGCACCTCCGCTCTATAGTTTGTTTCATCACCGTTGGTGATCAGCCCGATCACCGTTGTGTCGTCTGCAAACTTGACAATGGTGTTGTTGTCAAATGCAGGGACACAGTCGTGGGTGAAGAGGGAGTAGAGCATGGGGCTCAGTACACAGCCCTGTGGTGTGCCGGTGCTCAGGGTGGAGGACAGGTGCGGCCCCAGTCTCACTGCCTGCGGTCGCTCCATCAGAAAATTCAGGATCCAATCGCATATCAGTGAGCTGAGGCCTAGCTGGTGGAGTTTGGTGGTGAGCTTGGTGGGGATGAGCGTATTGAAGGCAGAGCTATAGTCAATGAAGAGCATCCTCACGTAGGTGCCCTGTCTTTCCAGGTGGGTCAGGACAGTGTGAAGAGCCACAGAGATGGCATCCTCTGTGGATCTATTTGCCCTGAATGCAAATTGATGAGAGTCCAATGATGCAGGGATGCTGGATTTGATGTGGGAGAGACCAGCCTTTCAAAGCACTTCATTGGTTTTGGAGTTAGGGCAACCGGGTGGTAGTCATTCAGGTTGGTGACTTTAGACTTTTTCGGCACCGGTACTATGGTAGGTATCTTCAGGCATTTGGGGACCGTTGCCAGAGATAGAGACAGGTTGAAGATCCTCGTAAATACCTCTGCCAACTGTACAGCACAGTCCTTTAGTACCCTACCCTGGACTCCATCCGGGCCTGCAGCCTTGCGTGGATTGATCCAACGCAGAACGCACAGTACCTCCTGAGTGCTCAGTGTTAAGGACTGTCCCTCCGCCATGGCCGGGGTTGTTCCTCTCCTGGTGGTGTTGCTAGTTTTGAAGCGGGCAAAAAAGGTGTTTAATTCATTGGCCAGTGTGATATCACTTTGGGGGCAGATGGGGCTGCTCTTGTAGTCAGTGATGTCCCTGACACCCTGCCACATGCTTCTAGTGTCCGCGGTGTTGGTGGTCTTCCACCCTTTGCCTGTGGATGTCTTTGGCCTTTTTTTATGCCTTTGTTCAGGTTTGACCTGGCAGCACTGTAGGCAGAAGTGTCCCTGGATTTAAAGGCAATGTTGCGTGCCCTTAGCAGATTCTGAACCTCCTTGTTCATCCACGGTTTGCGGTTTGGGAACATCTTTATTTCCTTGTCCACTGTGACAAACTCCACACAGCAGTTGATGTAGGAGAGCACGGTGGATGTGTACTCCTCCAAGTCTACCTCTGTACCACTGGTAGCCTGTTGTGCAAACAGGTCCCAGTCGGTGCGATCAAAGCAGTCCTGGAGTTGTAGGGTGGCGTCCTCGGGCCATATTTTGACCGTCTTTATTGCAGGTTTGATCTTGCAGATG
Organism: Raja brachyura; assembly: GCA_963514005.1. The sequence continues at coordinate 274,877 of OY740810.1, read as the reverse complement.
AGGGGTTTGTATGCAGGCAGTAGAAACAGTGAGAGGTGATTGGACTTTCCCAGGGATGGGCAGGGGCTCTGTATGCGTCCTTGATGTTGGTGTACACTTTATCCAGCGTGTTTGAGCCCCTGGTAGGGCACTGCACATGCTGGTGGAATTTGCGGAGTGCAGCTCGTAGGTCCACCTGGTTAACGTCCCCTGCAACAATGAAGGCACCGTCGAGGTGAGCATCCTGCTGCTTGCTGATGGCCGAGTGCAGCTGTGCTAGCGCTAGGTTAGCATTAGCCTGTGGTGGGATGTATATGGCCATGATGATAACCACAGTAAACTCCTGAGGCAGGTAAAACGGCCTACATTTAAGCAGTAGGTATCCCAGGTCTGGGGAACAGTAGCTCTCAACTGCAGTGTGGTTGGTGCACCAGTCCTTGTCGATATAGATGCAGAGCCCTCCGCCCTTGCTCTTACCAGAGTCCTTTGTTCTATCAGCATGATGCAGTGACCGGTTGGTTAGGTCCACAGCCCCGTCGGGAACCAGCGCGCTGAGCCAGGTCTCTGTGAAGATCAACACACAGCAATCTTTCAGGGATCGCTGGGTGTTGATCCAGAGCCTCACCTCATCCAGCTTGTTGGTGAGTGACCGGACATTCGCGAGAAAGACACTTGGTAGCGATGGTCTTTGTGTAGCCCTCTGTAGCCTGTCCTGCACCCCCGCTCGCCTTCGACGTTTCTGCTTCCTCTCCCGGCGCATTCTCTGTCTCCTACCCTCCGGGGTGGTGATCCAGGAGGCTGTTCACCACCCCACCACCCTCACCAGCCAGTTTCTCGCATCCACGTCCAATGTTGAGCAGTTCCATTCGGCTCCACGTGCGACCTGCCGGGATCACAGTGCAGGTACAGGATATCCCCGTCCTGGAGGTGAGTCCCTTACTGTGTTTTCTGGGGGTACTGAGATTTCTAAGAATTCTAGGGGTTCTAAGGTTTTTAGGTACCTTATTTCCACAGCAGCATTCGGTACCGGGCACGGTACGGTGTTTTCGGGTGGTACTGGGAATTCTAGGGGGGGTACTGGGGTTTCTAAGGGTTCTAGGGGTTCTCGGGGTTTTAAGGTTTTTAAATACCTTGTTTTCACAGCCGCATTCGGTCGCGGGCTGGTCCGAATTCACTCGGACTGAGGAGCGCAAAACTGCTGCGTCTGAGCGCGCCGCCATCTTCCGATTCCGCCGCCATCTTCCGATTGTTTAGGATGTACATTTAGGGGATGTACATTATCAGTACATCCCCTCAATGTGTATTTAATTTTCTTAGGTTTAAGAAAAAACACTGCATCTTTGAGCCACTGTGACACAGAGGTTGGGTTAGGAGATTTCAAGAACGGCTGTGGAGGCTAAGTCTTTCGATGCTTTTAAAGCGGAGATCGACAGGTGCCTGATTAGGAATGGTTACGGGAAGAAAACAGGAAAATGGGATTGAGAGGGAAAGATAAATCAGCTATGATTGAATGGCGGAGTGGACGCGATGGGCCAATGGCCTAATTCTGCAACTATTACTTATGAACTTACGACATCTTGGTCTGTGTGGCCAAGATGGGCCGAAGGGCATGTTTTCGTGCTCTGACGAGGTGCCGAGTGAATGTCACCTTTTCCATTGGTTGCTGTCTTCAGTTTTGTACTGGAGTTAATCCAATGTTTCAGGTTTGAGTTGCAATGAATGGAGCTGCTCTCATATGAGTGACTCTTCTTTTCAGTTAGGATCAATTCTGCAAGGCAGAAGAAATAAGCAAAGTATGTAATTCACTTTTTACATTCTAACTTAACCAATCTTTAAATGTGTTTGTAATCCACAGAGAATGAGGAAGATTTTTACGTGTTAAATGAGGATTTTCTTACTAGATATGAAGAGCTAAGACAATACAAGGATGAACTTTTAAATGCTGAGCCAGTTACAGCACAGCTGGATCGACGGGTGAAGATTTTTCGACCCTCAGCCCAGGCAGCAAAATTTGAATTGCCCAATGACTTTTATAACCTGACTGCTGAAGAAATTAAACGTGAGCAACTGATGAGGTAAAACTTGGATCACATATAGATGCTGCTGGGTTAAATTCTCTGGTTTAATTGTGAGGAACAGCTATATATTTTTAAAACTTAGGTATCTCTTTGGATGATAAATAACCGATCTTCTTCCAGGGCACCAAACCAAAGTAGATTCTGCTTCATAGAAACATAGAAAATAGGTGCAGGAGTAGGCCATTCGGCCCTTCGAGCCTGCACCGCCAATATGATCATGGCTGATCATCCAACTCGGTATCCTGTACCTGCCTTCACCATACCCCCTGATCCCTTTAGCCACAAGGGCCGCATCTAACTCCCTCTTAAATATAGCCAATAAACTGGCCTCAACTACCCTCTGTGGCAGAGAGTTCCAGAGACCCACCACTCTGTGTGAAAAAAGTCCTTCCCATCTCGGTTCTAAAGGATTTCCCCCTTATCCTTAAGCTGTGACCCCTTGTCCTGGACATCACCAACATTCCTGAGCAGCTTACCGTCAGTGCTACACTCAACAGCAGGTTGCACTGTTGTGTGTAACCAGAAGGCATCACATTATGACAGACATCAGAGCTAAATAAGTTGGAACTCTGGTAGACACAAAGTGCTGGAGTAATTCAGCGGCACAGGCAGCATATCTGGAGAGAAGGAATGGGTGACGTTTCAGGTTGAGGCCCTTCTTCAGACTGATATCGGGAATGGGTAGTACAGAGATAAAGTAAGACTGGAAGGAGAACTGGGAAGGGGAGGGGATGGAGAGCGAGGGAAAGCAAACACTATTTAAAGTTAGAGAAGTCAATGTTCATACTTCTGGGTGTAAGCTACCCAAACGAAATATGAGGTGCTGTTCCTCCAATTTGTGCTGGGCCTCACTCTGACAATGGAGGAGGCCCAGGACAGAAAGGTTAGTGTGGGAATGTGAGGGGGTTGAGCAACTGGGAGATCAGGTAGGTTTAGGCAGACCAAACAGCAAAACGATCACCGAGCCTGCGCTTGGTCTCGCCGATATACAGGAGTCCACACCTGACACAGCGGGTACAAATGAGGTTGGAGGTGGTGTAAGTGAACCTTTACCTCACCTGAAAAGACTGTTGGGGTCCTTGGACGGAGTCGAGGGGGGATGTATAGGTAAAATCAAGTTTTTGTACCTCTCCAAATGCACGTGATGGCCTCCTTTTCCCAACAATATGGGTTTACATAAGGCTGTGCTGGATGATAATACTTCCTCACCATACTCCTGCTTCTGCTTGTTCCAGCTCCAAAATCAAATCCCCTTCACATTGGACCAGACCTTCTTTGATCAAAATTGAAAGGTTTCATGAGGCTGATCGTCTTTGCCTCTTCATCAATATCTTTGATTTGTTTTAGGCAGGTTTTCTCCGAACAAATAACCAGGAGTTTGAACATTGCTTGATCTGCACAGACCTGCAAATCTAGAGTGCAAAATGGGCCGAATGGCAATTTTTCTCATACAATTGAGCTCAAAATATGAGTTATAAAACAATGCCAACATGTCTTTTTGAATTTTGGTCATTGCACAACCTTCCACTTGCTTCCCAAAAGCAGTGATGCCACCCGCAATAAGCTTGAGAATTCTTTGGAATCGTATTTCCTGTGCCCGCACTATTGAAGACATGGGTGCCCAAAAATCGGATTTACCGTTGGCACCCTTAGTAAAGCACAAGTGTTCATATAATTCTGCTGTTTCAACCATAACAGCCTCCTGAAGCTGGTGAGAAACCAATTAAGGTTGGCCACCATGGTTACCTTCCATGGCCTCGCCACTTCCTTCAGGTATCGTACTTTGTACCACATCAAGTACACCTGGATTTTTTCTTGTGCTGTGGTGCGTACTCATGACCAAAATCACCACTATCAGGGTCAGTCTCCTGCTGCCCTGGTACTCCTGAGACTTGCTCAAGGAGACTACCTCCAGCCCATCTGAGGCTCTGGAGGTTCATATTCCCACATTGGTAAGGCACCATATTCTCGATATGGCAACCCCTCAGGGCCTGCCTGGGAATATACTGGGTTCTTAGACCCTTGGTTGATGATTGTTTGGAGCATTTCCTCCATTTAATCCATTCTTAGCCTCATGGCTTTTCTATCTGGAGGACTTTCACAATCGGAGTCATCAGAAACCACGGGCCTCTCAGATTTCCCTTTATTTTCTTGGGCACTGGAATTTCCTTCGTGGCTTCTGCTTGTGGAGCAACTAAAGGCTCACTATCGGGTATATCAATGGCCACCGGTATCGGAACCGGCTCCACACTAATCTGCCATTCCGACTGTTTTTCTTCACCCTGGGACGCTCGTTTTACCCGCGTTGATTTTTTCGGAACTTTTTCCATTTTTATTTTAACTCCTCCTGGCTTTGCACGCCAGTGTCATGGAGTTTGAATTTGCCCTGAAAGTAAAATAAATTCAGTTACCTGCGGGCCTGTTCCTTACCGCTGGTGGAGCTGCGCTCTGCAGTTCTTTCCCTACCGACAGTGTCGACGTAATGCCGATCATGCGCCAGGCGGGGCTTCTTCACGTAGTCACTCACGTGACTCCGAAGTAAAATTAAGTAAGGAAGGATATTCATGTCTTCAGCTTCAAATGAGCTTCAAGAGACTTTATTGCACTGTGGATTGGGAGACAAAGATCAAAAAACATTTTTATTGTTGATCTGTTTTAAATTAATTTTTAATAATTTGCTACAGTTTAAATTTAAAAATATATATATATTTTGGAGTTATAACAACTACTAAAGTCAAATAATATTTGATGGATGGAACTCTGTCCCCATTTTTGCCTAGTGAAAGCTTGGCAAGAGTTGGTAGGGTCAAATAAGTCCTCTCCCCACCTTGCTACCTGATCCCAGAAAGAATTGGGCCTGTGCAATTTATTTTCCTTTCCTGACCTAAGATGCCAATATTAGCAATCCAACCTGGGTCTTAATGGGGCAGCACACAGCACAACAGGTAGAACTGCTGCCTGGCAGCACCTCTCTCCAGTAATCCTGATCTTGAAGCTGTTGGAAGTTACATGTTCTACATAGATACATTGACAATAGGAGCAGGAGTAGGCCATTCAGCCCTTCGAGCCAGCACCGCCATTCAATGTGATCCTGGCTAAACCCACACGTATAGCCCTAGCAAACATGCCTAAGTTACAGAGATAGGTTGAATAAGTTAGGTCTTTATTCTCTGGAGCGCAGAATGTTAAGGGGGGACTTGATAGAGGTCTTTAAAATGATGAGAGGGATAGACAGAGTTGATGTGGACAAGCTTTTCCCTTTGAGAATAGGGAAGATTCAAACAAGAGGACATGACTTTAGAATTAAGGGACAGAAGTTTAGGGGTAACATGAGGGGGAACTTCATACTCAGAGAGTGGTAGCGGTGTGGAATGAGCTTCCAGTGGAAGTGGTGGCGGCAGGTTCGTTGGTATCATTTAAAAATATGATTTTCAATTTGTGGAGTGGAGCTTCGAATTCCTGGGCGTGCACATCTGTGAAGATCTTTCCTGGTCCGAGAACACAGATGCAATTATTAAGAAAGCTTATCAGCGCCTCTACTTCCTGAGAAGATTACGGAGAGTAGGTCTGTCAAGGAGGACTCTCTCTAACTTCTACAGGTGTACAGTAGAGAGCTTGCTGACTGGTTGCATCGTGGCTTGGTTCGGCAACTTGAGCGCCCTGGAGAGGAAAAGACTACAAAAAGTAGTAAACACTGCCCAGTCCATCATCGGCTCTGACCTTCCTTCCATCGAGGGGATTTATCACAGTCGCTGCCTCAAAAAGGCTGGCAGCATCATCAAGGACCCACACCACCCTGGCCACACACTCATCTCCCTGCTACCTTCGGGTAGAAGGTACAGGAGCCTGAAGACTGCAACAACCCGGTTTAGGAATAGCTACTTCCCCACAGGCATCAGACTATTAAACCTGGCTCAGAACTCTGAACATTAATATCCCTCCATCTATTATTTGCACTTTATTAATTTATTAATTCATGGGTGTATTTATGTATAGAATTGTAGTCAATGCCTTCTATGTTCTGTTGTGCTGAAGCAAAGAAAGATTTTCATTGTCCTGTCAGGGACACATGACAATAAACTCTTGATTTGATTTGATTTGATTGAAATAAATTGGATAGGCATATGGATGAGAAGGGTATGGAGGGTTATGGTATGAGTGCAGGCAGGTGGGACTAAGGGAAAATAGTTGTTCGGCACGGACTTGAAGGGCCGAGATGGCCTGTTTCCGTGCTGTAATTGTTATATGGTTATATCCCTGCTCCCTGCACCAGCCCCTCAGCCACACATTCAGATCCCCAATCTCCCTGTTCCTGCCCTCACCAGCTAGGGGTTTGGGAAGCAATCCAGAGATAACCACCCTAGAAGTCCTGCTTCTCAGTCTTCTTCCTAACTCTCTAAACTCACGTTGCAGAACCTACTTCCTCTTCTTCCCAACGTCGTTTGTGCCCAACCACTTCCGGCTGCTCACTCTCCCACGTGAGGATGTTCTGATGTTGGTCCGAGACATCTTGAATCCTGGCACCAGGGAGGCAACAGACCATCTTCGAGGCTTGCCTGCCGCCACAGAATCTCCTATCCGCACCTCGGACAATGGAGTCACCCACCACTATGGCTCTGCCCGACGTCGGTCTCGCTAGGATTGGAGCCACCGACCAGTCCGGCGCTCAGACTGGAAGTGTCATCTTCCCCGACAGCTCCCAAAAGGGTGTACCTTTTTCCATTAGGTACAGCCACCAGGGTCTCCTGCACTCCATGTTTACTCCTCTTTCTCATAGTCCCCACGTTCACTCTTCCGGTATCCTTGGTGTGACAACGGTCTTGTCCAGGAAACTCGTTTTCCCGGATGGCGCTGAGGTCAACCAGCTGCTGCTCCAGTTCACGAACACGTTCATTCAGCAGCACCTGAACACAATTTCTGCATGTGTAGTTGTCAGAAGCACCAGCGGTTGTCCCTGACTTCCCACATCCTGCTGGAAACACACTGTTCCAACTTGCCTGCCATTTCGTCAGTGGACAAAAAAATCCCAGATTGCGATCAAGTGTAGCCTCCTTGCCGAAGACTCTTGAGCCAAAGACTCACACTTCACTAAAGGCCCTTCACCTCAACAAGGCTGCTCCCCCTAGAGCAAGCCCTACTTTTATTTGCTGTTCAATTAACCAATTTACAAATTTAGTTACTGGTTTTTAAATGACCTGCTCTTGAAAACTCACCAAGGCTTTAACTTCTGCAGCCAATCCCCGCACTTGCTCCTTCACCCGCTGCTCCTTTGCCGACCTTGTGACTACTTGGGTTTTCCGGGCTGCTCTTGTTTACAGCTTAATTGGTATGACCACAAACTAACCCCTGCATAGATGGGCAGCTGGATAATCAGACTTGGGGGTGGGGAGATGTTCATGGACAGATGAGAGTAAATAGATGACATTAAAATATTTGGGCTGTGGGAGTGATGTGATTGCTGTGAGAGCTGGTACAGCCTGCCTTTATAAGAATATATAACATATATTTAGCTCGTAGAGTTCAAGCTTTTCTTAATACTGGTGCCGCAATGGGTATTACGTTTAAAACTAATACAACAATTTAATGTTTGATGGTAGGTCAGAAACTGTGGAAAGGACAACAATGCTGAGAACCAAAGCCATGAGGGAGAGAGATGAGCAGAGGGAGTTGAAGAAATATAATTACACGTTATTGCGTGTCAGATTCCCAGATGGATATATTTTACAAGGTCAGAAATTATTCCCAAGGAAGTTATCTTCACTAATTTCTTGATTTATCTTGTCTTCCTTTCAATTCTGAAAGGCTCTTATTATGTACTGCATTTTAAATTTCATTTATAAATGTCACATGACAGGCTTGTTGTTCATTTCTGCATTCTTTACATTTTATAAGAAGCCTACAGAGCTTTCTTAACACAGATCACATTAATTCCTTTGTTAATATTTCATATTTACATAGACAGGTGAATTTAATTTTGGTTTGTTCCAGAAGCTTTTGTTATGACATTAAAGTAATAATACATTTTACTGGAAAACTCACCTGGTCAGGCAGCATCTGTGGAGGAAAATGGACAGACATTGCTTTGGGTTGAGATCCTTCTTCAGAGTGAAGGATTCTCACCTAAAACATTGTCTGACCATTTCCCTCAACAGATGTTGCCTGATCTGCTGAGTTCCTCTAGCAATTTTTTGCTTAAGATTCTCGCTACTGCAGTCACTTGTGTTTCCAATAATATAATGTTGATTTGGAATAGGGGTTTATAAACGAATAATTATGGGGATCTCCAGGACAACAAATGAAGCCTTCCATTTCTGATAACCTAATTTGTAATTGAAAATCTTTGGTAGGTATCATTATGGGCTGTATTTTAAAAAATTCTTCCTTTTTATTTGTGTTAAATTTCCTTCTTTCCAGCGACATTCTATGCACGAGAGAAGGTTTTAGCTCTTCGTGAATTTGTTCATGGTGTTCTTGAAAATGACTGTGCTCCATTTGAACTGGTGGGTCCTGGAGGACGGAAGCTGAAGGATGATTCTGTAATGCTTGCGGAAGTTGGATTGGTAAACTGCTTTATAATTTTCATATTGCTTTGTATTCTTCTTTATTGCCTCCTTGCAGGGTATTGAAAGTGTCTTGCTGTTCCCTGGTCTTTGGTGACATCTGGTGGAAAGTTATAGATTGGGCAAAAGTTTTAAGTAATTTCTCTTCTCTGCCTTTGGCAGGGAAAGATCATCTGTATTTATGGGCAGACAATTTTGAACAGGGTTAAAATTTCAACCTGAAACGTCAATTGTTCTGTTCCACCCAGAGATACTGCCTGACCTATTGAGCTCCTTTAACAATATAACAGAGATACTGCCTGACCTATTAAGTTCCTTTAACAGATTTTTTGTTGCTCCGTATTCCAGCATCTGCTGTCAGTTGTCTCCGGTTAAGATTCATATTTTTAGCATTAAATGGCATAAAACATGGTAGGTGAGTGGGCTTGAGTTCCTATGGGTAACTCCAATGGTAAATACTGCAAAGAGTTTATTGGTGAAATAAAAATAAACAATGAACATTGCAAATATTGATCTTGTAAGATTAGCCATGCATTTTTACTAATATCCACATGTTTTCCCCATACTGGCCACAAGTGAGGGCCAGCTCCAGGTATTGGCAACAAATCATCTTCTGCCGTCTAACCTTTCAAGCTGTTATTTTTCAGAATTTGAGATATGCCTGGTGCAATGTTCTTAATTTTCAGCCCAGTCAGCAAGTTGTCTTACACATTTAGAATAAATAATATTTTTGGGATCTAAACCAAATTTAGAGAGAGGTAGAAATAGAATGGACATTTCTTTATACCCGACCTGTCATTTTTAATGCATTCTGATTACGAACACACCTGCAGTTCCAGCGCATTATCAGAACTAAATTCATATTTTGAAATTAATCTAGTTTCTTTCCTGATGACCTGTCCAAAAGGCTAGGTTTTTAAGGTTGAACTGGAAGAGTTATCCTGCGGTTGAAAATCTTGCAGAAATTTGAAATCGGTACAGATTTGATCCAGGATCAGGGATGGATATTACATTTGATTAGCAACGTACCATTTGGGAGAATTTAGTCAGAGTTTGTCCTGGTCATAATCTGGTGACATGGTGCAGATAACAGGTGAGTATGAAATTGCGCAATGTGAAGTATGAACACTTAACTGCAGCATGGTTCAATCAGAGTACAACCACTTTTGGATGTGACATGGACTGTTTTTGTGGAAAGGATGCTTGTAGTGCTACAGTTATGCAGTGACTAGAAGGAATAAAAGGATTCTTGTGTTTTTTAACAGTACTCATCTATGCTCTGTTTTCAGGTTCCTGCTGCGTTGCTGACTTTAACATGGGATGCAGAGGTTTTATTGGATCTACAGGCTGCAGGCCATAGTTTTACTGGCACAATAAAACAAGAACTGCTGTCTAATGTTCAAACACTATAAGTAAAAAACCAAGACTGCTCAGTTAAATATTGTATATAAATTTATTTTATAAATGAAGCCATGTTGGTAATGCATCCATGGAGAGAGGCAGAAATCAAGAAGCCTTTCAAAGTCAATAGACAATAGGTGCAGGTATAGGCTATTCAGCCTTTCGAGCCAGCACCGCCATTCACTGTGCTCATGGCTGATCATCCACAATCAGTACCCCGTTTCTGCCTTCTCCCCATATCCCTTGACTCTGCTATCTTTATCTAATTCTCTCTTTAAAGCATCCGGAGAATTGGCCTCCTCTGCCATCTGAGGGAGAGAATTTCACAGATTCACAACTATCTGGGTAAAAAAGATTTACCTCATCTCCATTCTAAATGGCCGACCCCTTATTCTTAAACTCTGGCTCCTGGTTCCAGATTCCCCCAACATCGGGAACATGTTTCCTGCCTCTAGCGTGTCCAAACACTTAATAATCTTATATCTTTCAATAAGATCCCCTCTCATCCTTCTAAATTCCAGTGTATACAAGCCCAGTCGCTCCATTCTTTCAACATATGACAGTCCCGCCATCCCGGAAATTAACCTTGTGAACATACGCTGCACTCCCTCAATAGCAAGAATGTCCTTCCTCAAATTTGGAGACCAAAACTGCACATAATACCCCAGGTGTGGTCTCACTAGGGCCCTGCACAACTGCAGAAGGACTGCTTTGCTCTTATACTCAACTCCTCTTGTTACGAAGGCCAACATGCCGTTAGCTTTCGTCACTGCCTGCTGTACCTGCATGCTTACTTTCAGTGACTGATGAACAAGGACACCCAGATCTCATTGTACTTCCCATTTCCCCCAACCTGACACCATCTGTCTTCCCGTTCTTGCCACCAAAGTGGATAACCTCACATTTATCCACATTAAACTGTATCTGCCATGCATCTGCCCACTCACTCAACCTGTCCAAGTCACCCTGCATCCTCATAGCATCCTCCTCACAGTTCACACTGCCACCCAGCTTTGTGTCATCTGCAAATTTGCTAATGTTACTTTGGATCCCTTCATCTGTCATAAATGTATATTGTAAATAGCTGTGGTCACAGTACCGAGCATTGTGGTATTCCACTAGTCACTGCCTGCCATTCTGAAAGGGACCCGTTAATCACTACTCTTTGTTTCCTGTCTGCCAACCAATTTCTATCCATGTCAGTACCCTACCCCCAATACCATGTGCTTTAATTTTGCCCACTAATCTCATATGTGGGTCCTTATCAAAGGCTTTCTGAAAGTCCAGGTACACTAACTACATCCATTGGCTCCCCCTTGTCCACTTTCCTAGTTTCCTCAAAAACTTCCAGATTGGTTAAGCATGATTTGAGATAGCTGCTGTCTGTCTGCTGGCTTTAATGCACCATACTCTGGAAATGTTGAAGTTAATCCAACCCTTGGTCTAGAGTCTAGACTATTTAATGTGGGGATTCCCAATGATTAGGATTTGTGTCTCCGTTGTAATCCAAATTAGGAATGAGCATCACATTGAAGTAAATCAACTTTACTTGTGGAATTAACAGTTAGGACATCAGGATGGGAACATTGCAGGGAAAGGTATGCTGCTAGCATGATGAGCTTTGCTCTTCCAGTTTCAGTCGAAACTGGAGAAGTTTAGTAACACCATATTGTGTGGCTTCAGAGATAAAAGTGGGATTGATATCGAGTGGAAGTGGAGGAAGAGCGTTTTTAAAATTGAGAGAATTATTTTGTTTGAAACTGGATTGTGTTCAACTTGTTCACCAGCTTGCTGGCCTGCTCTATTGTCACAGAACTTCATATTCTGAGCCACCTAGTAGAAATCAAACTACACTTTGGTTGGTTGCTTCACTGCTGCAGGAATATTGGAGACTGTTTTTCAGTTGATTTGTAAACCAAGGCACAAAAATTGCACCAACACAATTGAGCTATGAATGACTTTGACCATAAAGAGGATTAGTTCATTGTTTGTGGATTCATGCTACGCACAAATTGGCTTCTGTCTTTCCCACAAAATAGTAAAAGCATTATAAAAGTGACATAAATTATTAAAGAGGATAAGATGCTGTGTAAATCCAAGCATTTTGTTTCTAACAGCTTGTGTGTACCAGGAAATGAAGTAAACATTTGAACAATTCATTCTGCTTTGTTTATAAAATTGCTAATCTGAATTTTTTTTTAACTAGTTAATTATTACTACACAATGTCCAGTTTGATAACAATATAGTTTTAAATTGAGTCCCACAGTGCCAAAATGCAATAACTTGCATTTGCGCATATTGACTTGCTGCGTTTTTGGTTATGTAGATGGCCAGCCCATCATCAGCAGCCTTTGAATTTTGCTCCATTGGTTGCGTCTGGATTATCTACATCTTAATTTTTTTTGCATGTGTACCAAAATCTTATTGGAACAGTCATTATGTGATGATGTACCTGTCTCCATGTGACCATTAAATAGAGGCTGAGCTGTTTGATTTTAATGCTCGAAGGAAGCAAATATCGATGTTGTACCTTTTGGAAATCATAATTTGACAGAGTTCAGTTCAGATTGATATCTATACAACATGCACAGAAGCCACAGCTTGCATAGTAACTGCCTGTTTCAGCAATTAGCTCGATCTCCCTATAACACTGTATATGATTTCAAAACTAAGCTGAAATGGGAGTTTATCGTCAGTAAATCTGTTTCGTGGCCGCATTCTTCATCATTACAATAACTTTCAGTATTACAATATCTTTAGCAAGAATGTCCCAAAATGCTTCACAATGTTATTACCCAACAATGGACAGTGAGCTGCACAGGGAGATACTGAGACTAAATGAGTAAAGGGTTGTACTTTATCCAACCTCTTTATCAAAGAAATATAGAGGGTTTGGATGAAGAAATTATACTTTAAGGCTTTGACAACTTACCTGTAGTTCCCTAAGACTGACCTGTAGTTAGATGGAACAATTCAAGCAAAAGGCCAGAATTAGTTTAATTAAAGTTTTTAGAAATGAATCTTTACTTTCAAATGCAGCAGCATTCATTCTTGGTATTTATTTCCTTCCCTTCCTTTCTGTGACACAGTCAACAACAAATGGTAGCAATGTTACAAAATTTTGAGATTTTAAAAATCAAGTCTGCAATTTATCCCATCAGATAAAGCATAAAAAGAAGTTTAATTTGACACACAATTCACTTTCATATCTTCAGTATTAAAAAAGTTATGGCCATTTTCATACTCGGAAATTAGCATCTTGTTCCCCATTGCCTTTCTATTGACTTAACACAAAAGCTGTGATCAAGGACAGTCAAAAGCCCATAACTTTCTTAAAAATTAAGAGAACTCAATGAAATTTTCAGTTATTATAGATTGAAGCATTCTGAAAAAAATATGAAACAATATTACTTGGATTACCTGAAATTAAAGCATATAATTAGTTAGTTACCTAATTGTAGCTAGTTACAAAATTCAATTACTAGATCTAAACATCTATCCATTTCTTAAGAAATGATAAACTTTTTTTAATTGCCTGTGTCCAAATAACATTCATACAATAATCCACAATATAACATGATTTTTAAATCTCATTTTCATGAAATTATAGGCCAAATGGAAGGAATCTAGTGTTTAATGCCTGTAAATTAATGGCCATTTAAATCAACTTGCGAGTGGGTTTTAGTGGAATGCGGTGGATTGGAACGTTGTGGTTTGCGGTGAAGTTGGTATGAAAAATACAGCCGGTTCATACATTTTTTTTGTCCCCTTTTCTCATGATGAAAATTTGATTAAATGCTTCCTAAAAACCAAGTTTTTATGTAAAAATAAACTGTGTAGCTTCTTTTATCGCCTACGTTAGGTCCGTTCTGCTGTCAGCGTTCAGAGCTTTAGAAGATGATTTTTAAACTACTCTAGTTAATAAATAATCTAGCGTAGTTTAAAAATAGCTTCATGAATGAAATGACGGAGCGATTTCTCTTTAGCGACAAAATCGTCCAACATGGATCGTCTTGGACTGTCTAGGGAATAACAGCATTTTAAACCCGCCCCCCTCTGAAAGGCGCCAAAGTCACGCACACGGGGAACGGCAGAACTGCAGCGCTGCTCAAGGTAGGTATTGTAATATACCTACAAATGGTGGCCTTTTTTTCAAAACTGGGATTGATTGTGAGAGAATGTGTAGGAAATAACTGCAGATGCTGGTTTAAATCAAAGGTAGATGTAGGAAAGAACTGCAGAAGTTGAAGAAGGGTCTCAACCTGAAACGTCATCCATTCCTTCTGTCCATAGATGCTGCCTGTCTCGCTGAGTTACTCCAACATTTTACGTCTACGATTGATTGTGAAAGTTTATTTGTTGGCAGTATTTAACCAATTGTGTAATATTGCAGATTAGCTCGCCGTTTCTCAGTCAGTGTATGTTTATATATTTTTCCAAATGCTAAATGGTGCATTGCTAACAAAACTGACTAGTTTATTTGTTGAAAAGGTGCAAAGCCGAATATTATACTATCAAACTACTGATGATCATGATACATACTAGTTTTTTGCTCATTATTTTACTCTACATCAATAAATAGAATACCCACTTGTTGCAAATAATTTAAAAGTAATGTCACACATTAATGCAGTTACCAAAATATATACTTGAATCAAGATACCTTCATTTGACTTCAGAAATAAAGTTAAGGTAGTCCTTAATTTCTCCTCCCCTTCTCATCTCTCCCTCAGCCCACTGGCTCCACCTCTTCCTTTCTTGCCGCCCCCCACCCTCACATCAATCTGAAGAAGGGTTTCGGCCCAAAACGTTGCCTATTTCCTTAGCTCCATAGATGCTGCCTCACCTGCTGAGTTTCTCCAGCACTTTTGTCTAACCTGAAATTAGAGAAGTCAATGTTCATACAGCTGGGGTGCAAACTGCTCAAGCAAAATATGAGGTGCTGCTCCTCCAATTTACGGTGGTCCTCACTCTGGCCATGGAGGAGGCCGAGGACATAGAGGTCTGATTTGGAATGGGAGGGGGAGTTGAAATGCTGAGCCACTGGGAGGTCAGGTTGGTTACTGCGAACCGAGCGGAGGTGTTCGGCAAAGTGATCGCCAAGCCTATGCTTGGTCTCACCGATGTAGAGCAGCTGACATCTAGAGCAGTGGATACAATAGATGAGGTTGAGGAGGTGCAGGTGAACCTTTGCAACACTTGGAAAGACTGCTCGGGTCCTTGAATGGAGTCAAGCGGGGAGGTAAAGCGACAAGTGTAGCATTTCTTGCGGTTGCAAGGGAAAGTGCCTGGAGAGGGGGTGGTTCGGGTGGGAAGGAACAAATTGACCAGGGAGTTACGGAGGGAGCGGTCTCTGTGGAAAAGAGACTGGACGAGATGGGAAGATGTGGCGAGTGGTGGGGTCACGTTGGAGGTGGCGAAAATAACGGAGTATTTTTGTTGTACGTGACGGCTGGTAGGGTGGGAGGTGAGGACAAGGGAGACTCTGCCCTTGTTACGAGTGGGGAGGATGGGGAGTGAGAGTAGAGTCACGGGGTATAGAAGAGACCCTGGTGAGAGCCTCATCTATGGTAAAGGAGGGGAACCCCCGTTTCCTGAAGAATGAGGAAATTTCCGAATCCCTGGTGTGGACCACCTCATCCTGCGTACAAATGCAGCGTAGACTGAGGAATTGGGAGTAGGGGATGGAGTCCTTACAGGAAGCAGGGTGGGAAGAAGTGTAGTCCAGTTAGCCGTGGGAGTCAGTGGGTTTATAGTGGATGTCGGTTAGGAGTCTATCCCCTGCGATGGAGATAGTGAGGTCAAGAAATGGTAGCAAAATGGTCCAGGTGTATTTGAGTGCCGGATGGAAGTTAGTGGTGAAATGGATGAAGTCAATGAGTTGTGTGTGGGTGCAGGAGGTAGCACCAATGCAGTCGTCGATGTAACGGAGGAAGAGTTCGGGGATAGGGCTACTGTACATCTCGAACACTGTACAGAGGCGCTGCACTGACAGCAGCCTCTGCCTGCAGCCTCTTTGTTTTTCCATCTTTTGATTATTTTTAGTCAGTTTAAAGTTTGTTTTTGGGGGAGTCTTTAACTTTTATATGTGGGGGAGGGGGGCAGGGTAAGGGGGAAACTAACTCCTAGTCGCTTCCTGGCGGGGACGCGACTATCTCTCCGAGTCACGTCCTCGCCCCCCCCCCCCCCCCCAACCTTGCGGCCTACCTCCTGGATCGGAGCGGCCTTTCCTGCCGGCGACCGGGAACCGGACCAGAGCTGCAACAGCGGCGGCGCTGGAGTCACCGCGGAGCAGGCGATACCTACCTGGGTCGCCATTTGGAGCTCCTGAGCGTTGGGCTGCTGCTCCAACAACGTGGAGCTCTGGTTTGGAAGAGCTTGCAACACGGGCAGCGCTGAACAACTCCGTGGAGTCCTGGGGCCCTTTGCCGAGGTGTATCTCCACCCGGCGTGCCCTGCGGACCTTGGGAGCCGCGGACTCCGGTAGGAGGGGGGCTGACCCAGGGTCCAAGCCGCTGAGGACATCCCCTAACCCCAACGTCGGACTTACATCACCCCGGCGAGGGGGCCTGAATATCGGGCCGCCCGTAGCGGTGACTGCGGAGGGCTCGGGGAGGCACCGACCCTGGGTGAACAGTGGGGAACATCAGGGGAAGAGACTTTGGTGCCTTCCCTCACAGTGGGAAATTTTGATCCTGCTGTGTGGGGATGTTTTATGTTGAATTCTATCTACTCTATGTTGCGTTCTTTATTTTTAATGTATGGCGATTTCATTTCACTGTGCCAATTGGCACACGTGACAAATAAATGTATCTTGATCTTGAGCAAGGATTGTTCGACGTACCCAACAAAGAGGCAGGCATAGCTAGGGCCCGTACGCGTGCCCATTGCTACGCCTTGTGTTTGGAGGAACTGGGAGGAGTCAAACGGAAAGTTATTAAGGATAAGGACCAGCTCCACTAGGCGGAGGAGAGTATCTGTAGACGGGGATTGGTTGCTTCTCTGGTCGAGGAAGAAACGGAGGAGGTTTGAGACCCTCCTGGTGGGGGATGGAGGTGTAGAGTGACTGGACATCCATGGTGAAGATGAGGGAATGGGGGGCTAGAAAATGGAACTCCTGGCATCGACGAAGGTAGTGGAAAACTGTTTTACACAATTTGAGTTAAGTTTTACAAGAAATTGATTAATTGGAAAGAAAAGGGCAGTGCGGTAATGTTGCGGCCTTACTGCGCCTGAGACTTGGGTTTTATCCTGACTATGGGTGCTGTTCTGTGTGGAGTTTGTACACTCTCCCTGTGATCTGCGTAGGTTTTCTCTCGGTTTCCTCACACACTTTAAAGGCGGACAAGTTGGTAGGTTAATTGACTTGGTATATTGTAAATTGTCCCTAGTGTGTGTAGGATAATGTCAAGGGTTGACGAAGACTCGGTGGGCCGGGTTCCGTGCTGTATCTCTAAACTAAACACTGTTGCATTTGTACTTGGAGAAAACTGTCAAAGGCTTTTTTTAACCTATAGCTGTATACTTGCCTAATATTTTAACTTATTGGAATATTCTACATTTATTAAGTGATTATTGTACAGCTAAGAATGAAACTATTAACACTTGCACATTTTTGTTCTGTGTTTTCTGTTTTCAAACATATGTTCTTAGTTAATAAAGTACTCTCAGCGATGTGATCATTTAATATACCTTTTGCATTATTTGGTAAACTGCATTAGACAGATGCATGTGGTCATTGCTTACCTTGTGGCAGCTCCCAAGGGTCGGGTCATTCCACTATCGAACCCCTCGGCACGGGAATGAATTAGTCTGGGGGCGGCCCTTAGCTACAGGGTAAAGGGCAGGGGTTTAGGCGCGATCGTCCTCTTGCAGACCCGACTGGACAAGAGAACAACTAATAAAATTCCTCCCGAAATACCTGGCTCCTCGCCTTCATTTCGGGCTTAGCGCTGCGCCACATTGGTGACCTCGACGCTCCATTGGTGTCATAATGGAGGCAAAAGACAGCCGCCCGTCCGTCAGCCTCACAGGCCGACCGGGCCCTGTCTCTCGGCGTGGTCTCCGTTAAACTACCTATGTTCTGGACCGCCCGACCTCGCGTCTGGTTTCAGCAGACGGAGGCCCAATTCCAGCTGTGAGGCACCCGATACTTCTACCTGGTGGGGGCCCACGACCAGGACACGGCCGGAGAAGTCATTCAGTTCCTCGAAGACCCCCTGGCTGCCGAGAAATACCTTGGCCTTAAGGAGCTCCTGCGCCAGGTTTACAGGCTCAGCTGGATGGAACAGGCTGCCAGGCTCCATATGGAGGACCTAGGCTACTGGCGGCCATCAAGCCTCCTTAATGAGATGGTCGCGCTCCTGGATGGGCACACATCGTGCCTTATGTTTGAGTATACTTACCTGCATCTGCTGCCGGCCGACATCCGCCTGAACCTCATCGACGCTTCATTCGCCGACACCCGGGCGCTCAGCAGGCGCGCTGACGCGCTGTGGATGGTGCGCCGGGATGATGTCAGCGCACTGGCCATCACTCCGGCAGCGCCCGATTTCCTCTGGTTGGGCGGGGGAACTGTGGAGGCTTGTGCGATCACCCCCCGCTGCCGTGGCGGATGCCGTACCTGCAGTTCCGCACCAGCAGGCTCCAAGCGCCACCGGCAGGAGGCACTGGTGCAATCACCATCAGTGCTGGGGCGCTGCAGCACGACAATGCCGCCAGCCATTCACGTTCCCGGGAAACGCCGGGACCGGCTGCCAATAGTCCCCGCGGCGGCCGGCCAGATTCACCGCCTCTTTGCCTGGGATCGGCGCTCTGGGGCTTGCTTCCACGTGGATAACTGGGCAGAACTGTGCGTCCTGCCCCCTTCCTGCTGGCGGACATTCGTTCCGGTAAGCGGGGGCCTGTCCTCACCGCGGCGAATGGCAGCCCCATCCATACGTATGGGGTTCGCACGGTCCCGATCGTTTTTGGCTCCTGTCATTTCTCGTGGCGGTTTACCATCGCCGATGTCTCCCAGCCGTTGCTCAGTGCCGACTTCCTCCAGGCTTACTCCCTCCTGGTGGGCATCAGGCGGCAGCGCTTGGTCCACACCGCCACGATGGAGCCAATCGCGCTTCGCCTGTCGTCCATGGATTCCTGTTTTGCTCAGGTCTTGGCCATGTTGCCGGACATCCTGACCCCACAGTTCCAGTTGTCGACCCCCAAGCATGGGGTGATGCACTTCATATCAACTACCAGCCCACCCCTCCATGCACGAGCATGTCGACTGCCGCCTGATAAGCTACATCTGGCACGGCAGGAGTTCCGCACGATGGAGTCCTTGGGGATCGTCTGCCCTTCGAACAGCCCATGGGCGTCCCCACTCCACATGGTCCCCAAGGCAAGTGGGGGCTGGCGACTTTGCGGGGATTATCGGCGGCTGAATGCCGCTACCGCCGGAGACCAATACCCCGTGCCCCACATCCAGGACTTCACCGCCCATTTTGCCGGGGCTACTATCTCCTCAAAAATGGTTTTGGTGCGGGGCTATAACCAGATCCCAGTCGACCCGGAGGATGTGCCCAGGACGACAATCATTACGCCGTTTGGATTGTCCAAGTTTGTGCGGATGCCGTTCGGCCTTAAGAATGCCGCATAGGCATTTCAATGGTTAATGGACGGGGTGTGTCGCGGTCTTGAGTTTTTGTTCATCTACCTGGACGACCTCTTGGTGGCCAGCTGCTCGTGGCGGGAGCACTGTGCCCACCTCCGGCAGCTCTGTCAGCGGCTCAGTGAGCATGGTTTGGCTGTCAACCTTGCCAAGTGCCGGTTTGGGGTGACCACCATCGATTCCCTCGGCCACCACGTCATTTCACAAGGCGCGGTTCCCCTGCCAGACAGGGTCGACGCCATCCGCCGGTTTCCCCATCCATATGCTGTGTGCGGCCTGCAGGAGTTCGTCGGCATGGTGGCCTTTTATCACCGATAAGTACCATCCGTGGCCCACATCATGTGGCCGCTGTATCATCTTCTGCCGGGTAAGCGTAAGGACGTTGAGTGGACCGACGAGGCTGTGGCGGCATTTGATGGCGCGAAGGAGGCCCTTGCTCGGGCTGCGCTGCTGGTTCACCCGCGGAAGGATGCCCCGACCGCCCTTACGGTGGACGCCTCGGAGTCGGTTGGTGCCATGCTGGAACAACTGACGGACGGGGGTTGGCGTCCCCTGGCCTTCTTCAGCCGGCGCCTGACCAACGTCCAGAGGAAGTACAGCGCATTCGACCGCGAGACCGCCTACCGAACTGCCATCTCTGGCCTTCGCCTTGAAGAGTTCCTCTCGGCCCTGTAGGAGCAACAATACTTTGAGATGTGTGGTCCAGTCAGCCGTACCACATCGGCCCTGCCGGCGGAGCGTTTTCGACGTGGTCCATGGGTTGGCTCACCCATCCATCCGTGCGACGACAGCACTTGTGGTTGCTCGGTTTATGTGGCACGGTCTGTGCAAGCAGGTTGGCCACTGGGCCCCCACCTGCAATCCGTGCCAGATGGCAAAAATCCACGTCCGGGTGCCCCTCCAGTTCGATCTACCACACCGGCGGCTTGACCACCTCCACGTGGACATTGCGGGGCCTCTTCCGCCGTCCCACGGCATCACCCACCTCCTCACAGGTGTGGACTGCTTCACGCCGGCGGCTGCAAGCCCTACCGCTGGCCGGTACTTCGACAGCTACGTGCGCTTGTGCGTTGTCCGAGCACTGGATTGCTCGGTTTGGGGTGCCAGTGAACATCTCCTCGGACCGGGGTCCATAGTTCACCTCTGAGTGTCGTGGTTTCCAATACTCAAAATTAACTCGGGCAGCGCCGAGAATTCTTCAAGAAGTTTAAACTTTTATTTGGAAATAAAAGCTGGATCACCCCATGTCATCAGTCCAGGTGGAGCTCTCTGAGCCACAAACAAAGGATATACTCTTTATACCATGTTCAACTCTGCATGCTCCACCCCTGTTACATTTTCATATCCAATCATTTGCCGACATTCCCTCATCATCAGCCAATCACTTGCTCCTACTTATCTCCTCCTTCCCAGTACATTTCCATAGTTGCAACTGATGTAGGTAGTCACATGACTCCCTTTTTATGGCCTCTGTCAGCCATGTGCTCTTGACATCTTTGTTCAGTCGTTTCATTTTAACAAAGTGAAATCAAAGAAAAGTGGACTCAATTCCCAGAACCCACTTCTCAAAATATAAGAGATGCAGTGGTCAGTCAATTTATATAAACAAGACACATTGTTCCCTTTAAACTCTGTACCTCTCGGGGAAGAATGTTATCTCTTAACCTATAAACCAAAATAAAGGGTCCTAATGGTTATAATCCTTTCAAACACAACATTCCTCATACCCAGAGCACAGATGGTTTTATTACACATCACAGAGTTAGAATATAATTAACTGTATTATAAACCTGAAAAGTATGAATTTGCTTTATCCTTGCAAAGTCTACAAAGATTTTTAAGCTGATTCCAATCACACACCTATCTCTAAGCACGCAGGGGTCGTACAAATGTCACACTTGATAAATGATTATTGCTTCTTGGCTACCTCACGCACCCTCCCCCTCTCTTGCTGTCTCCAGGGGATGGAATTCCAAACTCATCCTTGGGCCTCTTTATGACTCCTCACCAACAGCATTACAGATCAAATGAAATGTTACAGCTGCAGACACCACTCACTTATCTCAGATCAAAACAAAGTTACTTTATTAGATACATATATCTTATCATATCTATCTATTTATTAAAACTCTGTGTGTGTTTGTCGGCTTTGTGGGTGTATGTCACATTCCATTTTCTTTCAGATTTGGCCTTTGATTCCATGGTCCGACAAAACCAGAAGCTCAACCACCGCGATGTTTTCCATTTTGCTAGACTTTACACTTTTACATTCACTAATGCACTCCTCATTACATTTAGACATTTTTTCATACACATTTTTAATTAAAATCCTCCCCCCCCCAATATTTCAAAATGTTAAAAAAAATCAAACTGCTCTCACCCATAGAATGTTGGTGAACGTTCCATTGTGTGATGTCACAATGCCCAATGCTCACAGATGTCCAATCGGAATGGATCTCATTTACATCTGCCTTTGCACCAGCCCCAGCCCCCCTACCCGCCTGTGTCGCAGCACGTTCCATTGTGTGATGTCACAATGCCATCCCTCACGGATGGCCAGTCGGATTGGATCTTATTCGCTCTCTCCCCCCACATATGCCTTTGCCCCAGCCCCCCCCCCCCCCCCCCCCCGCAGCCTGTGTCGAAGCGCCTGATCACGTGTGTGGGAATAGAGAAAGAGGATTGGGGGTGATAGGGAGTGGGGAATAGATAGACTACCCCTCCCCCTCCCACTCTACCTCCCCACTCTTTCCCCTCTCTCTCCCCCCACCTCTCTCCCCCTCCCTCCACACTCTCCCCCCTCCCTGCCCTATCCCATCTCCTTCACCCACACCTCTCTCCCCCTTCCCCATCCCTCTCTCCCCATCCCCCTCTCCTCACCCCTCTCCCTCTTCTCCCCCTCCTCCATCCCCCTGTCCCCACCCCCCTTCCCTCTTCCCCTCCCTCCACACTCTTCCCCCTCTCTCCCCTACCACATCTCCCTCCTTCCCTCCCTCCCCCCTCCCCCACACCTCTCCCCCTCCCCTCTCCTCCCCTCCCCACCCCTCTCTCCTCCCCCCTCCATCTCCCTCTCCTCACCCCTCCCCATCTCCCCCTCCTCTTCCCACCGCCATCCATCTTTCCCCCACCCCCCTGTGCCTCTTCCACCACTCCCCTCCCCCCACCGCTACCCCACCCCATCTCCCTCCCACCCTCATCCACACCTCTCCCCTTCCCCATCCCTCCCTCCTCCCCACCCCTCTCTCCTCCCCCCTCTCCCTCCTCCTACCCCTCTCCCACTCCTCCCCCACCCCATCCCTCTCTCCCCCACCCCCATCCCTCTCTCCCCCACCCCCTTCCCTCTCCCCCACCCCCCACCCACCTTCCCTCGCTCCTCCCACCCCCTTCCCCAATCCCCTCCGCACTCTTCCCCCTCACGCCACACTCTTCCCCCCTCTCTCCCCATCCCCCTCCTCCCCTCCCTCCCCCACACCTCTTTCCTCCTCCCCTCTCTCCTCCCCTCCCCACCCCTCTCTCCTCCCCCTCTCCAACTCCCCTCCCCCTCACCCCATCCCTCTCTCCCTACCCCCCTTCCCTTTCTCCCCCGCCGCCTTCCCCCTACCCCTCTGTCCCTTCCACCACTCCCCCACTCCTCTCCACCTCCCTGCCCACTCTTCCACCTCCCCCTACCACTCTCCCCTCCCTCCACACTCCTCCCTCTCTCCCCCATCCCCCACCCCTCCCTCTCCCCCCTCCCTTCCCTCTCCCTTTGCACTCTTTCCCCCTCTCTCTGCTCTCCCCCTCCCTGCCCACTCTTCCCCTCCCCCTACCACTCTCCCCTCCCTCCACACTCCTTCCTCTCTCTCCCCATCCCCCTCCCTCCTCCCTTCCATCCCTCCTCCCTCTCTCCCCTTCCCCCAGCCCTCTCTCCCCCAAACCCTCTCTCACCCCACCCTCCTCTCCTCCTCCCCTTCCCCACTCTCCATCTCCCACTCTCCTCACCCCTCTCCCTTCTCCCCTCTCTCCCCATCCCTCTTCACCCCCATCTCCCCCCCGCCCACTTCCCCTCTCTCTTGCACCACTCCTTGCTACCCCTCTCCCCCTCTCCCCACTCTTCCCCTTTCCCTCCCCCACCCACCTCTCTCCTTCCCCTTTCTCTCTCTCTCCCTCCTCTCTCTCCCCCTCCTCTCTCTCCCGTTCCTCTCTCCCTCTCTCTCTCCCCACCTCCCCTCCCCCTCTTCCTCCCCTCTTCTCTCCCCTCCCCCTCTCCCTTTCCTCCCCTCTTCTCCCCACCCCTCTCCTCTCACCTCCTCCTCTTCTCCTCTCCTCTCCCCTCCCCTTCCCCACCCCTCTACCCCCTCCCCCTACCCATGTCTCCCTACCCATGTCTCCTCGTTTACCCAACCCACGCTCCTCCCCTTCCCCATCCTCATCCCCCTCTCTCTCCCTCCCCGTCCCCCTCTCCCCCTCTCCCCCTCTCCATCTCCCTCTCTCCTCATCCCTCTCCCTCCACCCCTCCCACCCCCTCTCTCCCCCTCATCATCCCTCTTCACCCCCATCTCCCTCCCACTTGCACCACTCCCTGCTACCCCTCTCTCTTGCACCACTCCCTGCTACCCCTCTCCCCACCTCTCTCCCTCCCCTTTCTCTCTCCCTCCCCTTTCTCTCTCCCTCCATCCGCTCTCCCTCTCCTCTCTCCCCACCTCTCCCTTCCCCCTCTTCCTCCCCTCTCCTCTCCCCTCCCCCTCCCTTTCCTCCGCTCTTCTCCCCCACCCCTCTCCTCTCACCCTCCCTCTTCCCCTCTCCTCTCCCCTCCCCTTCCCCCACCCTCCTCTACCCCACCCCCCTCTACCACCCCCTCCCCTACCCCTGTCTCCCTACCCCTGTCTCCTCCTTTACCCTACCCACTTTCCTCCCCTCCCCCATCCTCACCCCCTCTCTCTCCCTTCCCCCTCCCCACTCTCTCCCCATCTCCCTCTGCCCTCTTCCCCAGCCTCCCCCCTCTCCCATAAGGTTTTTTGATCCCATGGTCCTCCAAAAACAGACACGGAAACTCCGCCTTTTTTCCATTTTGCTAACAATTTCGCTTTTACATTCACGGATTTACTCATTACATTTAGACATTTTTATGTACACATTTTAAAATAAAATCCTCCTCCTCCCCCCCCCCCCCCCCCCCCCCCCCCCCCCCACACTCACTCATTTTAAAATCTAAACGGCACCTCACGAGCTGCTGGTGTCACAATCCCACAATCCACATCTCTCTTCATTTAGCGCCCGACTCCAAGTACGCTCGCGCTGCACCTCCCGCAGCTGGAATCGCCCGCACGCCGCCTGCTCCAACCCCCCCCCCCCCCGTTCTCAAAATGGTATGCCGATCGGAGATGAGATAAGGCGAAGGGCGGGCGGGGTAAATGCTCTGCCGATCGGGAGAAGACGTAAGGCGTAAGTTCCGCTGAACTCAGTCAAAGATTATAGAGGAGCCCCCTCTCCCTCTGTCTTTTGCCCTTCTGTCTCTGCCCCTTTCTCTTTGTTTCTCCCCATTCTCTCTCTGCTCTCACACTCTACCCTCCCTCTCTCTCCCCCCTCTCTCTCTCCCCCCAAACCCTCTCTCCCCCCCTTTCTTTCTTTCTCTCTCTCTCCCCCTCTCTCTCTCTCCCTCCCTCTCTCTCTCTCCCTCCCCCCCCTCTCTCTCCCCCCCTCCCTTCCTTCCCCCCCTAACTCTCTCCCTCTCTCTCTCCCCCTCTCTCCCTCCCCTTCCTCTCCCTTCCCCTAAACCCCCTTCCCCCACCTCTCCCCCTCCCTTCCCCCACCTCTCCCCCTCCCTTCCCCCACCTCACCCCTTTCCTTCTCACCCCATTCTCACTTGGTCTAGTGTCTATTAAAAATGTGTGTGTGGGTGTATGTCATTTTGCTTTTGAAACGTATCTCCTCGAAAACCAGACGCAAAAACGTGGAGAATTTTACTATTACGGTGGGGATTTAAATTCAGTCGATTATTTCCCCAGATTTTGAATTAAATTGTTCACAAAACATCAAAATATTTTAAAATTAAACTACTGCATGAGTCACAGTGCCACGTCACAGATGTCCAATCACAATGGATCTCATTTACATATATGACATCACAATCACAACCTCTCCACTACTCCCTCTTCACCCATGACTGCATCCCTAAGTATGGTTCCAACGCCATCATAAAATTTGCCGATGACACCACGGTGGTAGGACTGATCACTGACAATGACAAGTCAGCCTACAGGGAGGAGGTCCAGCACCTGACAACCTGGTGTGCCAACAATAACCTCGTCCTCAACTCCCAGAAGACGAAGGAAATCATTGTTGACTTTAGAAAGAACAGAGGGAGCAGACACATAGTCCATATAAACAGGACTGAGGTGGAGCGGGTTTCCAACTACAAATTCCTTGGGGTACACATCTCGGAGGATCTGTCCTGGTCCCTCAACACCTCCAAGCTGATCAAAAAGGCGCAGCAGCACCTTTATTTCTTGAGATACAGAATGCAGACAGTGGGGATGGAGAGACTGGAGAAATCTATCGGCGGGACTCCGAGTTCAGCAGTGTGATGGTGTTGTTGTAGAAGCTGTTCCTCATCCTACTAGTGCGGGACCTGAGACTCCTGTACCACGTCCCTGATGGTATAAGGGCAAACAGTCCATGGTTAGGGTGGGAGGGGTCATTGATGATCTTCCCGGCCCGTCTCAGACGCAGTTTTTGGTGGAGGTCATCCATGGTAGGGAGCGGGGCACCGATGATGTACTGGGCTGTTTTCACCACCCGTTGTAGTGCCTTCCTATCTGCTACGGTGCAACTGCTGCACCATACCGTAAAGCAGGTGGTCAGGATGCTTTCGATGGTACAGCGGTAAAAATTGGTCAGGATCTGGGGGGACAGGTGGGCTTTTTTGAGCTTTTTTGAGCCTCCTCAAGAAGTAATTTATTTCTATATTGCTATTACTACAAACTGGCGCTAAACTGCATTTTGTTGTACCCATACTTGTATCTGTGTGTTACGACTCCCTTAGGCAGATACCCCAGAGTCATGTAACATAATCAAAAAACAGGTTTAAGTTTAAGAAAATAGTCTTTAATTTTGTTAAAAGAAGACAAAAACCCGAACCTGATTTAAACAACAGTCAGGGATAAGAATCGACTAACAAATAAATATAACAGTGCTCCAGCCAGCCTCGCAATAGATAATCCAGATAACCCTGCAACAAAACCCTCCACCTCTCCCCCTCCTTTTCTCTCCCCCCTCCAACTCTCCCCCTCCTCTTCTCTCCCCTCCAAATCCCCCCCTCCCCTCACTCACCCCCTCCTCTCTAATCTCTCTCTCCCCTTCTCCCCCCCTTCCACCCTCTGCCTTTCCCTCTCTCCCGCCTTCTCTCTCTCTCCTTCTCTCTCTCCATTCTCTCTCTCCCCTGCTCTCTCTCCCCTTTCCCTCTTTCTCCCCCTCCTCTCTCTCCCCCACTCTCTCCCTCCCCTCTGTCCCCCTCCACCTCTCCCCCTTTTCTCTCCACCTCCAACTCTCCCTCCTCTCCCATTCCCTTCTCCCCTCCCCCTCTCCAGTGGGTCTGCACTTGGTCTAGTACATATATATATATAAATAAAAGATACAACCTGCACAAATGTATCATCTCTTAACTCAACATATGTGTAATTAAACATAGCAAACTTAATACAGAATCCATTATTATTCCAGCCTTGTTGTCTTGGACGTATAAACAGTCATAAATCCTTAGCCCTTTGTGCTACACCAGAGCTCAGGAATGTGTCATAACGAAAGAGCGAATGGCCTGTGACCGAATGGCCTGTGACCTGAGAACGGGCCCCACTGACAAACTACTTTTTAAAATATAACTTCCTTTCAATACAAGATACATTTAAAATAAAAAGTACTATATGAGCTGTGATCGGCCATGGCTCACCTGTTGGGCGTGCGGCTGCACCACACCGCTGTCTATCACCCACAGGCAAACGGCCTGGTGGAGAGGTTCCACCGGCAGCTCAAGGGAGCGCTGAAGGCGCGACTCTCGGGCCCGGACTGTATGGACGCACTGCCGTGGGTCTTGTTGGGCATCCGAATTGCGCCCAAGGAGGACTTAGCCTCATCTTCAGCGGTGCTTGTTTATGGGTTGCCACTCACGTTGCCCGGGGAGTTTGTGCACTGGGGCATTCCGCCCGCTCATGTCTTTGGCCCTCGGGGACTGCCCCTATATTTTCCTGCGCCGTGATGCCCACCGGACGCCGCTCCAGAGGCCGTATGAGGGCCAGTTCTGGGTGCTGGAGCACGGACAGACCTTTGTGTTGGACATGGGGGGCCGCCCGGTGGCAGTGTCGATTGACCATTAAAAAACAGCACATTTGGACATTCTTCTTCTTTCATGTGGCGTGCAGCCTAAAGTTGTTGGACAACTTGTTCTCTTTGCTCTTCCGTTTGTGCACGTCGAGTTGATTGCATTAGTCGAAACAGGGCGGACCCCGTGAAGGTTGCAATCTACCACCCCATTTGGACATTGACCAGCCAGTGCTGGTTGCCCAGCGTCGGCCGCGAGGTCAACCCCCCCTTCATGGCTCCCTCCATCTGTGCCCACTTCCGTACGGGCTGTACGCCCTCCGGTGCGTTTTGTGCCTCCCGTTCTGGGGGGCGGTCCTGTGGCGACCAAGGGTCGTGCCATTCCACCATCAAACCCCTCGGCAAGGGAATGGACTAGTCCGGGGGCATCCCTTAGCTACAGGGATAAAGGGCAGGGGTTTTGGCGTGATCGTCCTCTTGTAGACTCAACTGGACAAGAGAACTAATAAAATTCCTCCCGAAATACCTGGCTCCTCACCTTCATTTCAGGCTTATCGCCGCGCCACAACCTTTTACATACTGTGCAGGTCATTGAGTTCATCCCACATTAATTGAAAGAAAAATTTAAACGAGGATTTTTTAGCCCTTGAGCTTTTCAATATTCAGTGAAACTATAGTAACACAAATTGCTGGAGTAACTCAGCGGGTCAGGCAGAATCTCGAGAAAAAGGATAGAGGGCATTTTAGGTCAGGACCCTTCTTCAGACCAGGTGTCCCAACTGATGTGTCACCTATCTTTTTCCTCCAGAGGAGATGCCTGACCCGCTGAGTTACTACAACACTTGTGTCTATGGTATGAACTAGCACCTACAATTCTTCGTTTCTACATCTCAGTGAAACTAGCTGCTCTGTGACCTGACTTCATGAAGCTGCCTTTCCCCCCATAATCCTTTATATTTTAATTCATTGATTCAACAATGATTAATCTCCTCCCCTTCATTTATGTAATGGCTGCTCCGTGACCTGACTTCATAAAGCTGCCAAGTCACCTTATTCCTTTATATTCAGGCTCACAGATCCAGTAATTTTCACCTTTGCCTTTCTGAAATAAGGGAGAGGTGTTTCATATTACAATCTCCCACTTGATATTCATACTTTGGCAAAGTGGCTGCCAGGGATCAGAATGCAGAAAGCAACAGGTCAAAATTATTTGATGTGTTCACAACATGACTGTTCAGTCTAAAGAAGGGTCTTGACCCAATACCACCCATCCATGTTCTCCAGAGACGCTACCTGACACACTGAGTTACTCCAACACTCTGCCACCTTTGATGTTCATGACGACTGGGGCTGTATTCATATGGAAGAATAGTGACACAAAAGTGCCACCTTAAGTCAACAGTAAAATCTACTCATTTTCATCAGTATAATAGTGAAAATGATACAGTAACAGAGCCAATCTATCAGGACTTATTCTGACTAATCAGCAACTATAATTAAATTGCACAGCCAGATACATAGATATGAAAGGTTTAGAAAAATATTGTCCAAAAGCAGCTAATGGCGAGATGGGCAACTTTCTGTGCTGTTGCCGCATAAATCTATGACTAACGTCCTTCCAACTAAATCACATGCAGATTTATTAAGTATTTTGCAGAGATCATGTTCGAGAGGATGCTGTAAGGAGTTGATGGGGAGAGGCAGTATGAATGACAGTATTTAAATACAAAAAGTTTCAAAAATAGATTAAGAAAATAGCATTACAGACAAGGTTTCTAATTCAATACTGAACATAATTTTCAAGGGGACTGATAAGGCAATAAATGTCAAACTATAATCTATATCTAATAATCTTCGGTGTGTCCATTTTCAGAAAATCCAAAAGTAATGTTTCAAGTGTCAGATGTCAAGCTTTTGCATTGTACATAACTGGGTGTTTATTAATGCCAACATTTCCAATGATCCTCGTGTTAATTTCTTAAATTAGAAAATCACAATATTTTGTTGCAAAAGTGCCATTTTATTAATTTTTTTACAGAACTTCAAGTATTAAGTTTATGAAATGATACAGAAAATGTTTTTAAAAGTTTCTAAAGAGGAAAAGAGCACCCTACGTACATAAAGCTATTAGTATATATATATACACACATATATATCTTGATTCAGGTATGGTGGGGGGAGTTGACAGCAGCATTTTCACAGGGTTCAATGTCCATCGTCTCATCAGCAGGCAGTTCTGCAATCAGTTCTGGAGGCAGGATGTCAGGTGCCAATTGGTAACACAATTCCACAGGCTTCGCACGCTTGACCAACAAAGAGCACAAATCTTCAGGTGCCTTGTCAGACTCTGAACGCAAATGGGGAAAGAGAAACATCATCAGGAACAAATAGTAATGTAACCTCCCATGCATATTCAATAAAGTGGCAAAAGAACACAAAGATTATACACAAAGATTATACAATCATTCGCTAAAAACAAGCATACTACAAAGACCTGTGTTTGAGATGTGCAAGCGATCACATTGGAACAACCACAAGAAATGCAAATCAGTACTTGGCTTTTTAAAAAAAAGTTTTTTAATTAAATTTTCAAATAGAGAACCTACCAAGTGGCTTTCTGTAACTTAGATAAAACACAAGGTATACAACATGTATTTGAAACCTTAGCAAGGGACAGGATTCTTTGAACAGCTTGTATTGGAGCCTACCAGGGAGAAGGCAATTTTGGATTTAGTGTTATGTAATGAACCAGATTTGATAAAGGACCTCAAGGTTAATGAGCCATTGGGAGGCAGTGACCATAACATGGTCAGGTTCTACAATTGGAGAGGGAGAAGAGTAGATCGGAGGTGTCAGTGTTGCAGTTGAATAATGGGGACTATGGGGCCATGAGGAAGGAGCTGGTCAAAGTTGACTGGAAAGATACACTAGCAGGGATGACAGTGGAACAAAAATGGCTGGTGTTTCTAGGAATAATAAAGAAGTTGCAGCATCAGTTCATTCCTAGGAGGAAGAAGGATTCCAAGGGGAGAAAGGGACGACCATGGCTGACAAGGGACGTCAGGGACAGTATAATAATTAAAGCAAATAAGTACAAAGATGGCAAAGATGAGCGGGAAGCAAGTGGATTGTGTAATGTTTAAAGAACAACAGAAGATAACTAAAAAGACAATACGGGGAGAAAAGATGAGGCACGAAGGTAAGTTAGCCAAGATAATAAAGCAGGATAGTAAAAGCTTCTTTAGGTATGTGAAGAGTAAAAATTAGTTAAGACCAAAGTGGGACCCATGAAGATCGAAAAAGGTGAATTTATTATGGAGAACAAGGAAATGCCAGATGAGTTGAACAGGTACTTTGAATCTGTCTTCACTAAGGAGGACACAAACAATCTTCCTGATATAATAGTGGCCAGAGGATCTGAGGTGACAGAGGAACTGAAGCAAATCCACGTTAGGCAGGAAATTGTGTTGCATAGACTGATGGGACTGAAGGCTGATAAATCCCCAGGGCCTGATGGTCTGCTTAAGGAAGTGGCTCTAGAAATCGTGGATGCATTGGTGATAATTTTCCAATGTTCTATAGACTCAGGATCCTGTGGATTGGAAGGTAGTTAATGTTATCCCACTTTTTAAGAAAGGCGGGAGAGAGAAAACAGGGAATTATAGACCAGTTAGCCTGACATGCTGGAGTCAATTATAAAAGATGAGATCGCCGAACAATTGAATAGCAGTAACAGGATCGGTCTGAGTCAGCATGGATTTACGAAGGGGAAATCATGCTTGACTAATCTTCTGGAATTTTTTGAAGATGCAACTACGAAAATGGACAAGGGAGAGCCAGTGGATGTAGTGTACCTGGTCTTCCAGAAAGCATTTGATAAGGTCCCACATAGGAGATTAGTGGGCAAAATTAGGGCACGTGGTATTGGGGGTAGAGTACTGACATGGATAGAGAAGTGGTTGGCAGACAGGAAACAAAGAATAGGGATTAACGGGTCCCTTTCAGAATGGCAGGCAGTGACTAGTGGGGTACCGCAAGGCTCGGTGCTAGGACCGCAGCTATTTACAATATACATCAATAATTTGGATGAAAGGATTCAAAGTAACATTTGCAAATTTGCAGATGACACAAGGCTGGGTGGCAGTGTGAACTGTGAGGAGGATGCTATGAGAATGCAGGGTGACTTGGACAGGTTGGGGGAGTGGGCAGATGCATGGCAGATGAAGTTTAATGCGGATAAATGTGAGGTTATCCACTTTGGTAGCAAAAACAGGAAGGCAGATTACTATCTAAATGGCGTCAAGTTGGGAAAGGGGAAGTACAACGGGATCTGGGGGTCCTTGTACATCAGTCTATGAAAGTAAGCATGCAGGTACAGCAGGCAGTGAAGAAAGCAAATGGCATGTTAGCA